>JACBWV010000099.1:6552746-6919054 GCA_013435795.1 Chlamydomonas sp. ICE-L | reverse complement strand
GGGGATGTTGACGGCGTGCGGAGGGGGAGTCCCGGAACCCTCTCACCACTATATTTCATTGGGAGACTGGAATGCAGCTTAACTACCCTACCTTACTGATAGAAGCAACACAAGTCCTCACCTGGAGGACCAGCCTCAGTACCAGCATCTTAATAAATATTCAATTCACATCACATCCAACCATCACCACGTCCCCCATACTTACTCAGACAACACCTCCTACAAGCAGCAGATAGATGCATCATTCTCATCAAACCCCCTACCTGCAACCCAATGGTGACAGAAACCACACCCCAAATGGGAGACAACACTTGACCAACTTGACCCTGGGCGACAAATTACCAAGTAACTCCCCTCCTCTCTCTTCCTCCTCCCAACCTTGACGCACCACCTCACAATCCAACACCCCAACTGCAACTCCCCTCAATCAACAGGAATGGCCAAAGCCAAAGAGGCATCTCAAATAATTCTCCTCACTTTCAACACAGCCACATCAACATAAAATAGCCTGACTATAGGCAAAACTTAAAACTGGGAGAGATACACATCTGCACACAATCCAATCTATTAGACAGAACTCACACCACATGCCAAGACATCTTAACAGCATGGCAGATCATCTCATGATCACTCTTTTCACCAAGCTCTTTCCCATCATGACTGACATCTGCCCGCATTAGTTCTATCACACCAGGCATTTTTTTTTGCCCAGACAAACTGCTAAAACCTACAGACGTCTTAACTACCATATTAAACACATTAAAGCACTCGAACAGCCTCCAATCACCTTGACCAACAACAATACATGGAGCTCAGAAGCACGCCTCTCACGTGTCAGGCCACAATACTCACCTACCACTAAAATTAAAATACAACAGCACCTACAAAACTTACTCCTCCCTGACTACTGCCTCTCTCTAACTGCTGATATTAAACAAAGTATTACAGAACTACGTCACATGCAGGCTGGCACTAAAGAGGAGTAGATCACTGCCTCCATCAGAAATTCGGACCCGCCTCTCAGCACACAGGCACACAACTCGCAGTATTTCTCTCCTGAAAATTACACACACACCACTGCCGATGATGCCTACTCAAACACAATTAGCACCAGTACCAGGAGTCTCCTGGAAGTTTTGGACCCAAACATATGGGTTAAACTATGTCACCCTCCAACACCACCCAATCTTAGATGAATACACGACATGCCACTCCCCCTCATGGGAAACACCCACAGATTAAATACCAACCTTGAAAAACTCCAGCAAACTCCATACAAAACCACTGCCTACCCTTACAACCTAATTCTCCTCCTCAACCATCTATGATGCTGCATTCAGGAACTCTCCACCAACAAAGCCACAGGCCCAGATGGCATACCTAATGAACACGATGTGCCTCCCACAGGAATTTCACCTCCCAACACAAACTCATGCCAGATAGTATGGATCCTGGGAGAAACACCGACTGCTGGAAAATCCCCACACGTATGCCTAAAAAAAAATTCAGATCCTTGCTTACCTCAAAATTACAGGCCAATAGGCCTTAACAATGCTGTAGCCAAACTCTGGACCTCTCTTGTTACCAACACTATTACTACCTACTCTGAAACCAATCACATTCTTAGTGCCTGCCAAGAGGGTTTCAGAAAAGACAAAAGTACCTATAGACAACTCTTGACCCTACTCCACAACATTGAGGGATGCTGCCCTCTTCCACCAGGACCTTTATGCTGCCTACTTTGACTTTAGCTCTGCCTTCAACATGATTGATCACCAAAAACTCCTCTGCATTATGCACAGCTTGGGTTATACCCATGACACTATAGATACAATTAAAGGAATTTACACAAACTCTACTACACATATCCTCCTTAACAATACATTCTGGCTCCCCTATCCCCATCACTAGGGGCACTATCCAGGGAAACACTCTCCCCCCTTACTCTTCATTATTTTTCTAGAACCCCTACAGATGGCTCCGTTCTGGAGGACGAGGAGTACAGAGCAGCATCCATCCCTACCCTCCACAACAGCAGATGAAGACCACACTAGCAGCTTGGGGTATGCTGACAAACACTGGCCGTCCTAACCGGCAGCTCAGAGGACCTTCACATCCAATGTGGTAAAGTTCAAACTTTTAGTATCTGGTCGGGGCATTCCTCTTAACGCCACTAAATGTGTGGTTAGTTGCATACTCCACAAATCACACCCCTCACAACCTACTCACAACAACACTCTCATACAAAGGCTAGAAAAATTCCTTATAGGTAATTCCTATGCTACCTACCAGCCGCCAGACCAAGCCTTTAAATACCTGGGGGTTCACATCTCACTTACCTTAAATTGGAAAACTCAACTTCACTCTACTATTGAAACCATCCACAACAAAGGTAATCCTCACTAAAGCTAAAAATAGGGCAACCCCCACCCAATGTCTACGAATAATCTCACAATGTGTCAGAGCAGCTATTAAATACCCCATGATAGTAGCTCCCTTCTCACTAACCGACATTCATGTCATTGACAGAGCAGTATTAAAAACAGTTAACTCTGCTGCTCCCTTCCTAGATCCTTTCCGACAAGAGCACTCCACCTCCCCAAAACAGAGGCAGGACTAGGGGTGCCCTCTCTACTCACTGAATATACTCAGATTACTGCAACAGCCCCTCACCCAGTCCATGAACGACCAAGGTCACCTGGGAATTCTCACCAGGGCTCTTCTTGACAAATCAACCTCCACCATGACCACTCTATATCCTCTCTCTCTCTCCCGCAAGCAACTTAAATATATGTCCCTAGCCCGCCAGCTGGAAATTATTAAAAAATCTGACATAACAATTTCTTGGAATGACACAGAACTTCTTGACAAACTTAACATACACTCTCTCCCTCTTCCACCACAGGCAATCCCTGTCTCACTCATGACTCCTTTCCCACGACCTGATCCCCGATCCGGACTTGGAGTGGCTCAGTGGTAGAGTATCCGACCTTGACCGAAGGAGATGCCTGGTTCGAACCCCGTCGGGAGCGTTTCGGTTCTCACGGTGGCCGTCAACCGTATGAAACGTGACTGGTTCTAGCCTCGTTGCCAACCTCGAGCAAGGTGAGCTTACGAACCGGTGTCGATAAAACCACGTCCTTAGTAGGGTCAACTGTCCCCGGCAGTGTGACTTACTTGGACGTTCTAATTTTCAATTTTCAATTTTCCACGACCTGGACATCTACTCATACCACGACCTGGTCACCCCCATGGGAACTCATCTTATCAGTACTACAGACCTCTCTCTTATTACTTTACACAAAATTACTAACACCACAAACGATCCCTGAACCGCCTCACCGCACACCTCTCTTCCCTCCAAACCGTCATTCCTCCAACTCACTCTGACCCACTCCCCCTCTCCCACAGGCAACTTGCGCCTGGCTACGCAATTCCGCAGAACACGACAGACAACGTTAAATTTCCTGCTCCTATCGAATCCTCCACCCCACTCACCCAGCGCTACCAACCTCACGCCACCGTTACTGATGCAGACTACGAGGCGGACCCCACTGGGGACCTGGAAGGAAACCAATGGTGGGCGTGGCCCACGCAGATCGCAGGCAGTCATGCGCACCAAGCATGGGGCTGCTCCAACAGTGACGCCACCTGGTCAGCACGCCACTACTTGTGCAAATCTTGGATCCGACACTCCTCCTCCTCCAAATTCCTACCCACCGCGCATATAAAATAACTTCCCACCTCGCACCCTGACAGGATCCGCGAGGCCATGACATTCCCCGACAGCAGCGCACCTACACCACCGGCGCGCCTGCTTCACCTTACCTACGGATCTCAGTACAGAGCCCTGCACATTACGAGCTGGCGGGGCAAGCGCTCTCACAGCGACAACAAACTTGCCACCACCACCGTTGTCCACGTCCAATGGGCCCCAACCATCATAAACAACGACCATATCAACTCCTACACACGCATGGGATACAACATCCACCCACTGCACACCTCTTACCTCCACTACCTCCACCATACATTGGAAACCTCAATCTCACCATGTGGCTCACCTTGTTGAACTGGTGGGACACCAGCATATGACCAATTAACCCACACCTTTAAAACCACTCCTCCGATAAACACACACCTCAACCCCAGGAAGGACATCCACCTCACTAACCTCCAGCAACAAGGCCAATGGGCCATCTCTCCAGGATTTAATGCTGACAATCATAATCTGGTTCACAAACTTTTGCACATTGACACACACGACAGGCACCCAGACTGGGACATTCAACCACCCTCAGCCTACATTATACAAACAGGCATCCTAACTACTTTGGATGACCAATCCACACACACACATACCAACGCTTCATATCTTTATAACCCCACAGGTCACTGTCTTGGGCACATTCCCAACGACAGGCTCACCTCTCTTAACAAAACTATGACCACTTCAAAATCACCCACCCTACCAAATGGAACCAACTGACCCAAGGAGGAACATACCACACTGACTTAGCTGCCCTCTTCACCAGATACAGAGCTGCTCCTGCTGCCACTAACATTCTGTCTCCCTTCCTCTACCAAGCAGCAGCTGCTCTGGGCATTACTCACCATCGTACCTCCAATCCTCTTAGCTACGACCAAAGCCTCACCAGCTTCTCTTCTACCAGCCCTGCTAACCAGCTCTTTGGCTCCAACCAAGACCCCTTTCTTACCATCTGGACTGGGGGCTCATTGGTGGACATTCCCAACTCCACCACACAAGCACACCAAGCTCTAAGGGGGCTCTAGCCAGTGCTGACCATGCTGAAAATACTCTCAGCCCTACCTGCACCCTGATGCTCCTCCCTGATGACCTTGCTGCCCCTTACAAAACTCTCCTCCATCACTCCTGGATTCACTACATTGACTCTAGACCACAGTCTGAATTTTATACTACCTCTGAAATTTGGCTTGGCAGCAAATCTCACACCCCACCCTCCACTCAAAATTACACCTCATTCTTATATGCAACCCTCACAGCCAAGAGACTTACTTTCCTAAACTCCCAAATTTTATTGACCAATGGACATACTACATGCAAAGCCTCTCCTCATCCTGGGAGCCCTCTACTATCACACCACCTCCCACACTTACTTTCACTGACATTGTCATCACCTACCCTCGGAAACTTAAATCTCTTGCCAAAAATCCCTGGCAACCTCCACTCCACCAACACCCTCCTCCTTCTCCTCTTACCATTACTCACCCTTGTTTTACCTTGCTACCCCCCCCTCCTCTGGCCTCCAGGTCTACACAGATGGTAGCCTAATAAAAGGTAAACCAGGGCACCCTAGCAAAATAGGTGCTGCAGTATATGTCCCGGCTGCAGGACAAAGCTACACTATCAACCCTGGGGGAATAGGGGCCACCAAAACTAACAACCGGGCAGAACTGGTAGCCATCCACCAAGCCCTTCTCAACATTGATTATGACAAATCTCTTACCCTTCATACAGACAGCCTCTGCTCTCTTCAACTTATAAAAAAATGATTCATGACCCCACCACAACAAACCCGTTCCATTCATACTGAATTACTGCAATCAATTCAAAAACACCTCATTCAACGCATCCTGCATGGCTCACACACCACCCTTTGTAAAGTCCGTTCCCACACAGGTATCCTTGGAAATGACAGAGCAGACACTCTGGCACTCAAGGCAGCTGAGCACCCCACCTCAACTTATTTTACTGATAACACTGGGGAAATCCCCCGCCACAATATTTACTGGCCTACAGTTCAACCTCCTCGTACACCCATGGGAGATATTCCCCCAAGAATTTTAGCACCTAACCTTACACAAGGTATCACCTCTAACCTACCCACTAGCTGCCACCTTGGTCAACAACCCTCTTAAAGGGATTTATGCAACCACCTGGGCTGATAACACCCCCCACCAACTTCCTCAAGCAAGTAACAAATTTGGGACCTCAACCCTTATCCAGCATAAAACTAAATTCCACATCCTTAAAGCCCGCTGGGGTAGACTGTGGAACCGTAAACTTGCATTCCGCTGGAAACTTCCTTATATTACCAGCACTCACCCACCCACGAACTCCCTATGCCCCCATCTGCCACACCTGTGAGGACGGAGCGGGCCACATCCTGGTGGGCTGCCCACACCGGACTTTCAAGGGGCTCTACATCAAGAGACATGACGCCGCAGTGCGACTCATCCACAAGGCCATTTGCACAGGAGCCCTGGGATCTCGCAGAATGATCATGGACGCTGGCAAGGAAGAGGACCTCCCCAGGGGGGTCCTGGGCAAACGTCTCCCTGACTGGTTACGCCCCTCCACTATTACTGTAGCGGATTGGAAGAGGATGAGACCTGATCTTGCCGTCCTACCTGACATAGACTCTCCTACCTGTATGTCTGATAAAGAACTCTGGGTTCTTGAGCTTGGATACTGCTCTGATACTAACCATGCTACTAAGTTTATTACGAAACATGCCCAGCATGTTGAATTAGTAAATGGCCTTCGATCGGCTGGATACCTTGTTCACTATGAAGTTATTACCGTTGGTACAACTGGTACTATTCCTACCTCTTTTTTGACTTCTATGACCACTCTTGGACTTCAGAGATCCTGTGCCCTCAAACTGGCGGACACAGTCCATTCTCACACCATTACTAGCTTCCAGAGTATTTTTACAGTGCAGACGCTTTATGGAAGCCCACCCAGGGTCGATACCCGGGGACTAGCACACAGACCGCCCCCCTTCTCAGGTTTTGTCTTACCAGCTGTATTGTGCCGGTGCTTCCCAACCGGGGTGAAAAACCCCCGTATTAAGCTGCACTGGCATGATGTGGTTGGTAATTCTTTTTACTGAGATGGTCCTACGGTGACTATAGCTAGCCCCGGATTACGCTATGGTGTCCTTAACTTCATGTCCTGTGAGTAAAGGTTCTACACGGATGTAACAATTTCAATTTCAATTTCAATAGCAGGGGAAAAAAGTCCCTGCAGCTTCTGTTCCCTACCCGGTGGGCATCAGGCGCAGCAACCGCAGCTTTTGCAACAGCGGTGGCAGTCTCATGTACTTCTGAAACATCACCCTCCATTGCGACCAGCACGGTGCTTTAGAAATCGGCGCATATTATGCCTGCGGGGTTAAGGAGGGAAAATAAACAAATCAATAAATGAATAGTACGCCTTATTACGAGGCGTGCGGTTGGAGGTGCCAAGCTCGTTGCTTGCAATATTGGGCCAACCACCAACAGGGAGGGGGGGGGGGGGGGGGGGGGGGGGGGGGGGGGGGGGGGGGGGGGGCTGTGATCCCCCTGGAAGGAGGGGAACACAGGAATAGAAGAAGGATAGTGAGTCAAAACGCAAATGTTCTCCTGAGGAGGGAAGTACGGCAAAGGTGACAGTGTGTGTGGGGTGGGGGGGGTGGGGGGGGGGGGGGGGGGGGGGGGGGGGGGGGGGGGCGGGGCACCGGTGCTTTTCAAACAACGCAGATTATGCATCAGGGTTTATCCTATCAGAATCTCGCAGGTCTTGATCATTCCATGGAAGGTAGATATGTGTTACGACTTACGAGCCTTATATGTTACAAATAAGCAGTTGGCCGCTACCATTTATTTTAAAAGTTTTTCAAAAGCGACCGCCATTTCGCATTTATATGCTTTATTCACAAATGTTAACAAATCAAGCACGTACAACCTTCACCTCACCTCTGAAGCCGAATCTTGCAGGTCTTGTTTCTTCCATGGAAGGCAGATAGGGGCTACGATGCAAGCAGAACACAGTTATGTAGGTTAAAAGGAAGTGAAGGGAAAAAGGCAAGGAGACACAGTTAACTTGGGTATGGTACCGGTTGTGTGCATGTGTGTGTGTATGCTCGAATACCTACGGTGCGCCTTAGTGTTTGCGGTCGCTGTCAACCGCCATAGTAGCACTGTCCAGGTAAAGTAGCAGCCGTTCTCTACCGCCGCAAGACAGGGCTCCCTTAATCCCGAGCCCTACCAGGCATTATCATTACCAGTGTAGGGGGTTAGTGAAAGGAAAATGCAGTTTTTGTAGGCTTGCTATCAAGAGCTGGGGTTCATGGCACAGAGAATACAGATTACGTAGGTTAGTTTCAGCGGGTGAACTACAGGCACACGGATGCTATATCGGCATCTAGATCTAGATTCCGATATAGCATCCATGTGCCTGTAGTTCACCGTGTGCCTGTAGTTCACCCGCTGACAGTTAGCTACTATGACTGGGGATACGGACAAGGAAATCCAATTAACCCAGGATTGCTACTAAGGACAGGGGCCCAGGGCAAGGACAACACCAACACCACTGTTTTTATTTTGGGCTACGCGTTGCAGCTTCTAGGCAGCTCCTCTGGCTGGCTATTCAGCCGAAGTGGACACAAGCTAGTGCACCTGGAAGCTGATGCAATTGGCTGTCCAGCACTGCTGAAATATTTGGGCTTGGCTAAACAGCTGGCTCAGAGAGCTGCCTAGAAGCTGCAGCGCATAGCCGAATAGAAAAACGGTGGTACAACACAGTTGACTATGGTATAATGCAGTGGTCGGGGATTTCGCGAAAGGAAACGCAGTTTGGTAGGCTTCGCTACAACGCGTGGGGTTAAGGGAACGCGAACCCAGTTTAGTGGTTAGATGGCCCAAGCAGCGGATTTATAGGCAAGGAACTCAAAATTCACCCAGGCTGCTATCAAGCACCGGGGTGCGGGTCAAGGATATGAATTACTGAGGATGCTATAAACAACAGGGTCAGGGCAAAGGAGAATGACTTTCACTCGGATCTATAAACAACAGGGTTTCAGGGCCACGGCGCATGAATTAACTTCGGATGCTATACGCAACAGGGGTCAGGCAGAGAATGAATTAACTTAGGATTGTATTATTAACAACAGGTGTGTCATGGCAAGGAGCATTGAAAGTAATGAGGCTGCATTAACACATGGATCCAGTGCAGGAGCAAGGAGAATTGAAGTATGCGGATTGCCCTATAAACACACCGGGGATCCAGGGCAAGGGAATGCCGTAAACTGAGGAAGCTTCAAAACAGGGGTCAGGGCAAGGAGAATGAAGTAACTGAGGAATTGCTATCAACAACAGGGATCCAGGGCAAGGAGAATGAAGTAATGAGGATTGCTATCAACAACAGGGATCCAGGGCAAGGAGAATGACAGTACCTGAGGATTGCTATCAAACACAGGGATCCAGGGCAAGGAGAATGAAGTAACTGAGGATTGCTATCAACAACAGGGATCCAGGGCAAGGAGAATGAAGTAACTGCGGATTGCTATCACAACAGGGATCCAAGCAAGGAGATGAAGTAACTGGGATTGCTATCAACAACCGGGGTTCAGGCAAGAGAGAAGTAACTGAGGATTGCTATCACAACAGCGGGTTCAGGCAAGGAGACTGAAGTAACTGAGGATTGCTATCAACACAGGGTTCAGGGCAAGGAGAACGCAGTTAACTGGGTATGGTACCAGTAGTTGGGGGGTTAGGGAGAGGACAAGTTCTATGCAGCGTCGCAAGTCACGCTAAAAAATGGGGGAGAGTGTTCGCAACGGAGCGACAGGTGGAAATAGAAGCGAGTTAGCTACCAGTTCTGGGTCAGACGGTCACACGCACAGATGGACAACGGGGGTGACCCTGGGGATCCCGCCCCCTTGAAGAGGGGCTCCGCCAAAAATGCAGTTTGTGTAGGATCACTACCTAGAGTTGGGGTTAATGGCACGGAGAATACAGTTCACGTAGGATAGCTATCATTGAGAGGGGCCTAGGGCAACGGGGATGCAGTAAGCCTAGGGTTGAAGTTACCTTACGGATTGGTATGCGAGAGATTTGAAGTTCTAATTATCTCTTCCGCGACAAAAAAATGAAACAAAATCCTCGAAAACATACATACAATGAAACATACCTCGAAAAACATACAAACATTAAAAATACCTGGAAAAACATACAAACAATGAAACATACACCTCGATAACATACATACAATGAAGCATACACCTTGAAAATATACTGACAATGAAACATGCCTCGAAACACATACCGTCCTGACAGCAAAATGTAACGCTTTAATTTCACGGGAGCACCCGTGAAATTGAGGCGTAAACTATATTACGCGACAAAAAAAACTTGAAATCGAATTTCAGGGCGATATTAGGGTTTGAGCCCCTGGGCTTCACATAGGGCTTACTACCCCTGCCGCCTGCCGTCTGACGGCTCACCGACAAGCAGAAACTCCCAACAATTTCGCTTTCCCCAGATTGCATGGCACAGCCCCTCGATAGATCCCCTGAGCGAGGGACGTCTGCGCCCTCTGGCAGCTCCAAATCACAATAAGCAAAGCACCCTCTGGGGCTTCTTAAAACGGCCAGAACCGGCTGGGCAGATCACCGTTTCCAAGAACCAGCTTAACCGAGTTACAGCCGAAGCTCAAGAGGCTGTCGCTCGCAACCCATCGACCACCTCGGCAAAGACGAGCAGCAAGTTTTTCACCAAGAGGGCAGCGGATTTCCTTCAAATGCTGGGGTACCTTGTGGATTGGTCTGAGTTAGAAACCAGACCTGACACAAAACGTATGTGAAGTGGGAGACCTTCCACACACTGTGTGCTCTTGTTTGTGAGATGCCTTAGTTGCAGGTCCTAGAACTCAAATTAACTGAGCAGGAAATGTAGTGATTAAATGAGTTGATGCGAGTACTACCCTACTTGCAGACCCTATAACCATGTACCCTGATACAACGGTACATGGTCTACGGTAATAGTATGAACACAACTACCTATACCACACTCATGAGTACCGGTACACAATGTTATCATAAGTCTGTATTGTGATTTTAAGAACAGGCAATGAATCAGTGTAATATGTTCAAGTTGAAACATTTAAATGGATTTTATTAAAATTTGAACCGTGAAATGACTAACGTCAAATTATATCCCTCTGAAAAATAAACGTGAAATTATAATAAACCCCCTAAAAATGACCGTGAAATCTTTCGAAGCGTTAAATTTTGCTGACAGTACGGTACATACAATGAAACATACCTCGAAAAAGAGGTAGCGGCAGAAGCGACGCGGAATATTGGCAGAGTGTGTTGGCAACGGAACGAAATGTGGCAACAGACTGGAGCTGACCAAAGCCACTTCGTTATGAGACAATTGGCTGACATGTCAGGCTTCGATGTTTCTGTCGGTCAGTTGGATGGTCTGACAAACAGACAAATGGGTAAACCTGGGAGCTCCCGCTTCCCAAAAGGGGGGGCTCCGCCATAAACATACATACAAAGAAACACACGCCTCGAAAAACATACATACAGAAACATACCTCGAAAAAGCCACACTGGCTGCAGAAGCGGGCTGGTCCGTTCCCCAAGTCGATTGCATCTTGCTGCAAATGGAACAGACATATTCTGTGCCTCCGGTAGTATGGTTTCAGTCCAGTGAGACAGGCGTGGCATCCCGGGATCTGTTTGCATGTGAGAGTTGGCAGATTAGATGTAGCTAAGTGAAAAATGCACAAGTTGAATAGCGCGGACAACACTACCCCTTGCAACCCCTCCCCCCAGCACCCACCCCCCCAGTGTTGTTGTTCAGTGCCTCTGGTAATATGGTTAGGGAACGGCAAATCATATGATGTTGACCAAAGACGATTATGATATCATATGATATCATACACAAATCATATGATTTAATATCAGATGATATGGTGCCCCAGGCCAAAGAAACCTGGTCAGACCGCCGGCATCATATGATATCATATGATGACATGATATCATATTGCTGATCCCTAAAAATGGTGTCAGTCCAGTGAGACGGGCGTGACAACCCGGGATCTGTTTGCATGTACGAGTTGGCAGATTAGATGTAGCTAAGTGAAAAATGCACAAGTTGAATAGCGCGGACAATACTCCCCCCTGCAACCCCTCCCCCCAGCCCCCCCCACCCCCCCAGTGTTGTTCTTGAGTGCCTCTGGTAATATGGTTTCAGTCTAGTGAGACAGGCGTGACAACCCGGGATCTGTTTGCATGTACGAGTTGGCAGATTAGCTCTGGAGCTGACCAAAGCCCATCCCACCCACCCACCCCAGCAACACTCCACCAGTTGTGTTCTTTTCAGCTACGAGCAGCAGCTTCTAGGTAGCTCCCTGAATCATCCACTGGACTATGCGCCGAGATCTGAACAGGTGTCAAATGCTGATGAGGCTAGCGCCCAGGTGCAGTTGACTGCATTAGCTTTGGCTGGATAGGCAGGCAGGGGAGCAGCCTAGAAGCTGCGGCTTGTAGCCGAAAATAAATACACTGCCCCCCCCCCCCCCCCCCCCCCCCTCTCTGCAAGAAAAAGCAGTCATTCGACAGTTTGGTCTGCACAGTGCATACAGAGGAGAAGGAAAGTATATGGTATGAGGCAGGCCACCCTGAGCAACCTTGTGAGAAATAGTCTCTGTATTGGTCTCGGCATATATCCGTCGAATGTAATGGCTGTTACTGCTGAAGACAGCGAGCAGCCAAATATTTAGGGTTGGGCCGACATAATAAACGCATAATATACGTTAATACATATAAATACGTCGTATAGTTTTTCTCAAATCGACCTTAAAGACGTCGTATAAAATCGTTTAGTCTGTACTTTGAGAAGTACAGCACCCGTCCCCGGCACTTAACTTTCTTGTTTTTCATTATATTTTTGATTTAGATAGCTCATTGGAAAGCTTTGGACTTCCTCTATCACTAAAAAGCAATAAAAATCACCATTCACATGCATTATTTGACAAACATTTGGCCTGAAGGTTGATCTAGATAGCCAGGATGGCACACATATCCGAGCGTCACCTAGCCTTCCATTCCACAAGCTGTGCTACGTGCTACGAGGGCTTGAAGGATTGATGGTGCAAGCCTAGTGCAATGTGAACATGGACAATATTGAAATGCCGTCATGTACTTACATTATTACCGTATACACTTAAACAGTTATATAATAGACCATTGGCATTTAATGGCTCCCTTAGATTGGCACCGCGCTTCTTGGTCGACGCACTCTCTGGTCTTGATTTATTTTCTGAGATTTGGACAACCTAAATTTATCAGATTATTTCTCCGAGACTTGATATGTCATATGTGATGCCAACGAAATTAGCTACGCGGCAATACCTTTAAACCCATGTCAAAATGTTTTCTCAAGAAGTGCCTAATTTTTATATACGTTTTTATACGTTTATATGTATACGTTTATACGTTTATACAGCTTATACAAATAAAAATATACGTTTGCTTCCCAACCCTACAAATATTGTAAATTGCTGGCTGAAGCCATGTATCCAAGTTCAAGCTCAAGCACAAGTTCAAGTTGGTTCCATCTAACTGACCCATTTTGCTGTCGACCTTCTCGACATCTGCTGGAAAGCAAGGTAGGCGAGGCGCTGGTGGCATGACCAAAAATGAATATTTTATTAATCGCAAGTCTCCACCACCCCCACCCCCACCACCGCCCCTCCTGCATCTTCAAACCCACAAATACCACCAGCAGGGGCAGCACCAATACCACTACCAGCAGAGAAAGCAATCATTACTTCATTAGTCCTTGTATGTAATGCCTGCTCTATGCTGATGCTGATGCTGATGCTGATGATGAGGAGGAGGATGACGACGATGATAATGATGACATTTTTCTAGCGCCCTACTGGACTCCACATGTGCCGGCAGCCTTACGGATTCAAGGGAGCCATGTAACCAAGTGTGCTATATGATGTTGTCACACCTGGCATTCCATTGGGGCACCAACACATATTCTACTCTTACGCCCTCCGCCTGCAGCGAGGTGGGGGGGGGGTGGGGGTGTGGGGGGGGGGGGGGGGAAGTGGGGGGTATGGGTGGGTGAATGGGTGGGTGAAAAGATGGCTATGGGTGTGGGCGTTTGGGTGGGTGTAAGTGTGTGGGTGGGTGATTGGGTAGGTGGGTGGGTGGGTGGGTAGATGATAGCAATTCAGTTCTGCAGAGGTAGAATTGCATACACAACCCCAACAGGAAAATTTGAGACAAGTGTATAACGGGGAGAATTGGGGAAGTCAGTAGCCCGGGGCATCCTAATGATAACCCGTGCATCATGTGTGCAAGGTACTACATTTTGTCAAACTGGTCAGCGCTTAAAGCGCACGAACGTCACATTGGTCAGCGCTTTGTAGTGTAAAAAACGCAAAAAATGCGCGCTGCGCCCACAGGGAGTTGAAACATCTGCGCGAAACACGCAGTGGGGCTCAAAAAGTGTGCGCGAAATCGCGCTGCCGCGCGCGCTTTGTAGTACCCTGCATGTGTGCAACCAGCTTCTCCCTGGCAGACTTAGCAGCATCCCTGGCAAACCTTGCAGCATCCCTTAGCAGTGTCGCTAACACACTCAGCAACATCCCTAAGCAACATCGCTAGAAGCGTCCCTAGCAGACTTAGCAGAATAGCAGCTTCCCCGGCAAACTTAGCAGCATATCTTGGCAGCCTCCCTAGCAGACTTAGCAGCCTCACTAGGCAACATCCCTAGCAGCGTCTTACAGACTTAGGCAGACTTCTGGAATAAGTATGATGCTAGTTCAACCAGCGAATCAAGGCAACGGCTGAGTTGGTCACTTCGATTGTTCGTACGCCTTCGCATGAGTCGAAGCATTCCAGCAATTAAACTGATATCCCGCGAAGTATCCTTCAGTCGTAAAAGCCCAACGGAAATGTAACGTGAAATGGCGACACAGTCATAATCGCTTCTTCAACTTTAACTGAAGCATTTACTTCGACAACTAATCAGGGCTTCCGAGAGACGTCGCAACCCAACTCGCTAGACAGATTTATTTCGCGGTGACTCGGTGTGCATTGCTTTCCGCAGCAAAGCTTCTTCTGTAACACTTCTAGACGCTCGTATGCAATAATGTAATTGCCCGTGGGAGCTAGGACGGCGATGGGAAATAGGGCGAATACACAGTAGTCTAGTGCGGTTCTTCTGACCCCAAAAGGATATCCGGAGCAAATAAAAAAGAACATGAGCCATAAGGGCGGCAAAACTCGACCATTTGCGGGAATAGCGGGGCAATCAAAAGTTGGCGTGGAGTTCAGCAACGCATAACCGACCTCGGTTTGGTTATCGCTTCCAATACACTCGATTCATCGGGAACAAGCGAGAAGATAGATAGCAATCGGGCCTAAGATGCCCAATAGGATGAACCCAGGGAGCGAGAAGCAACGAATGAAGAAGGCCCGATATCGCACACTCTTAACGAGCCTGAATACCTGGCAATTGGAAAGGAACCGATGGAGAGCTTGGGCCACACCTTTTAATTGCTGCAGGAGTTCAGGAGGATTTGCGACCCGTGGAGAAAAGGGCAATGACTCAGATGAGCCAGCTGATGGCCTCCTATTACAGTCCATATTCCCACTGCAGCTGGATGGTCCAATCATTATAGGGCGGGACTGAAGAAGAATTACAGCTTGTTTCTATGTGAACTTTGTAAGAGGTCGTTTACACGAGCCGGTTATCTTGGCCAGTTATGGTGAAGTCGTACAGTAATATAACTAACTGCGAAGCGTTTACACGACACTTATCTCGCCCAGTTAGGTTACGGTTTAGGTTACACTTATCTCGCCCAGTTAGGTTACGGTTAAGTCCTCTGGTTATATAAGTCCGTCGTGTCAAGTTAATCGGACGTTTTCTCGTCGGACGTTTTGAAAACCCTACCCTGTGCAGCGTGGCGTTGACCTCACCCATATCTAATGCGTCAAGCCTGTCAGTCTCCTCGGAGCTGTTGTAGCAAAAGAATGACAGCTACTCGTCGAGACTCTTGGTGTAGTGCTGCGTTAGTGATTGAGCCAACCCTACACTTTTCCCCCTACTTACTTGCGATTTACCTTGCTCAAGAAACTCGACCTGCTCTTGTCTCCTAATCGTCAACGTCGTTAGGCTATCATTCTTCGCTAGCTTTCCTTCATTAGAATGGGGGAGAGGGGGGGGGGGGGAGGGGCGCATGGATGTTGAACTGCGAAGATTGCAGAACCAGGTCCTGCAAATCCCACAGTCCGAAATCTGCCCAAGACAATATCCGAACACAAACTTGACTATTACCCAAACCAGCGGCCTGTCTTGCAAGCCACTAGGCGGACGTACTGACCGCGTCGCGATTGATGAGAGCTTCGTTCGCGAGTACATCGGATCCAATTGGAGGACGTGAATGAAAGGAAAATATGTTCAAGAAAACAGCCAGCGATGTAGCAGCAACTCTCACCGAGGTATGTGGCCTGCCAGGCAGGACTGGGCTAGTTTAGCTTTTGCTCATGGCTTAACTTAACTTCCATGCATTGGGGTGTGTATGTGTGTGTGTGTGCATGATTCTGTGTGTATGTTTGTGTGCAATTTCATGGGTATACATGGCAATTTAATGCTGTAACCATGCAAATGTATGTATGACAATGCTGTAAGTGTCTGTGTTTGTGACGCCTCCGAGGCCTTCGTGGCTTCCATGCTCTGTTTGCTGTGTTGTGTGTGTGTATGCGTGCAAGTTAGGTTAGTGTGCATGCCTGGATGCCATTGTATGCACATGAACTACATTGTGGATCCAATCAATTCAGTATATATGCTAATTATTTGCTTACATTGCAGACCACTTCGCGATGTGCTGGCCGGGGATATGATGCTACTACACCACATACGCTGTTCCGTACATCATGTTACCGCATAGGTTTGACTTAATTAACAATTACTCTCTTAATGCAGGTTAGTGGCACCCATTGAGGACTACACACATTTGTTCTTGTGCGCCTTTCGGGTATCGGTGAAAAGTAAGTTTAGTACGGTACACCTCTATCTCGCCCAAGATGTTGTTAATTTCAAGCTGCGTAGTTGATCACAAACTTGCAACTTGGTTGAACACCACACTTCATGTTTCTTTCATTTAAATTGCTATCGTGTATGTCGCAGGGAGAAAGCTGTTTGGATGTGTGCTAACACGTGCGCTCGCAATACCAGGATTGGGTCTGGAGTTCTGCAGATAACAACGCCAAAAGGCTGCTTTGGAGTACATGTCTCATCTACCTTAGTAAGAATGGAATGGATGGAAATGTCTTTAATTTATCTGTGAATGCCAACCCCCTCGTGCCCGCTTTCGCACAAACCGTGCGTACTAAGGACCTGGATAGGACCCATCAGACTCATTTTGGGGGGGTGGGACTTTCAGTGCCATTAAACATTTGCAAATATCTTCCAATCAATACCACTTTCATCCACATCGGTTCAAAATAGTTTTCCCACTCTGTGAATGCCAACCCACTCAACCCCCCCCTCGTGCCCGCTTTCGCACAAACCGTGCGTACTAAGGGCCTGGATAGGACCCATCAGACTCATTTTGGGGGGATGGGACTTTCAGTGCCATTAAACATTTGCAAATATCTTCCAATCAATACCACTTTCATCCACATCGGTTCAAAATAGTTTTCCCACTCTGTGAATGCCAACCCCCTCAACCCCCCCCTCGTGCCCGCTTTCGCACAAACCGTGCGTACTAAGGACCTGGATAGGACCCATCAGACTCATTTGGGGGGATGGGACTTTCAGTGCCATTAAACATTTGCAAATATCTTCCAATCAATACCACTTTCATCCACATCGGTTCAAAATAGTTTTCCCACTCTGTGAATGCCAACCCCCTCAACCCCCCCCTCGTGCCTATTCGCACAAACCGTGCGTACTAAGGACCTGGATAGGACCCATCAGACTCATTTTTGGGGGATGGGACTTTCAGTGCCATTAAACATTTGCAAATATCTTCTCATCAATACCACTTTCATCCTCATTGGTCGAAAACAGTTTTCCAGCTCTGTGTATTCCAACCCCCCCTCGTGCCTGCATTCATGCCCGCATTCGCACAAACCATGCATACTAAGGATCTGGGTAGGACTCATCTGACTCATTTTGGGGGAGTGGGACTTTCAGTGCCATTCAAGATTTGCAAATACCCACCCATCCGTACAACTTTCAACCACATTGGCCGAATTTGGTTTCCAGCTCAGTGAATGCCGACCCCCTCAACCCCCCCCCCTCGTGCCTATTCGCACAAACTGTGCGTAATGAGGACCTGGGTAGGACCCATCAGATTCAATTTGGGGGGATGGGACTTTCAGTGCCATTCAACATTTGCAAATACTCACTCACCCATACCACTTTCATCCACATCGGTCAAAAAAAGTGTTCCCACTGTGAATGCCAACCTCCTTAACCCTCGTGCCCGCAATAGCACACACCGTGCGTACTAAGGATCTGGGTAGGACTCATCAGACCCATTTTGGGGGTATGGGACTTTCAGTGCCATTTAAGATTTGCAAATACCCACTCATCCATACAACTGTCATCCACATTGGTCAAAAATAATGTGCGACATAATTACATTACATTGTCATATGCAGGCCAGTGTTGATCCAGGACAAGCCGACTTCACAACTTCCGGGGGGGGCTCCCAACCATCCTTACCTAATCAACATAATGCAGATAGATGTATATGAATGTTATCACGTTGTCACTAATTGATTAAAGTGATTGTGGCTACGGTTTGTTTCAAAAATTAAAAGGAGATATAGCTTATATCTAGGGATCGGATGTTAGGGCTAACTGCGGGAAAATCAATTAGCCCTAATAGTGAAAGTAGCTCAATTAGTCTGACTAGGGCTAAACTAAACCCTAGTAAAACTAGACATACCTTATATCAATAGAGTAACAATGCATTAGTCTAAACAAGGAGGAGGTATTGCCAAGCTTCTGTAATATGTTTTTTGTTGTATATGAAACAGTTTGTTACCCAAGCTACATTTGACAGCCTCTACTATTGCCATGCCATGTACATATGTAGGCCAAAGACTTTCCAACAGATGTTGGCTCTTGCGCGGCATGAAGCACAATACCAAGAGAGCCTGGCAGACAGGGATCGCATGAACGCTGAAGGTATTGACAATCAAGAAAGATCCATTCAAGAGCGCTTGTCCCTTGGGGCCCTCCTACATCAGGAGAATTTGGACATGGGGCAACAGTATGTACACAATTTTGGTGTTGCTGCGCACAAAGAGGGGGCAGGTACACAAGCTGGTGGCTCAGTGGACATGCCACAACCAGGACATGCAGCAGGCAGAACTTCCATGTATGCAAAAAGTGTGACTGGAGACTCTGTCGTATGTGGCATCCTAACATGCCATTCGAAGCTGGGTAAGGTAGTGCACTGCGGTTATTGTTCTGTTCACTGCCCACATAAAGTTCGTTGCACATCTAAGGGTCGCAACAATGCAGCCAAGCCGCTACGATCTAAGCCTGCGCCCAAGCCTAAGCCCCCGTCATCTAATTCCAAGCATCAGCCAAAGTCTCAGCCTGAGAAACAACTTCTACCTTTGCCCCAGGCCCAGCTTCAGGCTCTGTCCTGGCCACAGCCTCCTTAGCTCCAGGCTATGCCTCAGCAGGCTCTGTCTGGGTCACAGCCTCATCAGCTCCAGACTATGCCTCAACAGGCTCAGCTCCAGGCTCTGTCCGGGTCACAGCCTCATCAGCTCCAGGCTATGCCTCATCAGGCTCAGCTCCTGGCTATGTTTAATCAGGCTCAGCTTCAGACACAGTCATGGTCACATCCTCAGGCTATGTCTCGTCCAGAGCACCAGGCTCAGTTCCCGTCACATCCTCGTCCCAGTCCATGAATGATTAATTCTAGGGTATTCCTCAGCCTTAGCTTATCTTGCTGTTGTCTCAGCCTCAACCCTCCAATAAGCAGAATTTTGAGGGTCCACTGCATCTCAGAGGGTCTTGGTGCGTCGCTCATGCAGATTTCCAGGGGTCTGTTGCGACTGAGACGCAGATTTCGATACCAGTTTAGGATTGGTTTAGGCTGAGTTTAGATAGGGAATTCAAATGCAGCTGAAAGCTTGGGGCTTGCCCTAGTGGCTGGCTCATGAGCTGACAGGAAGCTGCCAGGAGATGAAAAAAAACTCTGTTACTTCCATATGGTTTCCTATTTTTAGCAGGCTTAATTTGCGTCACAGCCTTGTGAGCATTAGGCTATGTCTCATCCAGAGCACTAGGCTCAGTCCCACAATGTAAAGTTATGCCCAGGCCCATAATCACGAAGTCGAACTTTCTTACAGGGCTCCAACCAGCGATTAGGCCGCTCTCCGTCTTCAGCAGTAAAATCATTAGTCGTTGAGGACACAGTGTAACCATATATGCCTGGGCAATGTAGAGTTATGCCTACGCCGACAATCATGATCTTCAACTTTGTTACATGGCTACAGCAACCGATTTGGCCGCTCGCTGTCTTTGGCAGTACAACAATTATGATTTTAGTACGGAATGTAATCGTGTGTACCGTATGTGGAGAATGTATGGTTATGCCCAGGCCCACAA
Source organism: Chlamydomonas sp. ICE-L (assembly GCA_013435795.1). Lineage (NCBI taxonomy): Eukaryota > Viridiplantae > Chlorophyta > Chlorophyceae > Chlamydomonadales > Chlamydomonadaceae > Chlamydomonas > Chlamydomonas sp. ICE-L. The sequence continues at coordinate 6,898,633 of JACBWV010000099.1, read as the reverse complement.
TCACGAAGCCGAACTTTGTTACATGGTTCCAGCCAGCGAATCGGCTGCGCTCCGTCTTTGGCAGTAAAACAAATATTATTTGACTACAGAATGTAATCATGTGCACCGTATCTGAACAATGTATATAGTCAATGTATAGTTATGCCCAGGCCCACAATAACGAAGTCGAACTTTCTAACATGGCTCCAGCCAGCGATTCGGCTGCTCTCCGTCTTCGGCAGTAGAACAAATATTTAGCGAGCACATCATGTCATCATGTCATCATGTGTACCGTACCTGGACAATGTAAAGTTATGCCGATGCCGACAACTTTGATACATGGCTACAGCCAGCGATTCAAATTTGTTACACGGCTACAGCCAGCGACTCAGCTGCTTGCTATCTTAGGCAGTAAAACAAACAATGTGACCGGGACTGAGCCTGGTGCTCTGGATGAGACATAGCCTGATCCTCATGGGGCTGAGAAATAGCCTGATGCTCGAACGCAAGTAAGCCCGCTAAAAATATAAAATAATATCAAAGTATCAGAGCTCAAGCCTACTCATGGCAGATTCCCGCCAGCTCCATGAGCCAGCTACTAGGGCCAGCTCTCCCATTCAGCCATATCCCCAAGGACACCCAAGAATGCACATGGGGATGGGGAACCGCAACGACATGACTGCAGGAGTCAGCATCAGCAGGAGTCCACATTTCCACATTTGGAGGAGGAGCACCGGGGCAGTGATGGCAGTGGTGGTGGCGTTTATATGTTTGGTAGATTGGTTGAGGGGCGAGCCCATCCTCTATACTCCACAGGTTGGTACCAGGGTTTAGGGTTCAGGCTTTCTACTCCGCAGGTTGGTATCCAATCCATTCTTCCCCTTATCTCCCATCGCCATCGCACCCCTCCACACCCCTCCTCTTGCCACTTCGCACCCCTCCCCACCCTTCACCCCGCTTTATCCCCCACTCACTCACTCACACCCTTCCTCTTTCCTCCCATTGCCATCGCACCCCTCCCTCACCACACTCAATCCCTCCTTTACTCGCTCACTCATTCACTCACTCACTCACTCTCACTCACTCAGACCCTTCCCTCAATCCCTCCCTCCCTCCCTCACTCGCACCTTTCCCCTTTCCTCCTATCGCCATCGCAACCCTACCACCCCGCTCAATCCCTCCCTCCCTCACCCGGACCTTTCCCTCAATCCCTCCCTCCCTCACATGCACACAAGCGCTGCCAGCAGACAGACACAAGCTGCCCCCTCCCTCACCCGTTCCCTTCCTCCCTCACATGCACACAAGCGCTGCCAGCAGACAGACAAATGCCGCCCCCTGCCTCACCCCACTCAATCCCTCCCTCCCTCACCTGGGCCCCTCCCTCCCTCCCTCCCTCAGATGCCCACAAGCCCTGCCAGCAGACAGACACATGCCGCCCCCTCCCTCACCCCGCTCAATCCCTCCCTCCCTCACCCGAACCCTTCCTCCCTCCTTCCCTCACACAAAACCTTCCCTCCCTCCCTCCCTCCCTCACATGCACACAAGCGCTGCCAGCAGACAGACACATGTCGCCCCCTCCCTCACCCCGCTTGATCCCTCCCTCCCTCCCTCACATGCACACAAGCGCTGCCAGCAGACAGTCACATGCCGCTCCCTCCCTCACCCTGCTCGATCCCTCCCTCCCCCCCTCACATGCACACGAGCACTGCCAGCAGACAGACACATGCCGCTCCCTCCCTCACCCCGCTCAATCCCTTCCTCCCTTCCTCACACACACACAAGCGCTGCCAGCAGACAGACACATGCTGCCCCCTCCGTCACCCTGCTCAATCCCTCCCTCCCTCACATGCACACAAGCGCTGCCAGCAAACAGTCACGACTAGCCCCCTCCCTCACCCCGCTCAATCCCTCCCCCCCTCACATGCACACAAGCACTGCCAGCAGACAGTCACATGCTGCCCCATGCCCCACTCCGCTCAATCCCTCCCTCACCTGGACGCTTCCCTCAATCCCTGTCTCCCTCCATCACATGCACACAAGCGTTGCCGGCAGGCAGACACAAGCCGCCCCCTCCCTCCCTTAACTCAATCCCTCCCTCCCTCCCTCATCCGGAACATTCCCTCAATCCTTCCTCCCTCCCTCACATGCACACAAGCGCTGCCAGCAGACAGACATAGGGGGTCGCTTGCGTCTTTTCTGGCGGTACGGCATTATTAATTAAGTAAAACCTATGCAGTAACATGATGTACGGAACATCGTTTGTGGTGTAGTAGCATCATATCCCCGGCTAGCACATCACAAAGTGGTCTGCAATGTAAGCAAATGATTAGTATATATCCTGAATTGATCGAATCCACAATGTAGTTCATGTGCATACAATGGCATCCAGGCATGCACACAAAACGAACTTGCACGCATACACACACACAACACAGCAAATAGTGCATGGAAGCCACGAAGGCCTTGGAGGCGTCACAAACACAGACACTTACAGCGTTGTCATACATACATTTGCATGGTTTGCAATGTAAGCAAATAATGAGTATACATCCTGAATTGATTGATCCGGTCCACAATGTAGTTCATGTGCATACACTGGCAGTCAGGCAAGCACACTTACGGAACTTGCGCGCATACATACACACTCACCACATCACATAGTTCATGGAAGCCAAGAAGGCCTCAAAGGCGTCACATACACAGATACGTACAGCATTGTCGTACATGAACACACATACTTGCACACACACACATGCACACACACATACACATACCCAAATGCATGGAAGCTAAGTAGGCATGAGCAAAAGCTAGGATAGTCCAGTCTTACCTGGCAGGCCACATGCATGGACGAGAGCTACTGCAGCATCACTGGCTGTTTTCTTGAACATAATTTTCTTTCCTCCACGACCTTCATTTGGATCCACGATGTACTCGCGAACGAAGCTCTCATCAATCGGAACGCGGCCAGTCAGGCCGCCTACTGGCTTGCAAGACAGACCACTGGTTAAGCTAATAGTCAAGTTTGTATTCGGATATTGTCTAGGGCCCATTTCGGACTTGGGGATTCGCAGGACCTGGTTCTGCAATCGCCGCATATCAACATCCATGCGCCCCTCCCCCCCCCCTCCCCCCCATTCTGGTGAAGGAAAGCTAACAAGAATGATAGCCTAATGACGGTAAAGATTAGGAGACAAGAGCAGATCGAGATTACTGAGCAAGATAAATCGCGAGTGATTAGGACAGAAAATGTGTAGGGTCGGGTCGATCCCCTGGGCTAATCACTAACTTACAGCACTACAACAAGAGTGTCGACGAATAGCTGTCTTTCTTTTGCTACAACAGCTCCGAGGAGACTGACAGGCTTGACGCATCAGATATGGGTGAGGTCAACGCCACGCTGCACAGGGTAGGGTTTTCAAAACGTCAGACGAGAAAACGTCCGATTAACTTGACACGACGTATAAGTGTTACTGTTAACAATTTTCGCGATAATAGAAAGCTGTACAACACCTCGAGGTCTCGAGGTGACAAAACAACCATAGTGACAGCGTGGATCAAAATCAACAAAACCCGCACATTACTGTCAGACAGCCCCTGCTGTTTTGTACTGCTTGAAAGAACCCGCTTATTACTGTCAGACGCCGAATGCCACGTGGTCCCGAATTTTCAGCCCTCGGATTACATCTCCGAAGTCTGGGACGCATTTCAAAATTCGAACTGCAGCTCCAGCCCTGGCGTGCCCACCCGGCGTGCCCACCCCTCGCCCTCGTGGCCCTTACCGCGTGGCCCGCGTGGCCCCCTGAGAACTTAGTCGCCCTCGGTCGCCCTGAGTTTTATTTCCTTCCCAACCCCTTCCATCGGCTCTTGGTGGTCCGTTCGAGGCAACCAACTATATCAACGCAATTCCCGATTCTCGAACTCAGATCACCATCTCGTCCTGTCTCATCTCACTAGCACCGGCCATCCTCGAGGCAGTTCGGTTTCTATCCGTATCAAGCCGATGCCGCTCCTGTCTCATGTGGATGCGAGTTAGCCCTGTCCATCTGCTGCTGTGCCGCTTACTTGAAAACTGCGCTTAGATGAGGATGGAACCACTGCTGGTTCGATTGGTGTGCGCATCTATTCTGTTCGTGTGGGCGCTGCATGGGAACACAGTGGCAACAACTGTGACTACCTGTTCTCCTCAGTGTAGCCAGTACGGTACATGCAATGAGGATCTGGCCAGGTTTGTGCGTGTGCATGTAAGAGCGTGTTTAAGAGTGTGTTTGCAATTCAAAATGTGGCAACAGCTGGGACTGAAGAACTGGCCAGGTTTGTGTGTGTGTGTGGAAGAGTGTGATTGTGATTGTGTGCGCAAGCTAAAATTGTGGCAGCAGCTGGTACCACCTGCTTACCTCAGTGCAGCCAGTATGGTACATGCAATGAGGTGGTGGCCAGGTTTGTCCGTGTGCATGTAAGAGCGTGTTTGAGATTGTGTCTGCATTTGAAAATGTGGCAACAGCAGGGACTGAAGAATTCGCCAGGTTTGTGTGTGTGTGTGGAAGAGTGTGTGTGTGATCGTGTGTGCAAGCTAAAATTGTGGCAGCAGCTGGGACTACCTGCTTACCTCATTGTAGCCAGTATGTGACATGCAATGAGGAACTGGCCAGGTTTGTGCGTGTGCATGTAAGAGTGTGTTTGAAAGTGTGTTTGCATTTGACAACTCCTATGCAGCGTCAGAAGTGACGCGGAAACTTGGCGGAGTGTGTTTGCAACCGAAGGGTAGGTGGCAAAGAAAGGCATGCAAGCAAGGAAGGAGCTGACCGAAGCCAGTTAGTTATGAGACAGTTGGCTGACGTGTCGGGCATCAATTTATCGGTCGCACAAACAGACAACGGGGTAACACTGGGGGCTCCCGCCCCCCAGAAGGGGGGGCTCCGCCAAAAATGTGGCAACAGCTGGGACTGAAGAACTGGCCAGGTTTGTGTGAGTGTGTGGAAGAGTGTGTGCGGGAATGAGTGTGCAAACTAAAACTGTGGCAGTAGCCCGGACTACCTGCTTACATCAGTGCAGCCGGTATAGTACATGCGATGAGGAAGCGGCCAGGTTTTGTGTGTGTTGTGTGTGTGCGTAAGCGTATGTATGTATGTATAAGTGAGGTGCGTACACCTGGAGACAGCTGGGACTACCTGCTTATGTCAGTGCAGCTGGTATGGTTCATGCTACAAGGAACTGGCCGGTTTTTGTGTGTGTGTGTGTGTTTGTGTGCGTTAGCGTGTGTATGTATGTATGTATGTATAAGTGTGGTGGGTAAATCTGGAGACAGCTGGGACTACCTGCTTACTTCAGTGCAGCCAGTATGGTACATGTTACAAGGAACTGGCCAGATGTGTGTGTGTGTGTTTTGTGTGTGTGTATGTGTGTGTGCGTAAGCGTATCTATGTATAAGTGTGGTGCGTACATCTGGAGACAGCTGGGACTACCTGCTTATCTCAGTGCAGCCAGTATGGTTCATGCTACAAGCAACTGGCCAGGTCTTTGGGTGTAAGTGTTTGCTTGTGCCTACGTGTGTGCATGTGTATGTGCATGTCTGTGTGTGTATCCATGTGGGAGCGGCTAAGAACAGTTGTTTGCCTCAGGACAGGCAGTACGGTACATTCATGGATGATCTGGCTCCTATGGTGACTTTCTCCAGCTGCGGCGTATGGGAGGGTCCCCTTAACACCACGCCCCTCCATGCATTGTTTTTTAGAGGATCTGGCACCGTGGGTAGGTGCGTGTTTGTGATTGTGTGTGAATATGTGGGGACAGCTGAGAATGATTGGGGGGTTCAGTACAGTCAGCACAGGATATGCGATGAGGAAGTGGCAAGGTTTGTGCGGATGTGCTAGTAAGCGTGTGCGTTCATATGTAGAGACAGCTAGGACAGTGGGGCCACATGCTCATTTGAGTGCAGCCTGCACGGCACATGCAATGAGGGTTTATGCAGTTGTGTCCGTGTATGTGCTTTTCTTTGTGTGTGTTTTAGTGTCACTGTTTTTGCAAGCTTTCTGTATGTCCAGTTGTGTAGCAAAAGTTACGACGCAAGCCTGATTTCAGGAATGTGGCGTAGCATGGCATAGGGCAGAGTGTGGTACTGCCAGGTGGAGCCCAGGGGAGGCCGAGGGGCTGCGTGTTGCACTGGGATTGCACCGAGTCACTCAATTTGCGACGCGTCGCACACAAAAAACTGTATAAGTGTGTGCACACATGTCCTTGAACGACGTAGGTGCGGGGTTCAACCCCCCACAGGTGCGCTTAAGTGTTTGCGGTCGCTGTTAACTGCCATGGTAGCTTTGTCCAGGTACAGCAGCAGCCCGTTCCCTACCACCGTAAGACGGGGCTCCCTTAGTACCTCACCCCACCAGGCGTTATCATTATGTGCACGCATGTGGCGCAAGTGGGACTGTCCTCTCTCCTCAGTGCAACCATGGTACATCTACCACCACCACCTCCACTAGTAGCATGACCACCACCACCACCACCACCACTATCACCATCACCACCACCACCACCATCACCACCACCTTAGTAAAATGATGAAGGTGGTGGTGGTGTGTGTAGTGAGGGCTGGGCAAAGTGTGCGTATGTGTTTTTGTAAGTGTGTGTGTGAATGCGGGGACAGCTGGAACCATCTGCTCATGTAAATGCAACCAGGAATGTGTGCATATGTGTCTCAAACATATTCACAGGCCAGTGGTTTTTTCAGCTTTCTGAAGGTCCATTTGTGTAGCGAAAGTTGCGACACAAGCCTGATTTCAGGATTGTGGCGTAGCGCAGTACAGGACAGAGCGCAAAGCGCAGAGCCCCCGGGGGTTCGGGGGGCAGCTGTTGCACTGGGGTTGCTGCACAACCCGTTGATTCAGATGTGGCTGCCTGCAACTTGGTGCTGGTCTATCCCACACATCTATCTGCCTCTCCTACATGTCTGACAGTTCAAGGCACCCATGCTGATTTCTGATTTGTTGCACAACCTGTTGATTCAGATGTGTCTGCCCATGGCACATCTACAGGCCTATCAAGCACATCTACAGGCCTATCAAGCATATCTACAGGCCCCCCATACAGTTCAAGGAGCCCATGCTGATGTTCTCTTGTTCAACCTATGCTCAGATGTTACTGGCCACGTCATATACACAGGCCTATCAAGCACTTCTACAGGCCTATCAAGCAAATCCACAGGCCTATCAAGCATATCTACAGGCCTATCAAGCACATCTACAGGCCTATCAAGCATATCCACAGGCCTATCAAGCATATCTACAGGCCTATCAAGCACATCTACAGGCCTATCAAGCATATCTACAGGCCTATCAAGCACATCTACAGGCCTATCAAGCATATCTACAGGCCCCCATGCAGTTCAAGGAACCCATGCTGACTTATGTTCTCTTGTTCAACCTATGCTCAGATGTTACTGGCCACGACATATCCACAGGCCTATCAAGCACATATACAGGCCTATCAAGCATATCTACAGGCCTATCAAGCATATCTACAGGCCTATCAAGCATATCCACAGGCCTATCAAGCATATCTACAGGCCTATCAAGCACATCTACAGGCCTATCAAGCAGATCTACAGACCTATCAAGCACATCTACAGGCCTATCAAGCATATCTACAGGCCCCCATGCAGTTCAAGGAACCCATGCTGACTTATGTTCTCTTGTTCAACCTATGCTCAGATGTTACTGGCCACGACATATCCACAGGCCTATCAAGCACATATACAGGCCTATCAAGCATATCTACAGGCCTATCAAGCATATCTACAGGCCTATCAAGCATATCCACAGGCCTATCAAGCATATCTACAGGCCTATCAAGCACATATACAGGCCTATCAAGCAGATCTACAGACCTATCAAGCACATCTACAGGCCTATCAAGCATATCTACAGGCCCCCATGCAGTTCAAGGAACCCATGCTGACTTATGTTCTCTTGTTCAACCTATGCTCAGATGTTACTGGCCACGACATATCCACAGGCCTATCAAGCACATATACAGGCCTATCAAGCATATCTACAGGCCTATCAAGCACATCTACAGGCCTATCAAGCATATCTACAGGCCCCCATGCAGTTCAAGGAATCCATGCTGACTTATGTTCTCTTGTTCAACCTATGCTCAGATGTTACTGGCCACGACATATCCACAGGCCTATCAAGCACATCTACAGGCCTATCAATCAGATCTACAGGCCTATCAAGCACATCTACAGGCCTATCGAGAATATCTACAGGCCCCCATGCAGTTCAAGGAACCCATGCTGACTTATGTTCTCTTGTTCAACCTATGCTCAGATGTTACTGGCCACGTCATATCCACAGGCCTATCAAGCACATCTACAGGCCTATCAGGCATATACAGGCCCCCCATGCAGTTCAAGGACCCCATGCTGAATTATGTTCTCTTGTTCAACCTATGCTCAGATGCGACTGCCCACGACATCGCACCGGCCATGCCTGCCAGGACAAGCTCGACCCCAAGGACGTGTGTGGCAAGTTTGGGTTCCGGAGCTCTGATTCATGCATGGGCAACAAGACTGCAGCATGTCTAAACATGTGCAATGGACGTGGGACCTGTGTGGGTGGCTGGTGCCACTGCATACCTGGTGGGTTACTTGTGGGTCCAAGTTTAGGGTTTCAGTTGGAAGTAGTTATAGGGTGTAGAGAGACAGTTGGAAGTAGTTTCAGGGTGTAGAGAGACATTTGGAAGTAGTTTCAGGGTGTAGAGAGACAGTTGGAAGTAGTTTCAGGGTGTAGAGAGAAAATTGGAAGTAGCTGCAGGTGGTAGAGAGAAATTTGGAAGGACTTACAGATAGTTCAGAGGTATACAAGGAGGACAGTTTAGCTAGTAGGTCTAAGGTGATAAGAAATATAGAAGAAGGTAAGTGGAGATAGGTCCAAGGTGGAAAGAAATGTAGCAAAAAGTCAGTGGAGGTAGGCCTGAGGAGTATTATAGAGGTCGACTTTCACTGTTTCATTTTTTGGCTACTCATGGCAGCTTCCGAGCAGCTCCAATAGCCAGACACTGGGTCAAACCTGATGCTTGCCATATCAGCTGAAGACACACTAGCTAGCTTCAGGTTTGGCTCAAGGACAGGAAAAGGAAGCTGCCTAGAAGCTGCTACGAGTAGCCCATAAAAGAAACAGTGTTGACCTTTGTTGACTGCCATGAGATGGAATGCCACCTGAAACTTTCTGTTTCTTTTTGGGGCTAGGCCTAGCAGCTTCTAGGCATCTCCCTTCCCCTGCCTTTGGGCCAAACCCAAAGCTAGGTAGTGCGTCTGAAAGCTAACATGCATACCTATTGTTATTTTTACATTTTTTAACGATTAGAATGTTCAAAAACATGTAATGCATTCCATTAAAGCGGAAAGCTTTGGGCTCGGCCCAATGGCTGGCTAATGGAGCTGGATGGACCCTGCTACACGTAGCCCGCCCAAAAAGCAGCACTGTACCTTAATGGCCCCTGAAACGTAACTGATGTGGGGACTGCGTGATGGCTGGTCCCTGCGAGATGCATGCTGCATGCCTTGTGACTAAGGTGAATAGATAATCCGGGACCCTTGAGTCCCTGTTCACTCAGTATGATTCAGTGGAAGAGGCTTGGGTGATTTTCCCCCCACCCCATGAAGTATGACCCCGTACACAAAACAGCGCCATGGTGAATACAGGTTGACCTTTGATTTCTGCCGATGAGATGGAATGCCAACTGAACCTAATCAATGGACATGGCTGGTCCCGCTGCATGCCTGGTGCAGTACGTGCCTTGTATCATTTTGTTTTCTTCTGTTCCCCCCCTGCCCTGTGAATTGGGACCCCGTACACAAATCAGCGCCAAGGTGAATAGAGGTTGACCTTTGCTTTCTGCCTATTAGATGGAATGCTGCCTGAACCTACACTACCGATCCGGGGACTGTGCACATGGCTGGTCCCACTGCATGCCTGGTGCTGTAAGTGCCTTGTGTCACATTGTTTTCCCCGCCCCATGAAGTGGGACCCCGTACACAAGACAGCGCCAAGGTGAATAGAGGTCGACCTTTGCTTTCTGCCTATGAGATAGAAGACCGCCTGAACCTACTCAAGGGATGCGGGGACTGTGTACATGGCGGTCCCGCAGCGTGTCTAGTGCTGTAAGTGCCTTGCGTCACAGTTGTTTTCTTTGTTTCCTGCCCCATGGAGTTGGAACCCTTACACAAAACAGCGCCATGGTGAATAGAGGTTGACCTTTGTTTACTGCCTATGAGATAGAAGACCGCCTGAACCTACTCAACGGATGCGGGGACTGTGCACATGGCTGGTCCCACTGCATGCCTGGTGCCGTAAGTGCCTTGTGTCACATTGTTTTCCCCACCCCATGATGTGGGACCCCGTACTCAAAACAGCGCCAAGGTGAATAGAGGTTGACCTTTGCTTTCTGCCTATTAGATGGAATGCTGCCTGAACCTACACTACCGATGCGGGGACTGTATACATGGCTGGTCCCGCTGCGTGCCTGGTGCTCTAAGTGCCTAGTGTCACAACAGAGCCAAGGTGAATAGAGGTTGACCTTTGCTTTCTGCCTTTGAGATGGAATGCTGCTTGAACTGGGCTGCCTTTGTCATCAACCGCAGCTTTGCCAATAGTACTCTGCACTGCAGATATATTTTGGGGGAGGAGTTCACCACTTGGTGTGTGTGTGTACGTGTGTGTGCGTGTGTGCGTGCGTGTGTGTGTGTGTGTGTGTGTGTGTGTGTGTGTGTGTGCGCGTGTGTGTGTGTGTGTGTGGCCAATTGCCTGACCCCTGTCAAGCAATTGGCAATTGGTCAAAAGAAGAACAGTGCCCCCCCACCCCACCCCCACGCACACCACCACCACACACACACATACACAAACACATACACACCAATTGCCAATCGCCTGCGAGTGTGTGGCCAGTTGCCTGACTCCTCCCCCCACTGCACTCCTTGCCTCCCCCCCCCCACCCACACACACACACACACCACCACCACCACCACACACACACACACACACACACACACCAATTCACAATTGCCTGTGTGTGTGTTTTGCCAATTGCCTGTCTCCTCCCCCCACTGCATTCCTTGACTACAGGCTACTACGGTGGCGACTGCTCTCTTTCCATCGGCAGCGCCGGCAAGCCTGAGATCTTATCGGGCCTGGGGTACAAGCCCTCAAAACACGGCCCCTCAATTTACATTTATGAAGTGCCGCCTCTCTTCAATACATGGTAGGTATCATGTATTTATGAAGTGTATCATGTATTTATGAAGTGTATCATGTATTTATGAAGTGTATCATATATTTATGAAGTGTATCATGTATTTATGAAGTGCCCCCTCTCTTTATATGTGTATCATGTATTTATGAAGTGTATCATGTATTTATGAAGTGCCGCCTCTCTTCAATACATGGTAGGGACACCACCCAACCCCCCACATCTGCCATCCCAGCCCATCGCATCCCATGTCGTCCCAGCCCAGCCCAACCCATCCCAACCCAGCCCATCCCAACCCAACCCAGGGTTTTTTATGAAGTGCCCCCTCTCTTCAATACATGGTAGGTATCATGCAGGGATTTTTATCGTGCAGGGAAACTCTAAACCCTAAACCCTTTTAAATAGCCCTAAAAAGCTACAAAAAGCTATAGAAAGCCCTAAGCCCTGTACCTGGAGGAGACCCCAAACCATAAAGCTAGGTAAAACCCGCTTACAGATTTGAAAAAAACATCACTGGTATTGCAAATGATGAAGGAACACATGATTGGATGTATGAATGAACGCATGTATGAATGAATTAATGCATGGAAAATGAACCGTTGAATGAATGGATGTATGAATGAATAGATGAATGAATGAATGCATAAGAATGAATGAATGAATGAATAGACGAATTAATTGATGAATGAACAAATGAACAGATGGCAGAATTGATGAATAGATGAGTTAATTAATTAATGAACTAATGAATGGATTAACAAATTAATGAATATATGGATGAATGAATGAATGGATTCACGAATTAATGAATACATGGATGAATAGATGGATGAATGAATGAATGAATGAATTGATGAATGAATGAATGGATGAATGAATGAATTAATTAATGAATGGATTCACGAATTAATGAATAGATGGATGAATGAATGGATGAATGAATGAATGAATGAATGAATGAATGAATGAACAGATGAATGAATGAACACATAAATAGATCAAAGAATGAATTCATGAATAGATGAATGCATTAAGGAATGAACAAATGAATAGATGAATGAATGACTTCATGAATAGTTGAATGAATGAATGAATGAATGAATATATAACTGAATAGATAGACAAGTAGTCATCTTCCTGCTGCAAATGGATGTACGTTACGTACGTATATCCATATGTACGTAACGTATATATACGTAATGTATATATACATTACGTACATATGGATATACGTACGTAACGTACATCCATACGTTACGTAGGTATATCTCCGCGGAGATCTACAAGAAAGATCATAGAAGGTCTCCTGGTACATGATAACCGTATACATAGATCCTAAACATAGACATAGATACATCAACAACAAAACACCACGAACATTGTAACTTCATTATTTCAACGAGCTTCTACCATCGAGCCATGTGTCGAAATGGGATAACATCCGTAGAAGGCTGTAACGAATTTGTGGCGCTAGAAACTCGGCATACACAAAACGATATATCTACAGCAAAAAACATTAAAATGCTGGGTCGCATACTCTCTATCTTTCCCGCTTCCACCCAACACCCCACATCTGCCATCCCAACCCATCGCATCCCATGTCGTCCCAGCCCAGCCCAACCCAGCCCAACCCAGCCCAACCCAACCCAGCCCATCTTTACCAATCCCAACCTATCCAAGCCATACCAAGCCAATCTCATCCCAGCTCATCCAAGAAAAACAAATCAAATATAATCCCAACCTATCCAATAAAATCAAACATAATCCCAACCCATCCTATAAAATCAAATATAATCCCATCCCATCCACTATAATCCCATCCCATCCACTATAATCCCAATCTATCCAATCCAATGTAATAGTACAACACCCAATCCAATCCAATTCAATACAATCCCAAACCATCCAATTCAATCCAAGGTAATCCCATCCTATCCCATCCAATCCAATATAATCCCTAACCACCCAGTAAATTAAAATATAATCCCAACACAACCCATTAAATCAAATCCGATACAACCCCAACCCATCCAATCCAATATAATCCCATACCATGCAATCAAATCAAATATAATCCCATCCAATCCCATCCGATCAAATGAAACCCCTGCAGGCGCAACATAGAGAAGTTTGACAGACCCCTATATAGTCAGTTCTGGAAACGGATCATCAGCAGTGGCCACCGCACGCTGGACGCAGCGAACGCGGACTATTATTACATACCGGTAGACTTCAGATACTTGTTCAAGGACACCTTCGGTGTGCTGAAATATGTGTGGGAAACGTGGCCCTACTGGAACCAAACGCAAGGGGCCAGGCATCTGCTGCTAAGTACAAGTGAGTTCAGGACCATGGTTGTTTTTCTACCGCTATATATATATATATATATATATATATATATATATATATGTATGTATATATACCGCTTTTTTACCGCTATATATATAGGCTAGAAAAAAACCACTTTCAGATTTGAAAAAAAGCCCTGTTCAGGACACCCATCACTCTTGTTTGGGCAACTCGTAGCAGCTTTTAGGCAGCTTCCTTTCCCTGTCCTTAAGCTAAACCTGAAGCTAGCTAGTATGTCTCAAAGCTGCTATGACAAGCATTCCAATGCAGCTCCAAGCGTTGGGTTTGAAACAGAGTCTGGCTAGTGGAGCTGGCGGGAAGCAGTCACGAGTAGCCAAAAAGTGAAACCGTGCATCTCTACATGATAACCGATTCAAGAACGTTAAACACCACTGGTCATACATCGGTAACCACTATAACAGCTTCTGACGCGATAGTAACCGTGTACCTCTAGATGATAACCGGATCAAGTGCGTTAGACATTACTGGTCATACATCAGTAACCACTAGAACAGCTTCTGACGCGATAGTAACCATGCATATCTAGATGATAACCGGATCAAGTATTTTAACATGACTGGTCATACATCAGTAACCACTATAACAGCTTCTGACGAGAAAGAAACCGTGCATCTCGCGGTTTCTAGATGATTAGATCTCTTGATGATTAGGGAACGGCAACATGATATCATATTATATCATGTCATCATATGATGTCGGCAGTCTGACTAAGCTTAAGTTACCATTGCATACAATATCATATGATGCAATTTATATGATATCATATGATATCATAATAGCCTTTGGTCAGTATCATATGATTTGCCGATCTGCCGATCCCCATGGATGATAGGTAGTTCTCAGTATCATATGATTTGCCGATCTGCCGATCCCTATGGATGATAGGTAGTTCTCAGTATCATATGATTTGCCGATCTGCCGATCCCCATGGATGATAGGTAGTTCTCAGTATCATATGATTTGCCGATCTGCCGATCCCTATGGATGATAGGTAGTTCTCAGTATCATATGATTTGCCGATCTGCCGATCCCCATGGATGATAGGTAGTTCTCAGTATCATATGATTTGCCGATCTGCCGATCCCCATGGATGATAGGTAGTTCTCAGTATCATATGATTTGCCGATCTGCCGATCCCCATGGATGATAGGTAGTTCTCAGTATCATATGATTTGCCGATCTGCCGATCCCCATGGATGATAGGTAGTTCTCAGTATCATATGATTTGCCGATCTGCCGATCCCCATGGATGATAGGTAGTTCTCAGTATCATATGATTTGCCGATATGCCGATCCCCATGGATGATAGGTAGTTCTCAGTATCATATGATTTGCCGATTTGCCGATATGCCGATCCCCATGGATGATAGGTAGTTTTCAGTATCATAGGATTTGCCGATCTGCCGATCCCCATAGATGATAGGTAGTTCTCAAGGACACATGTCAACGTGTGGTGGGCACTCATTTCTTCTGTGTCAGCTAGTCCCTTCCTATCACGGTTGGGCAAGTCCCATTAGCCTATTTGGCCTACCCCTGGACTGTAACATACTTGCTTACACACACACATGATGAGTGTGTAGTAGTGCCTATCACAGTTGGGCAAGTCCCTTTAGCCTATTTGGCCTACCCCTGGACTGTAACATACTTGCTTACACACACACATGATGAGTGTGTAGTAGTGCCTACCACAGTTAGGCAAGTCTCTTTAGCCTATTTGGTCTACCCCTGGACTGTAACCTACATACTAGCTAAGCACAAGTGACTTCAGGACAGATATCACTCCCTCCCGCTCGCACTGTAGATGTTAGATATTTGTAAGGAACGGCACTATGATATCATATGATGCCGGCAGTCTGACTAGGCTAAAGTTACCATTTATCAGCCATTTATATTCAATATCATGTGATGCAATTTGTATGATACCATATGATATGCCGGTCCCTAGATATTCGTGAAGGTCATGCATATCGATGTCCTCGCATTTATCTGGGAGACCTGAACTGGCTAGGAAGGCATAGCTTTTCTTTTCGCCTACAGCAGCAGCTTCTAGGCAGCTCCCCTGGCTGGCGAGTCAACCATGATGTAACTGGCTAAGAAGGCATAGCTTTTCTTTTCAGCTACAAGCAGCAGCTTCTAGGCAGCTCCCCTGGCTTGCTACCCAGCCAAACCTAAAGCAACCTCGTGCATCTGGAAGCTGGCAGTTTCAGCTCACCACTACAGTTGAAATCTTGTTCCTCCTGAGTCCTCCTGAGTGCCTCTCAAGTGCTTAGACCGCGTGCCTCCTGAGTTCTCCTGAGTGCCTCTTGAGTGCCTAGACTGCATGTCTCCTGAGAGCTGCAACCTTCTTCTTCATCACGACCTTCTTGACAGTCGTTTCAACCACATCCCCATAGCTCTCGTATGCACCGTAACTCTGTTGCTACCTTGCGAGCGGGCACAACTGCCGAGATTTGGGCCGAGATTTGCGCCAGTTTGAAAATTGCTGCGAAAATTCAAACGCCACGTGCTTCGCGATCCTCCTGGGTATATTCGAGGGGGGGGGGGGGGGGGGGGGGGGGGGGGGGGGGGGGGGGGGGCATCACGTAATTTTCCCCCTGCCCCCAACCTTTGCCCTCGAGAAATCCAGGTAGGGCCCTCCTTCGCACTGCATATGCATCCTCGGTCACCCCGCGCGCCTGGAAGCTGGTAGTTTCAGCTCACCACTACTGTTGAAATCTTGGGGCTTAGCCCAGTTGCTGACTTAAGGAGCTGCCTAGAAGCTGCTGCTCGCAGCTTAAAAGGAAATATATGTAAGAACGGGCACCTATGTCTCGGAGACCTGTACTGTGCCCTATGTACTGCACCCAAAACCCTGTCCTCAAAACCGTGAACCTCAAACCCTAACCTTGAACATCTATCCTTCAACCATTATCCTTTATCCAGGGGACCTGGGTGGCTGCAAGGAACATCTAACCCTCAACCCTCATCCCATATCCCATATCCCGTATACAGGCGACCTGGGTGGCTGCGAGGGAAAACAGTTGATGAACATCCGCAACATCACCTCCAAGAGCACCTGGCTAACTGCTTGGGGACTGACTCGCAAACATCCTCGTGTGTGGTGGCCTGGCTGCCACCGCCCTGGCATCGACATCGTCATTCCGATCCCAGCTAATACGCATGGCATGCTGTACACTCCATTGAACCCAAAGGTAATACACCTGGCATGCTGTACACTCCATTGAACCCAAAGGTAATACACCTGGCATGCTGTACACTCCATTGAACCCAAAGGTAATACACCTGGCATGCTGTACACTCCATTGAACCCAAAGGTAATACACCTGGCATGCTGTACACTCCATTGAACCCAAAGGTAATACGCATGGCATGCTGTACACTCCATTGAACCCAAAGGTAATACACCTGGCATGCTGTGCACTCCATTGAACCCAAAGGTAATACACCTGGCATGCTGTACACTCCATTGAACCCAAAGGTATACGCATGGCATGCTGTGCACTATCCATTGAACCCAGGTACACCTGGCCATGCTTGTACATCATGAACCCAAAGGTAATACACCTGGCATGCTGTACACTCCATTGAACCCAAAGGTATACACCTGGCATGCTGTACACTCCATTGAACCCAAAGGTAATACACCTGGCATGCTGTGCACTCCATTGAACCCAAAGGTAATACACCTGGCATGCTGTACACTCCATTGAACCCAAAGGTAATACACCTGGCATGCTGTACACTCCATTGAACCCAAAGGTAATACACCTGGCATGCTGTACACTCCATTGAACCCAAAGGTAATACACCTGGCATGCTGTACACTCCATTGTGCCCCACGGTAATACACCTGGCATGCTGTACACTCCATTGAACCCAAAGGTAGTCAGGTTGTAATGAAGACCCAGCCCAGGCGTGTCATATGCTCTGCACACCATCGTGTGCCACGGTAGGCAACCAGCATCCAAGGCCCATCTCAGACACACAGTGTTCTCTGCACTCCATTGAACCCCAAGGTAGGCAAGTTGTAATTAAAACCCAGCTCAGGCGTGTAGTATGCTCTGCACACCATCGTGCCCCACGGTAGGCAACCAGCATCCAAGGCCCATCTCAGACACACAGTGTTCTGTACACTCCATTGAACCCCAAGGAAGGCAAGTTGTAATTAAAACCCAGGCGTGTAGTATGCTCTGCACACCATTGTGCCCCACGGTAGGCAACCAGCATCCAAGGCCCATCTCAGACACACAGTGTTCTCTACACTCCATTGAACCCCAAGGTAGGCAAGTTTTAATTAAAACCCAGCTCAGGCGTGTAGTATGCTCTGCACACCATTGTGCCTTAAGGTAAGCAACCAGAATCCAAGGCCCATCACTGGTACAAAGTGTTCTCTACACTCCATTGAACCCCAAGGTAGGCAAGTTTTAATTAAAACCCAGCTCAGGCGTGTAGTATGCTCTGCACACCATTGTGCCCCACGGTAGGCAACCAGCATCCAAGGCCCATCTCAGACACTCAGTGTTCTCTACACTCCATTGAACCCCAAGGTAGGCAAGTTTTAATTAAAACCCAGCTCAGGCGTGTAGTATGCTCTGCACACCATTGTGCCCCACGGTAGGCAACCAGCATCCAAGGCCCATCTCAGACACACAGTGTTCTCTACACTCCATTGAACCCCAAGGTAGGCAAGTTGTAATAAAAACCCAGCTCAGACGTGTAGTATGCTCTGCACACCATTGTGCCTTAAGGTAGGCAACCAGCATCCAAGGCCCATCTCAGACACTCAGTGTTCTCTACACTCCATTGAACCCCAAGGTAGGCAAGTTGTAATAAAAACCCAGCTCAGACGTGTAGTATGCTCTGCACACCATTGTGCCTTAAGGTAGGCAACCAGAATCCAAGGCCCATCTCAGACACTCAGTGTTCTCTACACGTCATTGAACCCCAAGGTAGGCAAGTTGTAATAAAAACCCAGCTCAGACGTGTAGTATGCCCTGCACACCATTATGCCTTAAGGTAGGCAACCAGAATCCAAGGCCCATCTCAGACACTCAGTGTTCTCTACACTCCATTGAACCCCAAGGTAGGCAAGTTGTAATAAAAACCCAGCTCAGACGTGTAGTATGCTCTGCACACCATTGTGCCTTAAGGCAGGCAACCAGCATCCAAGGCCCATCTCAGACACTCAGTGTTCTTTACACTCCATTGAACCCCAAAGTAGGCATGTTTTAATTAAAACCCAGCTCAGGCGTGTAGTATGCTCTGCACACCATTGTGCCTTAAGGTAGGCAACCAGAATCCAAGGCCCATCTCAGACACTCAGTGTTCTCTACACTCCATTGAACCCCAAGGTAGGCAAGTTGTAATAAAAACCCAGCTCAGACGTGTAGTATGCTCTGCACACCATTGTGCCTTAAGGGAGGCAACCAGAATCCAAGGCCCATCTCAGACACTCAGTGTTCTCTACACTCCATTGAACCCCAAGGTAGGCAAGTTGTTATAAAAACCCAGCTCAGACGTGTAGTATGCTCTGCACACCATTGTGCCTTAAGGTAGGCAACCAGCATCCAAGGCCCATCTCAGACACTCAGTGTTCTCTACACTCCATTGAACCCCAAGGCATGCAAGTTGTAATTAAAACCCAGCTCAGATGTGCTCTGCACACCATTGTGCCTTAAGGTAGGCAACCAGCATCCAAGGCCCATCACTGGTACAAAGTGTTCTGTACACTCCATTGAACCCCAATGTAGGCAAGTTGTAATTAAAACCCAGCTCAGGCGTGTAGTATGCTCTGCACACCATTGCGACCCAAGAAATGCAACCAGCATCCAAGGCCCATCTCCAGGGATTTTTTTGTGAGACGTGGCGCCATTCCGTCCTACGTGGCGACGCATTGGTCCAGCCAAACTAGGATGAAATGCTTCATGCTCCGCGGGGTTCGGGGGGCAGCGCATCGCACTAGGGTCGCCCGAGTCGCTTAATTTGCGTTGCACACGAAAACAAACAGTGCCCACCTGTAGCACATCTGTTTTTCTTCCCTCCCCCCCCCCCACCCAACCCCCCCCACCCCCTGTCTCTTTCCCTCCCTTTTCCCTCTCTCTCTCTCTCTCTCTCTCTCTCTCCTCTCTCTCTCTCTCTCTCTCTCTCCTCTCTCTCTCTCTCTCTCCTCTCTCTCCCCCCCACCCCTCCTTCCCCTCTTCCTCTCTCCTCTCCCGCCCACTCCCACCTCCTTCCCTTCTTCCCTCGCTTCCCTCGTCCCTCTCCCTCCCTTTTGTCCCTCCCTCCTTCTCCCCACCTCTTCTCACCCTCTCCACTCCTCCCCGCCCCCCCTTCCTCCCTCCTCCCCCCTCTTATCTCACCCCTCTATCCCCTATCCCTCCCCCTTCCATCCCTCCTCTCGTACCCCCCTCCTACCCCCTCGTCTCACCCCCTCCTTCCCCTATCCCTCCCCCCTCCCTCCCTTCTCCTCGTCCCTCCCTCCTCCACCTTCTCTCCTCACCCCTCCTTCCCCTCCCCCCCTCCCCTCCTCCTTCCCTCTAGATGGACCAGTTGGAACGCAACACGACATTCTACTTTTCCGGCAAGATCTGCGGCGACAACAAAGACCCACGGCTTCCTACGACAGGAGGATTCCAACAGCCCCAGCCTGCAGTTGACTTGGAAACCCCAGTCACCGGGGCAGCGTCCAAGGCGCATGCATCACCTGTATGTCAGACCACAACGAACCCTCTATACAGTGCAGGTGGGCATGCCTTTTTTGTGGGACCCAGCCGGACCCAGGGATTGTTTTTCAATCTGGAAGTGGGTTTTTGTATAGCTCAATGATTGTAAGCCTTCTCCAGGGACAGCTTTTTATTGCTTTTATAGCTTTTATAGCTTTTTAGGGCCATTTAGTGCAAACTAAAAAACATGTTTTACATTTTATAGTGATAATTTCACAAAAGTGGGGTCAAAACTAGCGATGACTATAAATTGCGGGAAAAGCAATCCCTGGTGACACCCCCTCTGCAGTGCAGGTGGGCATGTACTTGATTTTTTTTCGAACCCCTTTTCTGGGGGGTGGGAGCCCCCGGAGTCCCCCCTTTTATCGGTTGTTTACCACCAGTCTGCAGTTGACCTGGAAACCCCGGTCACCGGGACAGCGTCCAAGGCACATGCATCATCTGTATGTCAGACCACAACGAACCCACTATACAGTGCAGGTGGGGGCTCATTGTTTCCAAATCTGAGAGTGGGTTTTTATAGCTCTATGGCCTCCTCCAGGGACAGCGTTTTATAGCTTTTTATAGCTTTTTAGGGCCATTTAGGGCAACACCACAACTTTTGTTAACAATTTATTGCGATAATTTTGCCAAATCGGGTCAAAGCTAGCGAACGCTATATATATCAGAAAAATCCCTGGCGGGGCCCCCTATACAGTATGTATGTATGCATGTATGTTACAGTCCAGGGGTAGGCCAAATAGGCTAAAGGGTCTTGCCCAACCGTATTGGAAGGACTTAAAAGAAAAGGCACTGATGAACTGAACCCCAAACAATCGCTTAACTGATGGGGGCCCTGAGTTCGTGCTGCAGTGGTAATTTAATTCTACAATATTATTAAATCATCATCTCAGCTGGGATAATTTAATTGTGCGATCATTATCGCATTTTTTTTATAAATTGAATTAAGTATTTCCATCCTTCAAAGGACTCAGGATTCATGACCAGCACATACTGGGGGTTTATCCACAAATTCAGGTTCAATGTTGATTTTCTAAAAACAAATGTTTCTATCCTCAGCGTATAACGGACATTCTAATATGAAACGCATTTCATCTTCGACTACTCTTCTACTGTCAACCATCATATCGCAGCACCTGCAAATAATACCAGAACGAGAGGTACTCCTTTCTGATTCAATATTTAAGTCCCAAAAGCAAATACAGTGCAGGTGGGCATGCCTTTTTTTGTGTAACCCCCTTTTCTGGGGGGCGGGAGCCCCCAGAGTCCCCCCATTAGGCATGGTCCCAAAGCATCTTGAACCCTCTGTAAGGGTAAGCCTTCTGAATCTCCTTGTACATCTTCCCAAGCATTTCAATGAAGTGCTCATTCTTGAAATTTACCTTGTTCCTCTTGGCCTTGGTTCCAATAGGGGGTGAGGGGGGTACAAAGTAGAGGGCTGACTTGAAGTTGAGTTCTACAGCTCCATAAAACAGGTAGATTCAAGGACCACCAGGTTGAGAGCTTTGAAGGACCCTCAAGTTCTGCCATGCAAACCTCAGTTTCCCCTTCGGGGACTGGTAAACGTACAAGAATTTGGCATCTATAAACACCCACTTTGACGTGTGTGCACGCAGATGCCTGGCGCAAAATTCGATCCTCAAGTTCTTGTTGATTTGGCTTAGTTGCCTTTTAGGCGGCAACAAGGCCCACGTTAGTGGCTTGCGCAGGATATTTTTGTCCGGAATACATTCCGATCGGAATACGAGACCCCGTTTTGGCCAAAATTATCGGAATAAGAAACCTACGAAAAAAAGTTTTTGTTTTGTTTTTACTGAAATTGACTAAAAATGACCCAAATCGGCCCAAATCGGAATAAGGATCCTGTTTTGGGAGAAAAAAGGGAGGGGAAAAAAGAAAAGGAATCAGATTTCCTCTTTTTTATTTGAAAAAAATCCCTGGGCTTGTGCCCGCTACCCAGGACGCAACGGGTAGTCGATATTGAGACCTCCACGCCTTTCCTGTTGCGAAGAATGTTCGTAATTTCTCCAGCCGTATTCCCTTGCTTAGCTAAACCCTTTGCCTCCTACCTGATGGCTCCGTCAGTGACCTTGGGATGCCCAGATCAGGGTTTGTCTGTATAATTCGGTTGATTCTGGTGGTTGTTTGTCGTTTGTTGGTGTGTGTCTAAAAAAATCTTCAAATTAACACTAGTAGCACCAAAATATACCATGGATCAAGCAAGGAAGTCACCTTTTATGCTTTTGCTTACCTTTACGCAGCATATCCCTTATATGCTTTTGCTTACCTTAACGCAGCATATCCCTTATATGCTTTTGCTTACCTTTACGCAGCATATCCCTTATCTGCTTTTGCTTACCTTTACGCAGCATATCCCTTATATGCTTTTGCTTACCTTTACGCAGCATATCCCTTATATGCTTTTGCTTACCTTTACGCAGCATATCCCTTATATGCTTTTGCTTACCTTTACGCAGCATATCCCTTATATGCTTTTGCTTTCCTTTACGCAGCATATCCCTTATATGCTTTTGCTTACCTTTACGCAGCAAACCCCTTATATGCTTTTGCTTACCTTTACACAGCAAACCCCTTATTTTCGTATAAGGGCCTGAATGGATGAATGGAACATGCGCCACAGATGCCCCGCTACCTAAAGCGATCACCACCTGGGACCCCGTTTTAGCCCCAATTTACGCTAGCCTGACACCCAAACCCTCAACCCCCCTAGCCGGCCCTTCGGGCTGCCTTACCCAAATCGCTACCTGGACCCCACCCCTGGAAAGTACTACATCCCTGAAAGCTACCACATGACCCCCTTTCTGAAATGAAAAACTCTGGAATTGGTTACCCAATTCTGAAATTGGTCTTATCAGGATACCCCCTTCCTAGAGCTCAGTTTAAAAGTTTGCGTCAATCGCACAGTCAGGCTCCAAAACCTTACGCGTTAGCGCACAATCGCGCGCGTCATGTAGTACCCTGATGCCGATCCCTAGTTATATCAGGATATCCCCTTCTATCTACATTGCACAAACTCCGGGGCTAAGTCGTTTAGGATTTGTTGGGATCCAGTACACCAGTTCTTGTTTTGTATAAAGCCCTTCCCAATATTAAGGTTGGGCAAGTCTATTTAGCCTAGTTAGCTACGCCTTCACCGGCAAGGCAGTAAAACACACGCGGTCAACATTGTGGTGGGGTCCAGTTCACCAGTGCTTGTTTGTATACAGCCCTTCCCAATATTGAGGTTGGGCAAGTCTATTTAGCCTAGTGAGCTACGCCTTCACCGGCAAGGCAGTAAAACGCACGCGGTCAACGTTGTGGTGGGGTCCAGTTCACCAGTGCTTGTTTTGTATACAGCCCTTCCCAATATTGAGGTTGGGCAAGTCTATTTAGCCTAGTTAGCTACGCCTTCACCGGCAAGGCAGTAAAACACACGCGGTCAACATTGTGGTGGGGTCCAGTTCACCAGTGCTTGTTTGTATACAGCCCTTCCCAATATTAAGGTTGGGCAAGTCTATTTAGCCTAGTTAGCTACGCTTTCTCCGGCAAGGCAGTAAAACGCACGCGGTCAACGTTGTGGTGGGGTCCAGTTCACCAGTGCTTGTTTTGTATACAGCCCTTCCCAATATTGAGGTTGGGCAAGTCTATTTAGCCTAGTTAGCTACGCCTTCACCGGCAAGGCAGTAAAACGCACGCGGTCAACGTTGTGGTGGGGTCCAGTTCACCAGTGCTTGTTTGTATACAGCCCTTCCCAATATTGAGGTTGGGCAAGTCTATTTAGCCTAGTTAGCTACGCCTTCACCGGCAAGGCAGTAAAACGTACGCGGTCAACGTTGTGGTGGGGTCCAGTTCACCAGTGCTTGTTTTGTATACAGCCCTTCCCAATATTGAGGTTGGGCAAGTCTATTTAGCCTAGTTAGCTACGCCTTCACCGGCAAGGCAGTAAAACGCACGCGGTCAACGTTGTGGTGGGGTCCAGTTCACCAGTGCTTGTTTGGTATACAGCCCTTCCCAATATTGAGGTTGGGCAAGTTTATTTAGCCTATTTGATGTTTGATATTTCGCCTTAACCGGCTAAACTGTAAAAACGAAAAGAAATCCAAAAATAATAAATGGAACATGAGTCAAGGGGCACCCAATTCTGAAATTGGTCATGTGGGAAACCCCCTTCTACAAAATGTGTGGTGGTCTAGCAAGAAGCAAAGGAAACTTTTTTTCCTACACTTTGGCGACCATTTTGGCGATCCATAGCCTGTAGTTTTTGCAGTTACCAGAGATGATGCAAAAGTAGCCCCGGGCCCCCGGCTTATAAACGGTAAATCCAAGTATTAACTAAGCCAATTTTATATTTTCTTCCCAATCCCCCGGGCTGCATCAATACTGAATCGTAGCCATTTCATAGTGAACTTGAGGTGGGGAAACTTATTCTATGATTACAGCCAATAGATTTTGGTCACAAATTTTTGGTTTAGCTTTCTCAAACAAACGTTGGCTTCACTTCTTTATGCTAACGGCAGCCCTAACCCCTTTATAAATGGAGGGTCACCCTTCCATTTATAAAGGGCTGAGGGGGGGTAGTATGGGCAGGGTTCAGCCCTTGGGGCAGGGTTCCAGTTACTGGATTATGGATGGCGTCTCTAGGTGTAGTAGGTTTAGCTTTAAACTACAGGGGCAGGTCAGGCACACATCCAAGTGAGTCATGAGTCGAGAGTATGTCATGAGTCATTTCGGGAACCCCCTTCCACAAAATGTGTGGGAAGTCCCCGTGAGTTGGGTTGGGCTGGTCTGGGTTGGATTGGGTTGGGCTGGTTTGGGTTGGGTGCAAAATCCCCATGAGTCATGAGTCGAGAGTATGTCATGAGTCATTTTGGGAACCCCCTTCTACAAAATGTGTGGGATGTCCCCGTGAGTTATGAGTTGGGTTGGGCTGGGTTGGGTTGGGTTGGGCTGGGTTGGGTTGGGTTGGGCTGGGTTGGGCTGGGTTGGGTTGGGTTGGGTGCAAAATCCCCTTGAGTCAGGAGTCAGGAGTCATGTCTGGAGCCCCCTTCTACAAAATGTGTGGGAAATCCCTGTGAGTTATGAGTTGGGTTGGGCTGGGTTGGGTGCAAAAATCCCATGAGTCAGGAGTCATGAGTCATGTCGGGAGCCCCCTTCTACAAAATGTGTGGGAAATCCCTGTGAGTTATGAGTTGGGATGGGCTGGGTTAGGTTGGGTTGGGTTGGGTTGGGTTGGGTGCAAATCCCCATGAGTCAGGAGGCATGAGTCATGACGGAGAAGCACGTTTGTCAATCGCCATTCCAATCTTTCACTTTGCATTTCAACTCATCGAAGTCATTTCATAAACGCCTCAGAAATATTCAAAATTTGGGGTCAATGCTTTTCCTCTGCTCAGGAGTGCGCCAAGCTGTCTTCCTCAATCACTCAGTCCGGCCTGGCTACCCCCATCCTATCCCATCCTTTCCCAACCCATCACATCACATCACGTCCCACCCGCCCCGTTCCATCCCATCCCATCTCATCCCATCCTATCCTATCCAATATAGTAGTGTGCCAAGCCGTCTTCCTCCATCACTCAGCCCGGCCTGGCTACCCCCATCCCAACCCATCTCATCCCATCTCATCTCATCCCACCCAGCCCCCAAAATGGGTTCGATGCTTTTCCTCCGCCCAGGAGAGCACCAAGCTGTCTTCCTCCACCACTCAGCCCGACCTGGCTACCCCCATTCCAACCCATCTCATCCCATCTCATCTCATCCAATACAATACAAAACAATACAATCCCAACCCATCCCATCCACTACAAAACAATACAATCCCAACCCATCCAATCCAGGAGTGCGCCAAGCCGTCTTCCTCCACCACTCAGCCCGGCCTGGCTACAAGATAGTGCCCCGGAGTGCCAGCTACGTGACCGATATGTCTACAGCACAGTTTTGCTTGGCGCCGACAGGAGGTGGACATGGCAAACGACAGGTATATATGCAATGCGTGAGGTTGAGGGGGCCAGTCCGTTTGCTTGCACTGGGGCCAACCACCAATCACATTCTGGGTACTTCTGTTGAGGGGGCAAGCCACACATATACATATACGTCCACAAGCAATCATTTGCAAATAGACACATGTCATCATGAATACACACATATACATTCACTTCCACATGCAATCATGTGCAAACAGAGATGCATTTGATCATGAATACAATACAAACATATAAATCCACCTCCATATGCGATAATTTGCAAACAGAAACACATATGATCATGAATACACACATATACGTCCACATGCGAGAATCGGCAAAGACAGACACATTTGGTCATGAATACCGTACACTCATATACATCCACGTCCACAAGCGATTATTTGCAAACAGACACATTTGGTCATGAATACCGTACACTCATATACATCCACGTCCACAAGCGATTATTTGCAAACAGACACATTTGATCATGAATATTTTACACACAGATACATTCACGTCCACATGCGATCATTTGCAAACACAGACACATTTGATCATGAATACACACATATACATCCACGTGCACATGGGATCATTTGCAAACTTATACACATTTGATAATGAATACCTTCCGCACATTTACATCCACATACACATGCGATATTTTGTAAACGCAGACATATTTGATCATAAATACCATACACACATATACATCCACAAGCGATCATCTGCAAACGGACACATTAAAACATGAATACACACATTTACATCCACGTCCACATGCAATCATTTGCAGACAGACACATGTAATCATGAATACACACACACACCTCCACGTCCACATGAAATCATTTGCGAACACAGACCCATTTGATTATACACACATATAAATCCACGTCCACATGCAATAATTTGCAAACAGAAACACATTTGATTATATATACACATATATATTATATTTGATTATACATACACATCTAATGATATAAATCCACGTCCACATGCAATAATTTGCAAACAGAAACACATTTGATTATATATACACATATATATTATATTTGATTATACATACACATATAAATCCACGTCCACATGCAATAATTTGCAAACAGAAACACACTTGATTATTTATACACATACATATTATATTTGATTATACATACACATATAAATTCACGTCCACATGCAATAATTTGCAAACAGAAACACATTTGGTCATGAATACTGTACACACATATACGTCCACATGCAAGAATCGGCAAACACAGACACATTTGGTCATGAATGCTGTACACACATATACGTCCAAGTCCACAAACGATTATTTGCAAACAGAGACACATTCGGTCATTAATACCATACACACAGATACGTCTATGTCCACATGCGATCATGCAAACACAGACACTATCCCTTTAGCCTAGTGGGCTACCCCTGGACTGTAACATACATCAACGTACACATATGCAATCATGTCCACAGCCACGCATGACTGTAACATACATCAACATACACACATGCAATCATGTCCACACCCACGCATGACTGGCTCTTGTTTGGTTACCTTCCCACACATATTGCAGTCTCCCACTACGAAAATAATTATACAAAGACGCTTTTTCTGTCCACTTGTATCCTACAGTTGCTTGTCTCACCATTAGGTTGTGTCCCACAGGTGCTTGTCTCACCATTGGTTTGTATCCCATCCCATCCCACAGGTGCTTGTCTCAAGATTCGGTTGTATCCCACAGCTGCTTGTCTCACGATTTGTTTTTGTCCCACAGCTGCTTGTCTCACGATTTGTTTTTGTCCCACAGGGGCTTGTCTCAACATTTGTTGGTATCCCATTGGTGCTTGTCTCAACATTTGTTTGTATTCAATTGGTGCTTGTCCCACGGTTTGTTTGTATTCAATTGGTGCTTGTCTCACGGTTTGTTTGTATTCAATTGGTGCTTGTCTCACGGTTTGTTTGTATCCCACAGGTGCTTGTCTCACCATTAGGTTGTATCACATCCCATCCCACAGGTGCTTGTCTCACCATTAGGTTGTATCACATCTCATCCCACAGGTGCTTGTCTCACGATTCGGTTGTATCCCTGTGCCGATCTGCGATCACGTTCTCCAACCCTTTGAGCCAGAGCTCAACTGGTCCTCATTCTCAATCACAGTCCCAGAAGCTGACATCTCCAAGATACCGGAAATTCTGGCCAAGGTTAGCCCTGAGCAGTTGAAGCAGATGCAGGTGTGCTTCAAGTGCTTAGTTACTGGTTATTTGGGTGGGTGGGTGGGTGGGTGGGTGGGCTATTTGGGTCGGTGGGTGGGTAGGTTCACTGGTAGTAGTTTGTTTGTTTGGGTGGGTGGGTTCAATAGTGGTTATTTGGGTGGGTGGGTAGGGTGGGTGGGTGGGTGGGCTAAGGTTAGCCCTGAGCAGTTGAAGCAGATACAGGTGTGCTTCAAGTGCTGACTTCCGGGTTATTTGGGCCGGTGGGTGGGTGGGTTCACTGGTTGTAGTTTGTTTGTTTGGGTGGGTGGGTGGGTTTAATAGTGGTTGTTTGGGTAGGTGGGTGGGTGGGTGGGTTATTTGGGAGGAGTGGGTAGGTCAAGGTTAGCCCTGAGCAGCTGCGGGTGCAGGTGTGATTCAAGTGCTTATCTTTCGGGTTATTTTGGTGGGTAGGTGGGTGGGTGGGCTCCCTGGGGGAGAGGGTAGGCTAAGATTAGCCCTGAGCAGCTGAAGCAGATGCAGGTGTGCTTCAAGGGCTTACTTTTGAGTTATTTGGGTGGGTGGGTGGGTTTCCTGGTGGTTATTTCGGGTTATTTGGGCGGGTGGGTGGGTGGGTGGGTGGGCTTCCTGGGGGTAGTGGGTGGGCCAAGCAAATAAGATTATCCCTGAGCAAATGAAGCCTTGATGAACCTTACTAACAGGGCCCTGAGTTCGTGCTACAGTGATAATTTAACATGTAATATCCCGTTTGGATGAGTCGCTCAATGGTAGAGCTCGTTGAAATGATGAAGGCGCAGGGTTTGAATCCCTAAGGGTGCGCTTTAGTGTTCGCGGTCGCTGTCAACCGCCATGGTAGCTCCTTCCCTACTGCCGTAAGACGGGGCTCCCCTAATACCACGCCCTACCAGGCGTTATCATAACTTTTAAACATGTAATAATTACCTAGCAACTGACGACCGTACTTGTTAACATTTGAAGGATGTTCATGTATATGCCCCAGGTATTCACTGTTTTTGAAGGATGTTCATGTATATGCCCCAGGTATTCACTGTTTTTGAAGGATGTTCATGTATATGCCCCAGGTATTCACTGTTTTTGAAGGATGTTCATGTATATGCCCCAGGTATTCACTGTTTTTGAAGGATGTTCATGTATATGCCCCAGGTATTCACTGTTTTTGGTCTCGAGGACGAGTCGCCATTCCGTCTTTCAGCCCCTAACCCATACCCCATAGCCCGTTACTTGTTAACATGTAACAATGCATGTACAATCTGATCTGCAGGAATCTAACGCATGTGCATGTACACAGATTTTAATCATGTTTATCAGTACTTTTTGTAATGAATGTGTACACAGATTGTAACAATGTTTATTAGTACTTTTTGTAATTAATATGTACACAGATTGTAACAATGTTTATTTGTAATTTTTGTAATTAATGTGGACAGAGATTGTAATCATGTTTATCAGTACTTTTCGTAATTAATGTGCACAAAGATTGTAATATTGTTTATCAGTACTTTTGTAATTAATTTGCGCACAGATTGTAACAATGCGTGTACAATGTGATCTGCAGGAAGCTAACGCATGTGTATGATTTTAATAATGGTTTATCAGTACTTTTTGTAATTTATGTGGACACAGATTGTAATCATGTTTATCCGTACTTTTTGTAATTCATGAGTACACAGATTGTAACAATGCGTGTACAATGTGATATGCAGGAAGCTAACGCATGTGCTGCCCGCCACCTATGGTGGAGCTCCATGTGGGGTGGAATTTTCGGAGAGGATGGGAGGTATGATGCCTTCGCCACAACTTTAGAGATCCTTCGGGTAAGTTCATCTTCTCCCTTCAGTTTATTTTTTGCTGCGACGCGTCGCAAAATGAGGGACTCGGTGCGACCCCAGTGTGACACGCGGGTTGATACCGAAGCATCATGCAAATGCACGTGCAAATACAAATAGAACCAACCAAGAACTCCAGGTGACTGCTGTCAAAATTCTCGAATGGAAGGTCATCAAACACAGAAAATAAGGGTGCTGTGTGCGTGGCGTTGAGATAAGCTTGCGCTAGAGGAACTGAACGGCTGTGTTAGCTACTAAAGTATGTATGTTACAGTCCAGGGGTAGGCCAAATAGGCTAAAGGAACTTGCCCAACCGTATAGGAAGGGCTTAAAAAGAAAAAGCACTGATGAACTGAACTCCAAACAATCGTTTAACCGACGGGGGCCCTGAGTTCGTGCTACAATGATAATTTAACTCTACAATAGAATATACTAAAAGATAAACCAACCAAGGACTCCTTGCTTACTTTTGGATCCCAGGTAGCGATCGCTACTGGTAGCGGGGGAAAGAAGCTCTGGGGGTCTTCTGGTAGCAATCAGGGATTTTGTGTCTTTCATGGTTGAGCCACTGGTAGCGATTTGGGCAGGCGGCCCGGGAGGCTTGGGGGGGTTGGAGGTGACCACTGTAATTGTTCTCGAATGGAAGGTCATTGAACACGGGAAAAAACGTGTGGTGTGTGTGGCGCTGAGATAAGCTCGTGCTAGAGGAACTGAACGGCGGTGTTAGCTACTAAAAGAGAAACCAACCAAGAACTCCATGTGACTGCTGTAAAAGTTCTTAAATTGAAGGTCATCGAACACGGAAAATAAGTGGGCTGTGTACGTGGGGTTGAGATAAGCTCGTGCTAGAGGAGCTGGATAGCAGTTTTGGCTACTAAAAGAGAAATCAACCAAGCACTCCTGGGGACCAATTTTAAAAGTTTTCGGATGGAAGGTCGTTGAACACAGAAAACAACTTGTGCTGTGTGCGTGGCATCGAGATAAGCTCGTGCTAGAGAAGCTGGACGTCCGTGTTAGCTACTAAAAGAGAAACCAGCCAAGAATTCCAGGTAAGCGCTGTAAAAGTTCTCAAATGGAAGGTCATTGAACACGGAAATAACGTGTGCTGTGCGCGTGGCGTTGAGATAAGCTTGCGCTAGAGGTGCTGAATGGCGGTGTTGGATACTACAAAAAAGAAACCAACCAAGGAATCCAGGTGACTGCTGTAATCGTTCTTGAATTGAAAGTCATCGAACGATTGTTCTTGAATTGAATTGAAAGTCATCGAACGCGGGAAAACGTGTGCTGTGTGCGTGGCGTTGAGAGAAGCTTGTGCTAGAGTAGCTGAGCTACTTGTTAGCTACTGCTACGGGAGGGGGGGGGGGGGGGGGGGGGGGGGGGCAGGGTCAGTGGAGGGCCCCTGAGGGCCAGACCGTTGAAAGGTGCATGTGCTTGAGGCGTGGGGACAACCGGAGCCTTCATACTAAAAGAGATGTCGACAAGGTATTGGAGGTTTAGGGTGACTAGACTGACGCACGGGTTCTACCACATCCCTAAGGGGCTTCCCAAACCGAGGGAAGAAGCCTACAACAGTGAATTGTGTACATACATACATATATACAGGCAGACAGACAGACAGGCAGATAGACAGACAGAAAGGCATGCATACATTTATAGGTCTGGGCACGGGCTTGTAATTATGGTTATATACTAAGGGAACAGCAATATGATATCACATGATGCCGGCAGTCTGACTAGGCTAAAGTTACCATTAATTTCATATGATGCAATTTGTATGAAATACTCGCCTTTGGTCAACATCATATGATATGCCCCTTTCAGCGAATCAATTGGTGAAGTGGTACACCAAGTCGCTTTGAGGATGTAGGGTCGGGGGTTCGATTCCCCCTACGGTCGCCCTAAGTGTTGCAGGTCGTTGCCAACCGCGATGGTAGCTTGTCCAGTTGAGGTAGAAGACCGCTCTCTACCCATGTACAACGGGTTCCCTTAATACCACGCCCCACCAGGCGTTATCATTTTTTTTTTATGAAATGCCGGTCCCTGTGTATACTTATTCCTTGTGCATATGCAACAGGGCTTTTCCGCTATAGGGATCGCTAGTTTTGACCACGTTTATGCGAAATTTAAACAGCTGTACAAATGTATTAAAACTAAAATTTAATTTAATTTAATTTAGATTTAAATGTATTAAAACTAAAATTTAAACAGCTGTCAAATGTATTAAAACTTTTCCGCTATAGGGATCGCTAGTTTTGACCACGTTTATGGGAAATGTAAACAGCTGTACAAATGTATTAAAACGTTTCATTTCCCCCCAAATGGCCCTAAAAAGCTATTAAAGGCTGTAAAAGCTACAAAAAGCACTAAAACGCTGTCCCTGGAGGAGACTTAAAACCATAGAGCTATATAAAACCCACTTTCAGCTTTGAAAAAGAAAGCGCTGCTAAGCAACTGGACAAGTTTCTCTGCGAACCTGGGCGCTCCCACAAATGCAATCTGCGCACACGCTGCATTTATAGGCTGGCAGGCAGGCAGACAGGCAGGCAGACAGGCAGGCAGACAGGCAGGCAGGCAGACAGACACGCACACAAGTGCAGATAGACAGACAGGCAGGCACAAATACCGAAGCTGCACGGACCTTACTCAATCAATCAAGCTACACAAGATTATGTCCAACTGAAGCTAGCCCTAGAGCTAGCTAAGCGATACCCCTCACCCCCTCACACCCACACCCACACCCCCTCACATAAATATTATACAACTGAAGCTAGGTATGCGATACCCCTCCCCCCCCCTCACACACCCTCTCACCCACACACCCTCTCACCCATACACCCTCTCACCCCCCCCACACCCACACACACCCACACACACACTCATTGCCTGCCTCTGCATCCCTCCCCTTCACATTCCCCTTTCCGCTCTTCTTTCCGCCTCTAGTTTGTTTCCTCTTTTGGACTTGACCTAGTTTGTTTTTCAGGTTTGTGGGGGTGCCTTAAAAAATCTCGCGCTTTCGTGTTATAAAATTTGATGGTTGGCAGGCTGTGCTGTTGCCGCTGTTGCTGTGCACGTTTTGCCAGTGTGCGTCGGCAGTGATTTGCTGAGTTTATGTAACGAATCCTCTCTCTCTCACACACGCACACACACATCCACACACACCCTCACACAACTGCTATGCAACGAGGGTGAGGACGGAGCACCCTGGCACACCACCTGACCAATACAGCCCCTCCCACACACACACACCCTCACACAACTGCTATGCAACGAGGGTGAGGACGGAGCACCCTGGCACACCGCCTGACCAATACAGCCCCTCACACACACACACACACACAACTGCTATGCAACGAGGGTGAGGACGGAGCACCCTAGCACACCACCTGACCAATACAGCCCCTCACACACACACACACACACACACAACTGCTATGCAACGAGGGTGAGGATGGAGCACCCTGGCACACCACCTGACCAGTACAGCCCCTCCCACACACACACACCCTCACACAACTGCTGTGCAACGAGGGTGAGGACGGAGCACCCTGGCACACCACCTGACCAATACAGCCCCTCACACACACACACACCCTCACACAACTGCTATGCAACGAGGGTGAGGCCGGAGCACCCTGGCACACCACCTGACCAATACAGCCCCTCACACACACACACACACACTCACACGCACCCACCCACACACACACAACTGCTCAGCAGCGAAGGTGAGGACAAAGCACCCTGGCACACCCACACCCTCTCACATACACACACACAAACCCTCACACACACACCCTCACACAACTGCTCTGCAACGTAGGTGAGGACAAAGCACCCTGGCACACCCACACCCTCTCACACACACATACCCTCACACACACACACATACCCTCACACACACACACATACCCTCACACACACACACCCTCACACACACACACCCTCACACACACACACCCTCACACAACTGCTTTGCATTGAAGGTGAGGGCAGAGCACCCTGGCACACCCACACCCTCACACACACACACCCTCACACACACACACATACCCTCCCACACACACCCTCACACACACACCCTCACACAACTGCTCTGCAACGTAGGTGAGGACAAAGCACCCTGGCACACCCACACCCTCTCACACACACATACCCTCCCACACACACACATACCCTCCCACACACACCCTCCCACACACACCCTCGCACGCACACACCCTCACACAACTGCTTTGCAACGAAGGTGAGGACAGAGCACCCTGGCACACCACCTGACCAATACAGCCTGGTGGATGAGAGGTGGAAAGCATTTGCAACTTGCTCTTTACCAGGTGGGCTCATGGTAATGGTGAGGGTGTGTGGGGGTAATGGTGGTGGTGAGGGTGGTGAGGGTGCGGGTAGGGGTGGTTGAGGGTGTAGGTAATGGTGGTGGTGAGTGCGTGGGTAGGGGTGGTTGACAACGCAAGTTGTGTATATTGATGATGTCATTGGTGGTACTGGTACTGGTGCTGGTACGGGTCCTGGTGCTGGTGGCCATCGTCATCCTCCTCCTTACCAGGTGGGAGTATGGTGGTGGTGAGGGTGTGGGTAGGGGTGGTTGACAACACAAGTTGTGTATATTGATTATGTCATTGGTGGGAAGAGGTGCTGGTACTGGTGCTGGTACTGGTGCTGTTGGCCACCGTCATCCTCCTCCTCAGCAGGAGGGTGCATGGTGAGGGTGAGGGTGGTGGTAGGGGCGGTCGACGCCGCAGGTTGTCGCGGTTGGTGGTGCCAGTAGTGGTAAGAGCTACTGGATATCGCTGTCATTGTCATCGTCGCAGGTTGTCGCGTTTGGTGGTGTCGGTAGTGGCAAGGGCTACTGGATATCGCCGTCGTTGTCATGGTCGCAGGTTATCGCAATGGGTGGTGTCAGTAGTGGTAGGAGATTCTGGATATCGCCGTCGTCCACATCGTCGCAGTTTGTGGTTGTGGGCGGTGTTGTTGGTTATATTATGTGGTGGTGGAGGTAGGAGGCAGGAGGTTTGATAGGTGGTGGTAAGGACCACCCTTATCTGTGATACGCAGTGCGATTCACTGTTTCATTTTTGAGCTGCTCATGGCAGCTCCCCAGCAGCTCCGATAGCCTTGTAACCACTTGAAATCACTCAAACCACTTGTAGGTGAAGAATCGGACAGCTCCAAGTTGTGTTCCTACTCTGGCGATAAAGACCTGGAGCATGTCGCCCCCACTGGCTTCTGCCAAGTGACGTCTGTCTATGGCAAGTATGGCATCCCTGGAGGTGCTATTTGCCAGGGCTACCCAGATCTGGCCAATTGCCCTCGGCCAGGCGAATAGAATCCTTGAGTAGCATGTTGTTTCATTCATCAGTGCTTTTTCTTTTTAAGCCCTTCCTACACAGTTGGGGTTTACTCCCTTCAGCCTATTTGGCCTACCCCTGGACTGTAACAACATACATGTTGTTGAGGACATTTCAGTCAGTGGGTGTCTAGTAGCATTTGTGTTACATAGCTGTGAATGTTCATATGGCCGAGGGTCGGTATCTCCCACCGCCCCTAAGTGCGCCTACTCTTTTGCAGGAGTGGCAACGCCATTCGAACTGAATCCTCGGTGTTGCTTGTTTGTGTAGGGAGACCCACCTCCAGGGGTGAAATTCCTTTCAAAACTTAAAAAAGGCTAGGTGGCGCAAAGCTCAATGGACCAGCCCAATGTAGAGGGGATTTGGTTACATCATTACATGGTCTATTAGCCTTTAGGCTGCTCTCCATCAGGGTAGTGCAGGACGCAGCGTCCTGCGTCGCAGGACGCAACATGGGGAGGGTCTGTTGCGTCGCAGACGCAACATGGGAGGGTCCGTTGCGTCCCAGTCGCAGCTTGCGTAGATTGGTTGCGTCGCAGACGCAGGTTCGGGATGTTGGTTGCGTCTCACTTCTTTATCGTGCAGCAGATTTTGTGTCAGGGGAAATAGGGAATTTGTGGGACGCAGCCTAAGGACTTGACTGCGTCCCAGGATGCAACTCACGAAATTGATTGCGTCCCTGGACGCATCCTACCGATTTAGGGTGCGTCCCAGGACGCAACGCCTGGGGTCCGTTTGAAGTACCCTGCTCTCCATATCCCAAGAAATTATGCTTGCAAGAAATTGTATTTTGGTTAGCTGCACTGCTATTCAGCTGACTAGATCTAACACAAGGAGTTTTGCGGAATCAATGAATTTAATTATTTCGCTCCAGCCTTATGGCTACTTGCCATCTTTATTTGTAAGTACTATTAAAAATGCGAAAAGGATCGCACAATTAGTTTTTCATCTCATTACATGTCGGATGACGATTTAACTATAATTAATTTTTCATCTCATTACATGTCGGGTGACGATTTAACTACAATTATTTTTTCATCTCATTACATGTCGGATGACGATTTAACTAAAATTACATAATTAAATAACCAATGTAGCACGAACGCATGGCCACCGTCGTTTAAACAATAGTTTGGGCCTTTGGGGATAAGTTCATCAATGCCTTTTCTTTGTAGCCCTTCTAGCCAGCCTGTCACGGTTGGGCAAGTCTATGTAGCCTATTTATCCGACCCCTAGACTGGAAGATATATACACAGGTACTGGTGTGTTGACGGGTCTTGCATCAATATATAAACCTTACATTTAATACCCTTTAGTTTTATATCCAAGCTTTTTATACAACGTATTATTTGATTGTATATGAACGAATTCACTTCTCTCTCTTGTATATGAACCCATGCCATACATGTAGGTGACGGCAATATGATATCATATGATATCATGTCATCATACGATATCATATGATGCCGGCAGTCTGACTATGTTATAGACCGGGTTATATACCGGCTGCTGAGTGGCTCAGAGAAGCCAGTGTCTAGTCGCTGCCTTGCTCTGCACCGTGCCCGTGCCTGTATGGCCACGTGCACAGCAGTGCAGTACTACTGTACTGCCACATGCTATTATATCATAGTCGTATCGACCGCTTCTAGCTATCTTCCCTCAATGTAAATGAGCATACCGTCTAGTGTATGCAGTCTCACACTCTCCATTATGACAGGCTAGGCTAAAGTTATCATGTATACACAGTAGCATATGATGCAATTTGTATGATATCAATAAATCAGATGATGTCATACTCGCTTTTGGTCAAAATCATATGATATGCCGGTCCATGTATGTACGATATATACCATATGCCGGTACATGTATGTACGATATATACCATTTACACCTGTAGGGAGGGCAATGGAACATCTTATGTTTTAACAGTACATAAGGGGGGCAACGGTACATCTTATTTGCATGTTGTAAATGAGTTTTAAAAATTCGATCAGATTCACACAATTAAATTATCATCCCATGTGGGATGACGATTGAATTGTAGACTTTAGTTATCACTGTAGCACGAACTCAGCCCTCCCGTCGGTAAAACGACTGTTTGGGGTTCAGTTAATCAATACTTTTTTATTTTTAGCCTTTCCGGTTGAGCAAGTCCCTTCAGAAGCCTATTTGGCCTATCCCTAGAATGTAACGTACATGGAGGGCAATGACACCGTGTTTATTAACGACACAAAAGGGGGGCAACGGCACATCTTAATTGTATATGATGGCTGATGGTGGTATATGTTCGTTGCAAGTGATCGCCACACGTCTGTGTGTTCCACGAGTGCACACCATTGTGCAATTGTGCATCATTTGCAAAAGATACCCAGCACTTCAGCAGCCTCCCAGGGATTTCGGAAGCACTTGATGAAGCCTGATAATTGGGCTAGGGATGCGTGTATATTGAAGCGTTGAACAGTTGAATTCTATTTCATGCCCGGGAAAAACATTTATCTAGACCACGGTGCTGCTGTATCAATTTTTCTGTCTGAATTAATTAATTCGCTGGCACGTCGGGAATGTCATGCACTTCACAGAGACCCAAATGTTGCTCAGCGAGTTCAATCGAGTTCAATTAGTGGGCTCGCGTAGCGAGTAACGCTCCTGGTCGGAAGGTCACTCTTTACACCAGGTCACGTGGCGAGGGCTGCGGGCTCGACAGCTTCGGGGGCGGGGGGACAAGGGCTGTTCCGGAATCCATGCAGGTACAGTTCAGTTACTCACACTGGTTTCCGGAACCACGCCACGACCATTTACCAACGTAGGCACGATCGACGCCTCACTTAAATCAAGTTTCGTTCCTTCGTTCACCCTTCTTCTTCACATTGACAGAAAGCGTTTAACCACTCCAAGCCGCTACAAAGCTTCCTGTCGCTGCCTGCCGTTGCTAGTAGTTACGTACAAACCGTTGCCTACTCAAGTATCTACCGTAGTGTCCTCCGCCCAGCTGCATCGATCGATCACCATGGGAGGCAGTGAAACCAAAGCGCCCGAGACTCCGATCCCCACACCGGAGGCTGCGGCTCCTAAGAAGAAGATTTGCTGCGCATGTCCAGGCACGAAGGTGAGTGTGGCGTGGCCTTACCTGCCGCGTATTAGAAGCCAGGTCTGCTGGCGTCCGTTTTCCTTGTTGCTTCTTTGTTGCTTTTTGTGGGAAGGTGAGGGGGGGAAATTGAGGATATATGTGCCTAGATTTGGCTGGATGCGCAGGTGCAAATCATAGTGGGCATGTGCCTGGTCATGGATGGGTCCACCTGTGTTTCGCCAGCGTTGGCCACGATGACCCACTGCATGGGTCGGATCATCGACGCATTGTGGGGTTTGGCAATAAAATAAGCAAGCGGGAGAGTGGAGGGTGCTACAAGCTCCATGCTACTTCCTCTCACGAGCGCAACCGAGTCGTAACTGAATTTCGGTGGCTGCGCAAAACCATCAGTCGGTTATTAGTTAACAGTGGTCCCCAGCCCCCCCATTCACTTTCTGTAGTCCAATCAAGCTGTCACCACGCTTTTCAGTTCACTCACAGTCCAAGTGACCTTCTGGTCTCCTAATCTGTCCAAGGCTTGACAGACTTTAGGGGGAATTGTGAACACAAGACAATTCCTCCTCAAAAAAGAAGCATACAAGTATTCCCATCTGTGAAGTGAAACATTCACTAGGACCTCCGAGGACATCCATGTACATAAAATCCAAATATGATCGTAGGCCATGTTATTGCATGACGCAACGACTGCCTGTTCATTAGCCATGGATCTTTGTCAGGGCAAACTTAATATCCCTACCATTGGGTAATACGCTACCAACCAACTCTGGCCCTGCTCAAAGACAAATATGTACTGAATTCAGAACGAGTCAGGGTGCATTGATAATGAGAATCAACTTGCACAGTATCACATATGAACACATATATGCCACACACATCACAGACAAACCAAGGAAATTGCCCCCCCCCCCCCCCCCC
The DNA here is from genome assembly GCA_013435795.1 of Chlamydomonas sp. ICE-L. Lineage (NCBI taxonomy): Eukaryota > Viridiplantae > Chlorophyta > Chlorophyceae > Chlamydomonadales > Chlamydomonadaceae > Chlamydomonas > Chlamydomonas sp. ICE-L. Next base: position 6,858,915 of record JACBWV010000099.1, on the reverse strand, counting down.
CCCCCCCCCCCCCCCCCCTCATCTGAATAGTGGTTCTGGAGCCTATTTCCCAGAATCCAGAAATAATAAAAATCACAGGATTTCAAAATCCCTTGGAATTTAAATTTAAAATTCAAATTCAAAAATGGTGTCGTCTGCTGGTCTGCGAGCTTCAATCCTTACACTTATCTGATTACAAATTTGATCATGGTAGACTGCACACAGGCCGTCAGTTAAGGTATCTAGACATTTGTTTACATGGCCCAAACCTGTATGATTATTTCAATATGCACGCAGAGGTGAGGTGTGGTTTGTTTACAAGGTACTAACCTTGCCTTCATCTTGGAATTGTTAATGTTTACAAGGTACTTACCTTGCCTTCATCTTGGAATTGTTAATGTTCATAAGGTACTAACCTTGCCTTCATCTTGGAATTGTTAATGTTTACAAGGTACTTACCTTGCCTTGCCTTCATCTTGGAATTGTTAATGTTCATAAGGTACTAACCTTGCCTTCATCTTGGACTTGTTAATGTTTATAAGGTACTAACCAGGGTACTTCCATTGACCAAAATGGCCAGCGCTTTAGCGCACTTGAAAAAAAAGCGCTTTGTATTGCTAACAGCTCAAAAAATGGTTGCTGCGCCCACAGGGGGTTGCAAAAAACTGCAGAAAACGCGCAGTGGGGCTCAAAAAGGCAGCGCGCCAGCGCGCATAAGCACGCGCTTGGAAGTACCCTGGTACTAACCTTGCCTTTATCTTGGAATTGGAAGACGTCGAACAGCTAAATTGCTGGCTGAAGCTATGTAGCCAAGTTCAAGTTCAAATAGCAATTTAATTCAATTATGGTCAAAGGACCACGCAATTTAATCATACCAAAAGAATCACGTATATCCTATTCTGATCAACACAAGTCTTCAAACTGTCTAGTCTGTTTAGTGTGCTCCCTGATTGCGCGCACTAGGGGAGGCTTGGAACCCGGAAATAAGTCTTGATTTGATCAAAAATGTGTAGGGTTGGGCCGAGATATGAACGTATTATAATACGTTTATAAGCTCGTACGTATATATACACCGTATACTTTTTCTCGAAACGTATGAGTATATGTAAAGAAACGTATGAGTTTTTCTTCGAAGAGTACAGCACGCGTCCGGGCACTTAACTTCCTTGCTTTTCATTCAACTTATCATTTAAATAGCTCATCAGACAGCTATCGACCTCCTCTATCACAATATGCAGTAACATTAACCTCTCACAGATTCCATTTTATTGAAATGTGGCCTAAAGTTTAATTTTGATACCCAGGTTGGCACACAGATCAGAGCGCTACCTAGCCTTCCATTCCACAAGCTGTGCTCGTACGTGGACTTGAAAGATGAATGGTGCAGGCCTAGTGCAATGTGAACATGGACATTATTCCAATATTATCATATATTTATATTATCATATTATAATAGTATTGGCATTGAATGGCTCCCTTAGATTGGCATCACAATTCTTGGACGACGCGATTTCTGGTTGTGATTTCTTTTTCTGAGAATTGGACAACCTTAACTTGCCAGATTTTTTTCTGAGAGTTTACATGTGATGCCAATGAAATTAGCAACGCGGCGATACCTATAAAACGATGCAGGAGTCTTTTCCACAGAAGGTCATTAAATATTCATACGTTTTATACGGTTATATGCATACATTTATTCGGCATATAAAAATAAAAGTACACGATTTCTTCCCAACCCTACAAACGTGTCTTGATGGGACCCAAAATGTGTCTTGAGGCGACGTCACCAACGCATGCCAGCAGGTCAGGGGTCGAGGAGTTAGTCAAATTGAGATCTATTTTTGGGGATTTCGGCCTAGGCTTAAACGGAGATCCAATTTTGGAATTTCGGTGTAGGGATAAATGGTATCGCCTTGAGGGAGCAGGAAGAACAGCCATGCCATCTTCCTGGCCGTGGCCGTGTCAAACATGTTGTCAGACTGTTGCAGTTGACTATCTGCGCGCTCTTGAACGGCATTGAAACTTTGCAAGAACAGACCGCTCTTGAATGGCATTGACACCATACAAGGACTGACCATTCTGCCTGGATCGCTCCGCCTTGGCCGCCAAGTCGGCCTGTTTTTTATGAGCCTTGGTTTGCTCGTGTTTTTTGGCATATATCTTGCTGTCCAGAGTCTTTGTGCAGAAAGAGCATATGACCTTGTGCCGCTCGCCATCCCAGCCCGCACATTTAAGCCATGCCCCTCGCCCTTGCTTCCATTCGTGCTTCAATGCACCTGTTCAGCCTTGACCTTGCACTGGGATAATACTAGGAGCATTTCTTCTCGCTGGGAGCATTTTGGCATACCATACGCAGATAAGTTGAACAATTTGACGACAAAGTTGACCCAAGCTGTCTCGAGTGTGTGCAGGGCAGGGTTTTGAGTTGAAGTTCTAGGTCCGTGAATTGTGTGGATGGAGGTTGCTGGGTTTTGAGGGGAAGGAGGGGGGGTGGGGGGTGGAGGGGGGAAGCGGTTACAGTTGAAGGGAGTGACCAACTGCCACTGGCCATGCACAGCCAGATCAGCTTCAGGCCAAATCAGCTTCAGGCCAAATCCAGCCCACAGGGCTGATTCTCAAAACTAACAATTTTATCCCAGGGCTGTTTTCCCAAATGATGGGTTTTATCGCAACTTGCCAAAAACAAATGTAGTACTTGATCACACATAAGCACATGTACCATATGGAACCATAAGCATATGTACGTAGTACATGATCTCACATACACACACGTAGTACATGATCACACGTTAACACATGTATCACACCCAGTATGTGACCACACATGAACACACGTAGTCCATGATCACACATAAACACATGTATCACACATGGACACTCATGCTCACTCTTGCCCTTTCTCTCCCTAACTTCTGCAGAGCCTTAGAGACGAGTGCATCATGTTGAGAGGTAGGTCACATTTTGTTTTTTCGTTTCAGAAAGGAGGTCTTCTGGTAGCAATCAGGGATTTAGTGTCTTTGAAGGGTGGGTTCCAGGTAGTGATTTGGATAGGTGGCCCAAAGGCCCCCCCTGGGGGGTTCAGAGGGCGGAAGGTTAAGCCAAAATGGGGTTCCAGGTAGCGATTGCTACAGGTAGCGGAAACTTGAGGTAGCGGAAGAAAAGCCATGAAAGAGGTACCCCCCCTGACATGGGACGTAAAGCGCTTCGCATGGACTGCCTGGGCTGCAAACATGTGTGGGCCATGTTCATGCCTTCATGGGCTGGGCAGGCTGCATACATGACAACATGTGTCGTGTGCATGATAATGTGGACTGCATGGGCTGCAATGTTGAATACACACCTTCATGGGCTATGCGTAGATATCCTTGACTGTATGGGTGGAGCACATGGCTGAACGTGTGTGTGGACATGTCTGCATGTGCCGAGTGTATGACTGCATGGACTATTTGCATGACTAGATGGAGTACATGCATGGCTGTACAGTTGGACATTCTTGACTACTTGGGTGGTGCACATGTCTGAATGGGTGTGTGGACATGGCTGCATGGGCTGTACCGTGCAGTACTGTCGGAATGGGGTGGCCCATGTAAACAGAGATGTCTGTCTGTGACTGACGTGGCCAGGTCACACTAAGCACCAGGCTAAATCCAGACGGTAGATGGAGAGGGGGGGAAACGTATATGGAGAGAACAAATCAGCAACACAAATGCATTGTCACTTGCAGGCGAGGAGCATGAATATTGTGCAGCACTGATTGCGGCGCACAAGGCGTGTCTTCGAATGGAAGGATTCAACGTAAGGAGCATGGTGTATACTTGTCTGTGTGGGGTGTGCGGGAGGATTGTGTTTATGTTACATTCAAGGGATGGGCCAAATAGGGTAAAGGGACTTGCCCAACCGTGTCAGGAAGGGCTGAAAGGTGTCTGGGAGGATACAGGGGTGGAGTGTAAGGTGGCTGTAGGTGAAAGTACAGAGGTGTGTTTGTGTGTGCTTGGGAAGAGGGGGGGGGGGTCGCAGTGTGGGACAAGGGTAAGGGGAGGAGGTATATTTGGGGTGTCATGAAGGTTGCTCGGAGGGGTTCGCGTTTGGGGCAGCGCGTGGCACTAGGGTTGCCCAGAGTCGTTTAATTTGCGTCGCGTCGCACAAAAACAAAATGCAGTGGGGGATGCTGGTTGATGCGAGGAATAGGCTGCGTAGCAATTGTTTTACCGTTGAAGGCTGCAATGAACACCATCAGGGTGGCGCTGTTTTGTGTAAGGGTCCCACCTCCTGAGGTGAAACTTCTTTCAGTGTATTAAAAACATCATCCCCACCCCACCTTCATCCTCTATTTTAGGGCTAGCGCACGGAGACCCATCCTTTGAGGCCAAAGTCCTTGTTGTATGTATGTATGTTGCAGTCTAGGGGTAGGCCAAATAGGCTCAAGGGACTTGCCTAACCGTATTGGAAGGGCTTAAAAAGAAAAGGCACCGATGAACTGAACCCCAAACAATCGTTTTACTGACAGGGGGCCTGAGTTCGTTTTTAAAATCAAAATTCGATCTGTGCAGGTGTAAGCTCTGGACAAGAGCCACGAGCGAGATTATCATTATGAGCGAGTGTGCATCTTTGCTCACCTTTTGATGAGATGAGAGTATTTAAAGGACGTGGATGTGTGTCTGGAGGCATGTGTGTGTTACTTGGTTACATGGCTCCAGCCAGCAAGTTGGCTGCTCGCTGTTTGGCAGGAGAAAATTTTAATAAGATAAAGGTGTCTGTGTTAAGGCTACTTGACTTTGATTACCACATTGCTTGCTAGCTGCAATAATGCTTATCTTATTCTAAGGATTAGTTGCATGACCCCTCATGGAGGTTGTGGAGCAGGCTTGTATTGGGTCAACTATGGCCTGTCGATGACTATGTAATTAATGAAATGGAAAGGGTACATAGACAATAGTTGGTCTGCCCTCTGACGAGCCTGTCTTGATACTTCCAGAAGGGTATCGACGACGTCTGAGTCTTATAGGGACCGTGTGGTAAGTATGTTACAGTCCAGAGGGTAGCCAGCTAGGCTATAGGGACTTCCCAACGTCAAATAATCGATATCATTTTGGACTGTCCTTCTATGGCCCATGTAGGTGGAGATAGATGTTGTACCTGACAGGCTTGTGCTAAGCTGACACTGTCTATCCATGACTGTATAAGGAGATTGGACCAAGTTTATTTAGAAAAAGTGCATTTGCTTAGAATTGATCATGCTACTGCGGAAGACAGCGAGCGACCAAATTGCTGGCTGGAGCCATGTAACCATGTTAAACTTGGGCGCTGCGTAGATCTCACTTATTCTCGGGCTAAAGTGAGAGTGGGATACGGGTTACTTGGTTGGGGTCCGAGGTCTGTAATCTTTATGTTTCGAGCTTAGGCTAGTCACTTATGCCTGTAATTGTCCGTAGAGTGTGTGAGCCTAGGCTGCCCTTGATTTCTGAAGGGTAAAACTCCCGTCACCCACAGGTTGTGTCAGGAACTTCCATTGTAATTTTATTCTGGACCACTGAAAAGTCGTGCACGTTTCAATACGCCTTCGGGAAGCATCTAGCTGACTGCAGGATACATACTGTCGGTCACCCCATGGGCCAACGGTAACGAGGGAGTAGAGCCAGTGCAGATGTTAGCTCTGAGCGACCACGATTCGAACCCAATAGTCAAGGACGTTCTGGATAATACTTACTTATACAGTTATACTACTATTAAGTACTTAGTACATATTAGCAGTAACTAACTCACTAGCTAAAATATTTATCACAAAATGTAGAGTTTCTGCGTCTGCACTGCTGCCACCTTTGTATACAACCTGGTGGTCTACCTGGTGGCTTCATTACCAGGTGTAAAACCTGGTTCGCCTTCAGACAGGGGGTGTCTAAGGCGACGGTATACGGTTCCGGCATTGTTTGTCTGAGTATGTAACGATATCCTCTCTCTCTCTGTCCAGACCGCGTTTAAAGAGCTCTACGGCTCTCTCCTTGTTTTTCTGGTGGATATTCTGTGCCTTATGTCTTGTTTCGTCTCATTGTGGAATCTCGCTAATTAGGCCATGGCCACTCTTTGCCTTTATACAATACACATTTCTTTAGCTTTCTTTTCTCAATGCCTTAGTGGTTCACTCTGTTTTTCGTTAAGCCCTTTTATACGCTTTTTCTTTCGCTTTTTTGAGTTTACCTCTTCGACCAGGTTACGAAGTGTATGTCGCCAAAACCCTCACTATTATACAACTGTTTAGCTGTGCCGATCTCCGATCCGGAGTCGGAGTGGCCCAATGGTAGAGTTTCCGATCGATAGATCGAAGGAGATGCCGGGTTCGGATCCCATTGGGAGCGTTTCGGTTCTCACGGTGGCCGTCAACCGTTTGAAACGTGACTGGTTCTAGCCTCGTTGCCAACTCGATCAAGGTGAGCTTACGAACCGGTGTCGATAACACCACGTCCTTAGTAGGGTCAACTGTCTCCGGCGCTGTGACTAACTTGGATGTTCGAATTTTCAAAAAACAAAAGCTGTTCCGGCGCTGTACAGTTTTGGCATTGTTTTACTGAGCACGTAACCATATCCTCTCGCTGGTGGTCTACCTGGTAGATTCCTTCCTCAGCTGTTGCTTGTTGTGTGCGACGTGCCGCCATTCCGTCGCTGCATGGCGACGCATGGGGTCTGGCTAAACTACCGTAGTCAGAAAAGCTCCGGGCTTCGTGCTCCGCGGGGTTGGGGTTGGGGTTGGGGTTGGGGTTGGAGTTGGGGGGGGGGGGGGGGGGGGCGTGTCGCACAGGGCTCAATTTGCGATGCGTCGCAAGAAAAAAACAGGGTTCATTCCCTTGGTGTAAAACCTAGTGGTCTACTTGGTACCTTCATTCCCAAGGACCCCTGTTGTGGAAGGTTGGGAAATACAGGCTCAACGTCTGCGTGCCATTGTATAGGACTACCTCTTCGTGCCAGCTCTCTAACACACCTGGCAGCTCTAATTTTGGCTCTGCAGCAAGCACGGTGGGGGACAGCCAGGTGTGACCAAGAGCAAGTAGGCTGGTAGCTCCAAGTAGGAAGGGGAGCACACTCAAAGCTGCTACACTTAGGCCTACTCTTTTGTAGGAGTGGCAACGCCATTCAAACCGAATCATCGGTGTCCCTGGTTTGTGTTTGGAGACCCACCTACTGGTGTGAAATACCTTCCACAACTAAGAAACACAAAAGAGGAGAGGCATGGACAAGGAGCCATGGTAAGCAGGGTTCAGGACGCTGCGTTCTCTGTTACAGACGCAACGTGGCGAGGGTCCGTTGACCAGAAGCAAGGGTCTGTTGCATCGCAGGACGAAAGCTATACAATTGGTTGCGTCTCAGCCGGCAGAGCTGGGGGTCTTCCTGAAGTACCCTGATGGATATCAGTTAGACGCCCTGGGAAGAATAAGTTGAGCACAGCCAATGCCTGGTCGTCACCGAGTTGAAGTGCACCACGCGTGAAGCCTACCACAGCACCTATGCAGCAGTAGTGGGAGCAGTGTGTCAGTAGATGATAGGTATGTATGTGTGCATGTTCAGCATCGACGTTGCTCACTGCACTTTCAAACCCCACCCATGAAGACCCATGGTGCAGTGTTGATAAGACTGCTGTATGCTGCCCGAGCGGGTACACCATTGGCGGCAGACGGCTGGGAAAGGTCTTAACAATGGGAGCAACTCAGGAACTGTTGAACTATACAGGCTGCGAGTGCTTCTGGCCCTGGCCCTGGATGAGTGGAGTAGTGGATCCCTGGACCGCTCATCTTTGTTAGGCTCACGTTGCACTGCCCACCGAGTATTGTTCTGCCTATTCAAAGAAGAAGAACAATTGTTACAAGGTTCTATACTGGTATGCCGGCAACTTGGCATCTTCCCGTCTGCAGAATACAATTTCCCACATCCGTGCCGTAGTCACGGAAACCAGGGAGTGTTATATGGTTCGAACTCGGACCGATGACATACTCAAATGTATGTTGTAGCCCACGGCCAGCCATTTAGGCTAAAGGGAATTGCCCAACCTGAATTAATCATGGTACTTCTAGGCAGTAGAGTTGGTTTGACACATCTCTGGCAGCTTGAAGGATGGGGGGAACAACGCATGCATCTCCAGAAAACACCGACGCCATTTATGTTGGGCAGGCTGTTGAGCAGAGCTGCGCAGTCATGGAGAACCCCAATCACATGCATAGGACGTTGGGGCTAAAACTTCACCCACTGGAAGTAACTGAAAAACTTACCCAATCACAGCACCCCCACTCACAGCATTTTGTTTTGTTTTAGCTTAGCTTAGCTTGTATAGGATATAAAAAAAAAAAAAAAAAAAAACTATGAGATAAAAAGAGGGTGGTCAAATGCAATTTGAAAAATCCAAGAAATAAAGCAAGATGATACAATTAAATACAACAAGATGATCCAATGAAATCAAACAGGATGATCGAATGTAATATCATGACAAGAGGATCCAATGAAATGAAATTAAAGCAAGTTAGTAAAAGTTGGTGGTTGGCCCATTGAAGAGCATTACGGGCTGGGGCCCCCTCAACTCAAGCCTCCCTCATAAAAACCAAGGTCGTTTGTATGTACTATTTATATATGTATTTATTTATTTTGTTGTTTCATTTCTTTCTTTTCTTTCTTTCTTTCTTGCTTTTCTTTCTTTCTTTCGGGGGGAGGGGCGGGAGGGCGGGCGGGAGTGAGGGGGGGGCAGGGAGGGGAGGGAGGGAGGGAGGGGGAGGGAGGGAGGGGGAGGAGGGAGGGAGGGGAGGGGGGGAGGAGGGGAGGGAGGGAGGGAGGGAGGGAGGGGAGGGGAGGGAGGGAGGGAGGGAGAGAGAGAGAGAGGGAGGGGAGAGCGAAGAGAGGGAGAGAGAGAGGGAGAGAGAGAGGGAGGGAGCGAGGCGAGAGCGGTGAGGGCGGGAGGGAGGGGCAGGGCGGAAGTGGTCGTTAGGGCGGGTGCCAGGGAGGGAGGGAAGCGGAGGAGAGTAGGGTAGGGAGGGAGGGCGATGAGGGAGGGCATGAGGGAGGAGGGTAGGGAGGGCAGGAAGGAAGGAAGGAAGAAGGAAGGAAGGGAAGGAGGAAGGAAGGACGGCAGGAAGGAAGGAAAGACGGAAGGATAGGTACCTTCCTTTCCTTCTTCCTTCCTTCCTCTCCTTCCTTCTTCCCTTCTTCCTTCCTTCCTTCCTTCATTCCTTCCTTCCTTCCTTCCTTCCTTTCTTTCTTTCTTTCTTTCTTTCTTTCTTTCTTTCTTTCTTTTTTATTTATTTATTTGTTTGATAATTAATTAATTAATTAATTAATTTGTTTATCTCATATTTATTTATTTATTTAGTTATTTATATATTTATTTAGTTATTTATATATATATATATTTATTTATCTCATGTATATTTATTATTTATCTCGTATTTAATTTATTATTTGTTAATTTATTTATTTAAAGCAAAGTAAGTGGACCGATACCTATCTTTTCCGGAGTCATCAAATCAAACAGGGTGATCCAGTGCAATATCATGATAAGAAGATACAATGAAATAAAGCAAGGTAAGTATGCATGTATGTATGTATGTTACAGTCTAGGGGTAAGTCAAAAAGGCTGAATGGACTTGCCCAACCATGTAGGAAGGAAAGCTTAAAAAGAAAAAGCACTGATGAACTGAACCCAAAACAATCGTTTTACCGACGGGGGCCCTGACTTCGTGCTACAGCGATCATTTAATTCTATAAAATAATTAAATTATCATCTCATCTGGGATGAAAAATTTATTGTGCAATTATTATCGCATTTTTTAATATCTTGACAAGAGGATACAATGAAATAACGGAAGGCAAGTGTAACGATACCTATCTTCTCCGGAGTCATCTTATCAAGATCCCTGCTAAACATCCAGCGCATGACCTTGTCGACCTGCAGTGGTGGTGGTGGTGATGCTAGGCAGTGGTCGAGTGTGGTATGGTGGTGTGTGTGTTTGCGTGTGGTGTATGTGTTTGTGTGTGTGTGAGAGTTTATGTGTGGTATGTGTGTGTGTTGTTGGTGTGTTGTTGGTGCTGGTGTTGGCTCCCTGCTAAACATCCAGTCGATGACCTTGTCAACCTGCGGTGGTGGTGGTGGTGATGCTAGGCAGTGGTCGTGTGTGGTATGGTGGTGTGTGTGTTGGTGCTGGTGTTGGCTCCCTGCTAAACATCCAGCACATGACCCTGTCGACCTGCGCTGGTGGTGGTGATGCAAGTCAGTGCTCGTGTGTGGTATGGTGGTATGTGTTTTGTGTGTGGTGTGTGTGTTGGTGTTGGTGTTGGTGTTGCTATTGGCTCCCTGCTAAACATCCAGCGCATAACCTTGTCGACCTGCGGTGGTGGTGGTGGTGGTGATGCAAGTCAGTGGTCGAGGGTGGAATGGTGGGTGGTTGAGATAGTGAATGGGCTGGTGTGCGTGGTAGTCAGCCGTGGTTGGTGCTGGTGTGGGTGGGTCAGCAGGTGGGTGGGTAGGGTTAAAGTGTGTGAGTGTGGGTGTGTGGTGTGTGGTGTGTGGTGTGTGGTGTGTGGTGTGTGGTGTGTGGTGTGTGGTGTGTGTTGGTGTTGGTGTTGGTGTTGGTGTTGGTGTTGGTGTTGGTGTTGGTGTTGGTGTTGGTGTTGGTGTTGGTGTTGGTGTTGGTGTTGGTGTTGGTGTTGGTGTGGTGTTGGTGTTGGTGTTGGTGTTGGTGTTGGTGTTGGTGTTGGTGTTGGTGTTGGTGTTGGTGTTGGTGTTGGTGTTGGTGTTGGTGTTGGTGTTGGTGTTGGTGTTGGCTGGCCCATGGTGTTGGTGTTGGTGTTGGTGTTGGTGTTGGTGTTGGTGTTGGTGTTGGGTTGGTGTTGGTGTTGGTGTTGTGTTGGTGTTGGTGTTGGTGTTTGGTGTTGGTGTTGGTGTTGGTGTTGGTGTTGGTGTTGGTGTTGGTGTTGGTGTTGGTGTTGGTGTGTGTTGGTGTTGGTGTTGGTGTTGGTGTTGGTGTTGGTGTTGGTGTTGGTGTTGGGTTGGTGTTGTGGGTGGGGGTGTGTGTGTGTGTGTGGGGGGGGGGGGGGGGGGGGGTTAGTGTTGGTGTTGGTGTTGTGGGGGGGGTGTTTGTGTGTGTGTGTGTGTGTGTGTGTGTGTGTGTGGTGGGGGGGGGGGGGGGGGGGGGCAGTGTAGGCAGTATTTGGGGAGACATCCCTCCTGTACCAACCCAATCCTATTCTCAACCCAACAAAAGCAACCCCAACCTACCCCCAGTCTGTCCAAGACCGGCTGGATGGTCTGCATGCCTGCAAAGGGGGTCATGGCGGTGCCGGCATATTGCTTCAGGGCGGGTGCGGAGGCATTTGCCGTAGGGATGGCGGGGCTTGCTGACGGATTGGTCTCATGTGTAGGCATTCGTGATGGGGTTGCTGATGCTGATGCCAAACCCGGACTTCCCTTTGACAGCATCATAGAATTTGTTGTAGGGATGGCGGGACTTGCTGACGGATTGGTCTTATGAGTAAGCATTCGTGATGGGGGCGCTGTTGCTGAAGCAAAACCCGGACTTCGCTTTGACAGCATCATATAATTTGTCGTAGGGATGGCGGGGCTTGCTGACAGATTGGTCTCCTGTACATGCATTCGAGATGGGGTTGCTGTTGCTGAAGCCAAGCCAGGATTTCCCTTCCGGGCGTTGGGGACGCCTGGTGCCGCCCTCTTTTGGATAGTGCAGCTAGCTGGTGTTTCGTGCCCCTTCGCCAGCTTTTGAGAAAGACCTAATGCTGCAGTCAACCTCCTCTTCTTGGCCTGAGGAACAGCCCTGTTTGGATTGGTGGAGCTGCTTGGCTTCTTGCCATCCTTACTAGGCCTTTCGGCAGAAGCCAGGTCTGAGCAACTTCCTCTCGTGGCCTGCAGGGTTCCTGAAAGATGAGACGCTGCAAGACCACCTTCCTCGGCGCCTTCTAGACCACCTGCTCCAGTGTCTATTAGGTCAGCTGCTTCAGTGCCTTCCAGACCAGCTGCTCCAATGCCTTCCAGACCAGCTGCTACAGTGGCACCCACTCCAGCTGCTTCATTGCTCTCTAGACCAGCTGATCCAGTGCCTATTAGACCAGCTGCTCCAGGGCCTTCCAGACCAGCTGCTACAGTGGCACCCACACCAGCTTCTCCAGCCCCTATTAGGCCAGCTGCTCCAGCGCCTATTAGACCAGCTGCTATAGTGGCACCCACACCAGCTGCTCCAGCCCCTATTAAGCCAGCTGCTCCAGCGCCGTGTAGACCAGCTGCTCCAGTGACACCCACACCACCCTCCCCAGTGCCTTCTAGACCAGCTGGTCCAGTGGCACCCACACCAGCTGCGTCATCGCCTACTGGACCTCCTGATTCAGTGCCTTGTGGGCCAGCTGCTACAGTGCCTTCCAGACCAGCTGCTCCAGTGGCACCCACACCACCTGCTTCATCGCCTACTGGACCTCCTGATACAGTCCCTACAAGACCAGCTGCGATAGTGACTTCTAGACCAGATGCACTAGTGCCTACTAGACCAGCTGCTCCAATGCCTTGTGTACCACCTCCCCCAATGTTTACGAGACCAGCTGCTCCAGTGGCACCCACACTACCTGCTTCATCGCCAACTGGACCTTCTGATCCAGTGCCTACGAGACCAGCTACTCCAATGGCACCCACTCCACCTGCTCCTGCGCTTATTGGACCACTTGCTCCAGTGGCATCCAGACCAGCTGCTCCAGTGGCATCCAGACCTGCAGCTCCGGTGGCGCCCAGACCAGCTGCTTCATCGCCTACCAGATCTCTTGCTCCAGTGCATTCTAGACCATCTGCTCTAGTTCCTTGTAGGCGAGCTGATCCAGTACATTCTAGACCAGCTGCTCCAGTGCCTAGTAGACCAACTGATCCAGTAGCACCCACACCAGCTAGTCCAGTGCCTTGTAGACCAGCTGATCCAGTGCCTTGTACACCAGCTGCTCCAGTGGCACTCACACCACCTGCTTCCTCGCCCACTGGACCTCCTGGTCCAGTGCCTTGTATACTAGCTGCTACGGTGCTTTCTATACCAGCTGATCCAATGGCACCCACACCACCTGCCACATCGCCTACTGAACCTCCTGGTCCAGTGCCTTGTAGACGAGCTGCTCCAGTGCCTACAAAATAACTTGCTCCAGTGCCTTCTAGACCAGCTGATCCAGAGGCACCCACACCACCTGCTCCAGTGCACGGTATACCAGCTGCTCCACTGCCTGGTAGACCAGCTGCAATTAAATAAATCAATATGATCCTATGAAATAAAGCAAGATGATTCAATTGAGTAAATCAATCTGATACAATGAAATACAGCAAGACGCTCAAATTAAATACCGAAAGATGATCCAGTGGAATGAAGCAAGATGATCCAATTAAGTCGCACAGTGTGATCCAATGGAATAAAGGTAGATGATCCAATGGAATGAAGCAAGATGATCCAATTAAGTCGCACAGTGTGATACAATGGAATAAAGGTAGATGATCCAGTGGAATGAAGCAAGATGATGAAATGCAGCAAGATGATAAAATTATATACAGCAAGATGATCAAATTAAATACAGCAACATGATAAAATTAAATCAAGCAAGATGATCCAATGGAATGAAGCAAGCTAATCAAATTTAATACAGCACTATGATAACATTAAATACAGCAAGATGATCAAATTAAATACAGCGAGACGATCAAATAAAATGAAGCAAAATGGTGCAATTGAATAAAGAAAGATGGTACAATGAAATAAAGCAAGACGATGCAATGAACCTATATAGGGTGAAACGATCGGGCAATATGGCAAGAAATTACCATGAAATAAATAAGGTGATACAATTAAATAAAACAGGGTGATCCAATGCATTACGACAAGATGATAAAAAAGGAAGATAGTTGGAACTTTACCTATCTGCTCCGCGGTCATGGTATCAAGCTGCCTGTTAAACATCCAGCGCAAGCCCTTTTCAACCTGTTTTAGTGGTGACGCTAGTCAGTGGTTGTGGGTGGCATGGTGGGTGTCTGAGATAGTGAATATGCTGGTGTGGGTGGTAGTCAGTTGTGGTTGGGGCTGGTGTGGGTGGGTAAGCAAGTGAGTGGGTAGGGCCGGAGTGTGTGTGTGTGTGCTGGGGGGGGGGGGGGGGGGGGGGGTAGTGTCGGCATTATTTGTGGAGATATCTTTCAGACTGTCCAAACCCAAACCTATTATCAACCCAACCAACCCCAACCTACCCCCAGTCTGTCCAATGCCGGTTGGATGATCATCATGCCCGCAAACGGTGCCATGGCGGTGCTGGTATCTTCCTTTGGGGCGGGGGCCGAGGCATCCGTCGTAGGGATGGCGGGGCTTGCTGACGTATTGCCCCCATCTTTAGGCTTCCGTGCTGGAGCTGCTGATGCAGTAGCCATACCCGGAATTCCCTTCCGGGCGTTGGAGTTGCAGACGCCCGGTGCCGCCCTCTTTTGGGCAGTTGAGCTAGCTAGTGTTCTGCGCACCTTCCTCGGCTTTTGAAAAATAACTAATGCTGCACTAAACCTGCTCTTCTTGGCCTGTTGCTGAGCGCTACTTACAGCCCTGTTCGGGATGATGGAGCTACCTAGCCTGCTGTCATCCTTAATTGGCCTTGCGCAAAATTGCCTCTGTTTATCCATGACTATACGAGGAGGTTGGATCGAGTTTGCTTTAAAATATGCTTTGGTTTTGATCGATAATGCTACTGCGGAAGACAGCGAGCAGCATATTTGCTGGCTGCAGCCATGTAACAAGTGAAAGTCCAACCTTGGGCGCTCTCACTTATTCACTTATTCTTGGGCCGAGAGTGGAAGACGGGTAACTGGTCTGGATTCATGTTCATAATCTATATTTTCCGAGGTTGGGAAGTCCCTTGATCAACTTGGCCTGTTACGGAGGGCCTGAGATCATGTACTGCTAGATATTTGAACTACGCGGTTTCGACCAAACTGCCGTAGGCGCCAGTTTAATTGGCGTTGTATGAATGTGGCGGTAGTAAAAAGAAGTGCCGAAAATAATTAAAGCGGTGGGTTCAAATCTGCAGCGAACTATAACTTAGCTCAAGTTACAGGTACATGCTTTGGCGGTTCCATTTTAAACCCCATTCAATTCCTCTAAAGCAGATATTAATCCTGGGCCTAGGCTTAAAGAATATCACGGGCATGTGATTAAATAATATACTGGGCCCGGTCAAATTAAACTGGTAGAACTGGCCGTACACCAATAACTTGTATGCCCAAACATCTTATTGCGCTCCTGGTGCTCCGGAGTATTGTGTTGTAGTATTCATCCCATCCCATATTTACTGCAGACAGCTGCAAAGTGCAGACAGCTGCAGACAGTGAGCATAATCAGTTGCAGGCCATACTTAATAGCAGGCAATACCATATTTACTTTTATTCATCAAGTAACAATGGAAGTATCAAGCAATCAGATGCTGTGCAGGCTGTGTGGGATTCGACATTCAAATGATCTTTTGCTTGTGACGTCGTCGGCTAGAATTAGGTAGGTTCGTGTAGGGTTCGAACCGCCGACCACGGGAATTCCAGCCTCACGCTCTACCACTGAGCTATCGAACCATATTCCTGGGTGCAGTGATATAAATAGTAATACTCTACTAATGAAGATACTTTTCTGCCCTTGGCTTTCCATTGACGTGTTATAAATTTGGATGGTCGGCAGGCTGTGCTGCTGTCCAGTCTCGGCAGTGATTTGCTGAGTTTATGTAACGTAGCCTCTCTCTCTCTCTCCCCATTGACGGCGGGTGGTTTCTCGAGTCCGACTTTAGGGCGGTGTTGTTTCACTGCTAGGACATGAGCCCCTTGTAATCTTTCTAATCTTTCTTTTGACCTAGTGTGCCGGTTTACTGAGTCTTGCTAGGTTGGTTTATGGCCTCCCTGTTTTTCGTCTGGACTCCCCCTTTCCTTCATGGGGTGTCTATGGTTATCATCCTTGGCACTCCGGTCCTTTTCTGCAAGTTGGTTGTGTCGGGTTGACTTGTGCTTTCCTCCTTTGAGGGCATTATCGCTGCATATTCAGGTGCTCATAGCGCATGCCCTTGGGTGGTTTTTCGTTCTTTTAGTTCGGCCTTCCTCTCTTGTGGTTGGTGGGCTTGGTGTTCTGGATTGCATACCTTTGCATCCCTCCCCTTTCCGCCTCTAGTTTGTTTCCTTTTGTTGGACTTGACCTAGTTTGTTTTCAGGTTTGTGGGGGTGCCTTCAAATCCCTCGTGCTTCCGTGTTATAAAATTGGATGGTCGGCAGGCTGTGCTGCTGTCCAGTCTCGGCAGTGTTTTGCTGAGTTTATGTAACGAGCTCTCTCTCTCCCATCTAGTTTTTTTCAGGTTTGGAGGGGTGCCTTAAAAACCCTTGTGCTTCCTGTTATAAAATTGGATGGTCAACGTGAGATCGCAGCTGCCCCGTGCTGTGTGTGGGGGTGGGGAGGGGATGCGGGCGGGTGGTGGTGGGTGGGTGTTCCACTTGTCTCTATAATTCACCTGAAGCCAGTATGTGTGTGTGTGATGCTGAGCAGGGGGACTTAGCAGGCATGACCGCATGAGATATTTGAGTTTTTTTATTTAGATATGAGATATTTGAGCTTACATAGCAGGCATGGCCTGATAACGGTTGGTGTAATTAGGTCTAAGAGGACCCAGGGATAAAGAGGATTATTACAGGAGATATCGTACATTAAAGAGTAAAACATAAATTTTGTTAGCGTCTTCTACACATGATGCGGTACAGTAGTTTTTGTACTGCCGAGGACGGCGAGCAGCCAAATTGCTGGCTGAAGCTATGTTACCAAGTTCACGTTAAGCATTACAGTACCGGTAGTGCCACTTAGCTTGGACTAACTAACACGTGCCTGACACACCCGACTGCTGTCACCGTCACAGTGATCACACCCTTGCATTATACCTCCTATCAAAAAAATGGAAATCATGCGACTTGCCACGGGGCGTGAGGTTAAAGAACCCTCCCGTTCGCTTGCACTGGGGCATGGTAACTATGATGGGTTTTGGCCTCGCAGACCGCTACTGTGCCTGACCTTGGACTACAGTCTGGCAGGTCTCTGGGTTTCATCTATGAGACTCAACACGTATAGAGCCAAACAGGGTAGTTATGAATGTAGGTGTCTGCATGTCAACACCCTCACTCCAGAGGGGATGAGGGTGTGTTTTCACGCACACATTCACTTGCGTGGGTTGCCTTTCAACCCTAGTGTGTGTTGCACGCACATCCCATTCCCCCATGTGTTTCGCTACTCACTTTTTAATGTATGTCTCAGTCACGCAAGTCGACAGTGTCGTGCATGTTTTCACACACATTTTGGGGGGGGGGGCATTGCGTGAGTCACATACAAGCGCAGAGGGATTTGAACAACCCTGGAGACGAATCGTCCAAAGGAAGGATCCCTTTTGCAGATGGCATCAGCGAGTCTAATGGCATCCGCTTATTATGCTCCCTAGTTTCCGTGGATATCGCACGGGGGGGGGGGATTTGGAATTGGAAGACGGTGGGCAGCCTAGTGTCGGCTGAAAAACCATGTAACAATCCAGAACAATCCAATCAGCAAGTCTAAATGCAACCTCCTTGCCAAATTGTGGCTGTGCAAAAAAGTTCAGGGGTTCCTACCAGGGTACTACAAAGCGCACACGGCAGCGCGATTTCACACACGCTTTTTGAGCCCCACTGCACGCTTCGTGCAGTTTTTCAACCCCCTGTGGGCGCAGCGCGGAGTTCTTGCGCTTTTTGCACTACAAAGCGCTGACCGATTTGACGTTTGTGCGCTTTAAGCGCTGATCAATTTAACAAAATGCAGTACCCTGGTTCATACCATCATTTTTGTATTGAAAGGATTTTCATCCCAGGAAGTGGGACCCCGTACATAAAACAGCGACCCAGGCCTGGCCAGTTTGGTGCCAAGCCAACTGCCCTTGCTTTTCACCCCAGGAAGTGGGATCCCGTACATTAAACAGCGCCCACTGAGGGTTTAGAACGAAAGTCATACAGAAGTAGGAAGTTCACGTACAGCACCTCAAATCACCATTTAGTGTGGCGGCTCCAAAAGCAGACTGGAATTGTAAAACGTGGACATTAGCTTGGATGTTAACTTGGAGGTTCACAAGCACCGATGAAGGAACAGCCAGATGTAATGATAACGCTTGGTGGGGCATGGTATTAAGGGAGCCCTGTCTTACGGCAGTAGAGAACGGGCTGCTACTTCACCTGGACAAAGCTACCATGGCGGTTGACAGCGACCGCGAACACTAAAGCGCACCCGTAGGGATTCAAACCCCGCACCTTCTTGTTTTGACGTGCTCTACCATTGAGCCAGTTGTCGAAACGGGATAATAGTCAGATGGATAAGCACAATACATGCAGATACAAAGGGACAACCTGGAAGCTGCTGCACTTAGGCCTGAACAAAGGCATGACCTAGGAGCCGTCAGTATCAGGTAAACGTGCTGGGAAGTAGAACTTGAGCACAGCCAAGGCCTGGGCGGCACCGAGTTTAACCTCGAAGCTACTACGCTTAGGCCTGAACATTAGTATGACCTAGGAGCCGACAGTATCAGGTAAACGCGCTGGGGAATAGAGCTTGAGCACAGCTTTCTTGCCTCGTGCGAGTTTCACTTATTTGGTTGCAGCACGGTCTGCGGTCTTCTGGCCGACAGTCGTCTTGCGCTGCTTTATTCAGAAGGCGTCTTCACAACGGCCTAATGGATGATCGGGTCAGCTCTGCTTGTCTGAACAGGAGGATAACGCTCTGGTGCCCTGCCCCATGCCCAAGCTGACCTTTTGTTGACAATTGTGCCCATGGCACCCGTTATGACTCAGGATGGCGAGTTCTCTTTGGAGCTCGCCCCTGGATCAGGGTACTACATTTTGTCAAATTGGTCAGCGCTTAAAGCATACAAACGTCAAATTGGACAGCGCTTTCTAGGGCGAAAAGCGCAAAAACTGCGGGCTGCGCCCACAGGGGGTCGAAAAAACTGCGCGAAACGCGCAGTGGGGCTCAAAAAGCGTGCGCAAAATCGCGCTGCCGCGCGCGCTTTGTAGTACCCTGCCCTGGATATAGATTCTTCACTAGTGCGCATTTCACTTCTTTGAATTCATCTTCGTTTTTAACTTTCATCGTAGCATGGAGTCAGAGCTTCCATCGATAAAATGATTGTTTGGGGTTCAGTTCCTCAGTGCTTTGTTGTTATATCCCTTCCTGTCATAGCTGGGCAAGTCTCTTTAGCCTATGTGGTCCACCCCTGGACTGTAACAACATACACATACACAGCCAAGGCCTGAGCATCACCGAGTTCAACCTCAAAGCTGCTACACTTAAGCCAGGACAGAGACATGACCTAGGAGCTGACAGCATCAGGAAAACGCCCTGAGAAGTGGAACTGGAGTACAGCCGAGGCCTGGACGCCACCGATTCAAACTTGAAGCTGCTACGCTGAGGCCAGAATAGAGGTATGGCCTAGGAGTCGACAGTATCAGGAAACCGCCCTGGGAAGTAGAACTGGAGTGCAGCCGAGGCCTGGACGCCACCGATTTCAAACTTGAAGCTGCTACGCTGAGGCCAGAACAGAGGTACGACCTAGGAGACGACAGTATCAGGTAAACGCCCTGGGAAGTAGAACTTGAGCACAGCCAATGCCTGGGAGTCACCAAGTTCAAGAGCGGTACGCAAAAAACCTACGACAGCACCTGTGAAGCAGTAGCGGCAGTAGAGTGTAAGTAGTATGTATGTATGTATGTATGTATGTATGTATGTATGTATGTATGTATGTATGTATGTGTGTGTATGTATGTTGTAGCCGGTACACCATGGACAGCAAAGGACTAGGAAAGGTCTTATCAACGAGCACCTCAGCAAACACCCATCTGTGCTCGGCTCACGTTGCACTGCTCACCATGTATTGTTCTGCCTGTTCAAATGTATGTTGTAGCCCAGAGGTAGCAAATAAGGCTAAAGGGACTTGCCCAACCTCAAATACTCATGATATTTCACAGCACTTCTGTTGGTTTACACGTCCTGGGCAGCTTGAAGGACAGAGGGAACAACACATAAAACTCATAGATTTATTTACCCCGCTTTGTAGACCTTTCACTACTTTTGACCCGTTTTGGCCCCAATTGCTGCTACGAAGAACCCGAATCTATGGCCCTTTATGGCCCTAAATGACCCTAAAAATCCTAATTTAAATGACCCTAAAGAATCTATGGCCCTAATGGCCCTAAATGACCCTAGAAAGCTATAAAAGCTGCAAGGACGCTGTCCCTGGAGGAGGCCTATACCCATTAAGCTATGAAAAACTACTTTCCAAACTAAAAAAATAAAACTGATACAACTCCAGAAAGCATCAACACCATTTATTTTGAACAGGCTGTTGAGCAGATCTGTGCAGTCGTGGAGACCCTCAATCACAAGCATCAGACGTTGGGGCCAAAACTTCACCCACTGGAAGTTACTGTACAGCATCCCCACTCACAGCATGTTTTTCTATGCGATGAAATAAAACAGGGTGATCCAATCCATTAATGCAGTATGACAAGATGATCCAATACACAAAGTGATCTGTAAAATAAAACAGGGTGGTCCAATGCAATATGGCAATATTATCGGATGAAAGAAAAGAGGGCGATCCAAAGCAAAATGGCAACATTAATAGGATTGGGCCGACATACGTTTATACATATACATACCCCATATTTTTTGTTCTTTCGATTTTTGATTTAGATAGCTCATTGGAAAGCTATTAGCCTCCTATATCTAGGGGGCAAATATATCTATATTGCCCAAAAATATAGATCTATATATATATAGCAAATAGATATATTGTGTAAATCTACAACATATGCAGTTACATCAGATAGACACCGGAAAATCCAGTCGAAGTGCCTGCAATATGATATGGTGCCATATGCCATAATTGTAAAACCAGTTTTTGATTATTGTAAGGTGCCCTATGCCGATTTTCAAAAATCCAGCTTCGCCAATATATATATATAGATCTATATAGATCTATATAGATCTATCTCTATATAGATCGATGCCTCTCCCTACCTATATTACAATATGCAGTAAAATTACCTTTCACATGTACTTTTTTGTATAGATTAGGCCGAGGGGGGGGGGGGGGGGGGGGGGGAGGGGGGACAAGAAAAAAGCTGCCATACCGCATCTTCGCTTCAAATAGAGCCTATTCTCAGTATACAGTTTTTTTTTAGCCAAAAATAAAGTTGAACTGAAGTTAGAGGGGTACATAGTTGTTTTGACCCAAAACGGCCCAAATCTTAACTTCGCGATAAATCACGTTTTGGCGACCCCATGAAAGATGTAAGGGCATAACTGGAATGAGCAAGAAAAGATCTTTCGAATGACCCCCATTTTAGGGGGGGGAGGGGTTTTTAGGAGGGTTGGGTGGGGTTGGGTGGGGTGTGGGGGGGGGTAAACACTTTTTAAAAACTTTATTTTCCCCCTCCTTTTGTATGAAACTTCCACAATTTTAAGTCCCATCTGAATCGGACACCATATTGAACATGCAATCCAAAATCTGTCTTTCTGCCCCCCCACTCCCCTGGATTAGGCCTACAGTGTTATTTAGATAGCCAGGATGGCACACATATCAGAGCGCCACCCAGCTTACCATTCCACAAGCTGTGCTTCTACGTGGGCTTGACGGATTGATGGTGCAAGCCCAGTGCAATGTGAACATGGACACTATTGCAATATAGTCATGAGCTTATATTATTATACACAATACAGTTATATAATAGATCAACTGGCATTTTATGACTCCCTTAGATTGGCACCGTGCTCCTTGGTCGACACGCTTTCTGGTTTTGATTTCTTTTTCTGTGAGTTGGACAGCCATAAATTGCCAGATTTTTTCTGAGAGTTGATATGTGAAGCGAATGAAATTTGCAACGCGGCAATACCTTCAAACCCATGTAAAAGCTTTTTCTTCAGGATTGCAAAAAAAACATCCGTTTCTATATGTTTATATGCATACGTTTATACGGCTTATAAAAAAAAGTTTGCTTCCCAACCCTAGACATGATACAACGAATTAAAGCAAGATGATTCCACATGATACAATTAACTAGAACAGGGTGATCCAAAGCAATATGACTAGGGAGCGGCAAATACATCTTGGGGGCGGTAAATATATCTATATTGCCCCAACATATAGATATGTATAGATCTATACAAAGCAAAAACAAAAAATGGTATATCGGTACCTCAAGGAGGCCTATGAAAAATCTGGGATTTATTTTGCATGTAGTCAGCATCATATTAAGGTGCCTTGTGCCTTCAAAACAAATACAGGATTTATTTTAAGTTCAGTAATCACTTGTGAAGCTCGCTGCCGGCGCAATCATATACTAAACGGTCGCGATATAGCCTCCAAACCAACCCAGGCCTAGTCCTCCCTACCCCCATCATCAGTCAAGACCATCAGCAGTTCAAGATACATCAGGTCCTAGAAAAGTCTTTAAACTGTCTAATGTGCGCAGCATCTAGGCAGCTCCCATGGCTGGCTATTCAGCATAGACTAATGTAAGCTAGTGCACAGGGAGCTGCCTAGAAGCTGCTACTGGTTCCGAACAGTTCATCATCATCATCAATTCATCATCATGCCGCAATTGCTTCGCTTAGGTAGTAGGGTAGTAGGGTTACATGGAAACATTGTGCAGTCGCCCTGAATCATCCCCTAAAGCCCATAGGCTAAAGCCCTATTTGCTAGCAGGATAGGAGCACCGTTCCTTTGGACTGTTAGGGGGCCTGCCACTGCCCTTCGTAAGAGGGGCAGTGGGAGCCCCCCACACCCACCCACCCCCACCCCCACACCCTCTCCACTGACGTCCCCGCAGCCGGCTCGGTTCGTTGAGCCCCCCTTGCATGCCTTAATGTGCGCGTTCGTAGAGTTGCTAATGTTGTTGGGACTGACGCCAATGTCACAAGCTCGACAAAACAACAGGCAAGGTCCACCTTCTTCAATCCGTGCATCGAAGTTTGCTCTTCAGTAAGAAGCCTGAGGGGCTTTCTCGAGAATGGCCAAAAGGGCTGCAGGCGACTTTCGATCGTCCCTAAAACTTTGTAAGCCGGTTTCGTTCAGAAGGCTATTTGACATTTTCATTTGGAACAGTGCGGAGAAAGCGAATAGCAAGTTCGAGGAACAGTCGACGGCTCAAACTACCCATATAGATCCATTTAGATATATTGGGACCGGGGGGGGGGGGGGGGGGGGGGGGGCGTCGGACAAGGGATATTGATAGATCTATCGGCTTAGCGAATATATATCTATATAGATATATATAGACCAATATATCTATATAGATCTATCGGTCTTTGCCTCTCCCTAAATATATCCATAAGGCCCCCAAAAATATATATGTAGATCTATATTTAAAGCAAATACATATGGTATATCTATAACATATGCAGTTACATCAAATAGACATCAGAAAATCCCATTATTATTCTAGAAGCGGCCTGCAATATAATAATGTACCTTATGTCCATTTGTCCTTTAAGTAAAAGCCTTGCTCAGATATATCTATAAGTAAGTATATATATCTATACTCTATACATATATCATCAGGCTTTGCCTCAGCATAAATATGACAAGCTGATATTAAACAATGAAATAAAGAGATGATAAAAACAATGAAATAAAGCAAGATTTATGGAATGCAACATGAAAATATGATACAAACAATGAAATAAAGCAAGATCTATGGAATACAATATGAAGAGATGATAAAACAATGAAATGAAGCAAGATCTATGGAATGCAATATGAAAATATGATTAAAAACAATGAAATAAAGCAAGATATATGGAATGCAATATGACAAGATGATACAATGATATAAAGCAAGATAGATGGAACTGTACCTGTATGCCCTGCTTAACATCTTATCATAACGACACGATGAAAAAAAGTTAGATGTATGTAACTGTACCTATCTGCTCTGCTGTCATGCTATCAAGGTCCCTGCTAAACATCCAGCGCAAGCCCTTGACGACCTGTGGTGGTGGTGGTGGTGGTGATGATGCTAGTCAGTGGTCGTGCGCTTGGTGCTGGTGCGGGTGAGTGCGGCCAGAGTGTGCGTGGGGTGTGTGTGGCGGTTGTGGTGATGCCAGTCAGTGGTGCTTGGTGCTGGTGTGGGTGGGTGAGTAGGTGGGTGAGTACGGCCGGAGTTTGTGAGGTGGTGTGTGGTGTGTGGTGATGATGGTTAGTCATCTTAGGTGGTATGGTGAGTGGGTGAGGAAGTGCATAGGCTGGCGCGGTGGGTAGTCAGTGGTGCTTGGTGCTGGTGCGGGTGGGTCAGTAGGTGCGTGAGTACGGCCGGAATGTGTGTGTGGGTTGTGGGTTGTGGGGGTTGTGGGGGCAGTGTGGGGTGTGGGGGCAGTGTAGGGTGTGGGTTGTGGGGTGTGTGGGGTGGGGGGGCAGTGCAGGCAATATTAGAAGAGACATTCCTCGTGTCCCAACCCATCCCTATTATCAACCCAACCAACCAACCCCAACCTACCTCCAATCTGTCCAATACCGGCTGGATGACCTGCATGCCCGCAAACGGTGTCATGACGGTGCTGGAGTCTTGCTTGAGGGCGGGTGCTGGGGCATCCATCATAGGGATGGCGGGGCTTGCTGCCCTTTTGGTTCCCTGTGTAGGCATTCGTGATGGAGCTGCTGATGCTGATACTGAAGCCAAACCCGGACTTCTCTTTGACAGCATAGCATTTGTCGTAGGGATGGCAGGGCTTGCTGCCCTTTTGGTCCCCTGTGTAGGCATTCTTGCTGGAGCTGCTGATGCTGATGCTGTGGCCAAACCCGGACTTCCCCTCCGGAGGTTGGGAACGCCTGGTGCCGCCTTCTTTTGGATAGTGGAGCTAGCTAGTGTTTTGTGCCCCTTCATCGGCTTTTGAGAAAGACCTAGTGCTGCAGTCAACCTGCTCTTCTTCGCCTGTTGCTGAGCGCTACTTACAGCCCTGTTCGGAGTGATGGAGCTACCTGGCCTGCTGACATCTTTAATTGGCCTTTGGGCAGAAGCCAGGTCCAAGCCACTTCCTCTCGTGGCCTGCAGGCTGCCTGAAAGATGAGACGCTGCAAGGCCACCTCCTCCAGTACCTTCTAGACCAGCTGCTCCAGTGGCACCCACACCAGCTGCGTCATTGCCTACTGGACCTCCTGATTCAGTGCCTTGTAGGCCAGCTGCTATAGTGCCTTCTATACCAGCTGCTCCAGTGGCACCCACACCAGCTGCGTCATCGCCTACTGGACCTCCTGCTCCAGTGCTTTGTAGGCCAGCTGCTACAGTGCTTTCTACACCAGCTGCGTCATCGCCTATTGGACCAGCTGCTACAGTGCCTTCTACACCAGTTGCTGAATCGCCTATTGGACCAGCTGCTCCAGTGGCAACTAAACTACTTGCGCTAGTTCCAGGTAGACCACCTGCCCTGATGCTTTGTGGACCAACTGCTCCAGTGGCAACTAAACCACTTGCTCCAGTGGCACCCAGACCAGCTGCTGTAGTGCCTACTAGACCAGCTGCTGTAGTGGCACCCAGACAAGCTGCTGTAGTGCCTACTAGACCAGCTACTGTGGTCGCACCTAGACCAGCTGCTCCATTGGCAAACACATCAGCTACTCCAGTGCCTACTGGACCCCCTGCTCCAGTGCCTCGCAGGCTAGCTGCTACAATGCCTTGTGGACCAGCTGCTCCAGGAGCAAACAGACCAACTGCTCCACTGCTTATTGGACAACTTGCTCCAGAGCCTTGTAGGCCAGCTGCTACAATGCCTTGTGAATCAGCTGCTCCAGGGGCAATTAAACCACTTGCTCCAGTGCTTTCTACACCAGCTGTTCCAAGGCCTAGCAGACCACTTGCGCCAGTGCCGTGCAAACCAGCTGCTCCAGTGGCACCCACACCAGCTGCTCCAATGCCTTGTGGACCACCCCCTCCAATGAATAAGAGACCACCTGCTTTAGTGCCTACACTACCACCTGCTATATCGGGAGCCAGTAGAGCAGGTGGTTCAACAGCCTGTCCTGCCCGTTCAGCAGATACGTTAGACTGTGCGGGCTGCTCATTATAATCCACCTCATCCTCCGCCACTGACACATAATTACTTAGCAACAATGATTCATCCATAGTCTTCTTAGTCTGCATGCATTCCTTCCCGCTGTCTCTCCCTGCTTGCCTGAAGGCCTCAATCAGTTCTTCAAGGCCAATGTCATCTAGTTCATCCATCTCTGCCTCGGATAAGACATAGTTAAGCTGATCTAGTCGACCTAGCTTGTATGATATCTTGTCCACTGCTTTCGCAGCCTCTTCTGCAAACGAGAAAAGGTTGGTAACAAGGAAGCCTTTTAGCTGCAGGCTCTCAGCAAGTTCAAGTTTCTCCTGGACTTTAGGGACGATTCGCCCCTGGTATTTGTTCATGTTCTTGATGTAGATCACATACTTCCAGCCATGTCCCTGCTGTCCCTCGTCATGACCCTGCTGTCCCTTTATATCCATGCTGCTGCTGCTCTCCATCCTATGATGCAGGGTAGGATACAGAATCCTATCCTATGATACAGGACAGGAATTTTTAGTCCAATGCACCTTCTGCAGCACGGCTGTCACCTTGCAATAATTCCGCTGTGCCCATGCAGATACGCAGATCTCGTGCGCGGAGCGTTCACTCAAATACTCTCTCGACCTGTTAGGAACTCGCTCCCGTGGAGTCTTGGTCTCATCTCGGCCCTCTTTTGGCAGCAACTGCTGTATTCTGTCCTGTATTCTATGAGTCCTGGTTCTGTCCGCGCATGGCGACCATTCTGCCCGCGCATGGCGTGCCGTATAGAAGTATTTTCTCGAGATTGCCAGAGGATTGCAGAAAGATTTAATGGACTGAGTGTGGCGTGCCAAGAAGGGAGGGGATAAAGGCTCGGTGTGCTATGGGAGTGAATGCGCGAGATATTGGTTGTCTCCGAAAACTGAACGAACTCTTGCCTGGCTGTTACATATGACTTCAATTACTTCAAGAGTTCACCAGAACGGTGTTCGTAATTCTAAGTCGGAAAATGATGGTGGTGATGGCGATGATAATGGCGATGGCGATGGTGGTGATGATGATGAGGGTTACAGTATGGCTGTGGATCTGCCAGGGGGCTCAGCTGGACTCATAATACGCCCGCGGGGTACCGGCACAGGCAGGCCGAGGGGGAAGTTAGGTTTTTAACCGCAAACCTGCAATGCAAACAACTGCTATTCCACTCCACCCCCCAGAGTTCGACCCTAGTTAGTGGAACGCACTGCGCAGCAGGGGCTGCTGCTCAGTCAGTGAGAGTCGAATCGCCAGCCAAACATTCGTATCTGCTACCACCGAACCAGGGCCTCTCGGGGGGCTCCCCCATGCTTCGAACGGATTGCCACACCACATCCGGCCTGTCGTGGCCAGGTTAGGGGTGCCCGACGAGAGCATCAGCGCAGCCCCGTGAACTCATTCTGAACCATCCGACGCCCTCTCTTCCTCCAGCACCACAAGCCCATCAATTAGGCTCCTCCGGTTTCACGTCGCCTGGCTTCTTCCTAGCCCGTTCTTACATCTGTCCCATCCCCAGGCCTTTCCTGAGTACCATGAACTGATCTCGATCAGTCAGCAAGGTAATTGTCAGGGCTTTGGCATCTGAAGGGTCTCAGGCACTTACCCTGGTCAGGCAGTTCATGTCTAAGGCAATTGGCCAGGTTGAGAGGGGCTTTGCCCATGGTTTCCTTATGCGTGTGGGGCAGTGGAATCAGTGGTCCTCTGTCCATGTCATTAGCCAGCATGATAGCGTTTGGCCTAGACAGAGGAGGTGAGGAATGATCAGTCACCATCAAATTGGGAATAGTCTACTTTTTGATTGGACCAGCATGCCACAAATTGCACTCAACTTTGATCAAGGGAGATGAAGTTCAAACTGTTCTGACTTGCCTTTGTGAATGACATGGAAATATGGTGCATATGTATGGGTAGATGCATATCGTGCATGGGTCGTTTGGGTGCAAAGGTAGGCTGCTTGTGTGCGGTGCATGGATATGGCATGGGTGCATGGCTGCTGTGTGTATTGAGGGCGCGCATGTTGGATGCATGGGTAACTTGGGTGCCTCCTTGTTACGAGGGCGCGTGTGTTGGATGCATGGGTAGGATGATGTATCTAGGGCGTGCAGGTAGGATGCATGGGTAACTTGGGTGCCTCCTTGTAACGGGGGCGCGTGTGTAGGATGCATGGCTAGGGTGATGTAACTAGGGCGCATAGGTAGGATGCATGGGTAGGGTGAGGAAGGGAAGGATCTGGTCCAGCAGCATCGGAGCTTAGATATAGTATATGTGGAATATGGCTCTCGTGGAAGGGGCTACAAAGTGCATTGATTTAGTTGAGTGCACAGAGGCTCGTGGTGCGTCAAGGCTTATCTTTTCAGCTTTTCTGAGCAGC
Organism: Chlamydomonas sp. ICE-L; assembly: GCA_013435795.1. Classification (NCBI taxonomy): domain Eukaryota; kingdom Viridiplantae; phylum Chlorophyta; class Chlorophyceae; order Chlamydomonadales; family Chlamydomonadaceae; genus Chlamydomonas; species Chlamydomonas sp. ICE-L. The sequence goes on along the minus strand of JACBWV010000099.1, from coordinate 6,830,436 downwards.
TTCTAGGTATCTCCCCTGGCTGGCTATCCGAGTAGAGTGCACAAAATGTGTGCATCAGGTTTTTTTTCGTTTTTCTGAGCAGCTTCTATTTAGCTCCCCTGGCTGGCTATTCAACCAACCCTCAAGCAACCTGTTGTACCTAGAAGCTGGAGTAATCAGCTTTCCAGCTCTTATAAAATCTTTGACTTTAGCTCAGTGGATGGCTCAGGGAGCTGCCTAGAAGCTGCTAATAAGAAAAGCTAAAAAGCCAAGTCCTGATATGGGTGGGAGGACTACGCTGTAGGGGGCGATCGAGTGTACTGATTGAGTAGAGTGCGCCATGTGCAAGTATTTAGTGTAGGGGGCGATCAAGTGTACTGATTGAGTAGAGTGCGCCATGTGCAAGTATTTAGTGTAGGGGGCGATCGAGAGTACTGATTGAGTAGAGTGCGCCATGTGCAAGTATTTGGTGTAGGGGGCGATGGAGTGTACTGATTGAGGAGAGTGCTCCATCTGCCTATATTTAGTGTAGGGGGCGATCAAGTGTACTGATTGAGTAGAGTGCGCCATGTGCAAGTATTTAGTGTTGGGGACGATCGAGTGTACTGATTGAGTAGAGTGCGAAAACGCTGTGAATGCGCACTTAGTGATGATAGCCCGAATTGCAGCGCTTGGGTAGCATGATGAGGCTCGATGGGCTTCCACAATTGTATTGTTTTCTACCTAGCTTTTTTGTACTCTTTTGCTTCTTTATGGATGGCTGGATGACCCACCCCCGATGTTGTATTGTGGGCTTGTCTTGGTCAACTATGGCCTGCCTATGACAATGTGAAGAAAGTAAGAGAGTACAAACAAAGACAACAATATAATGATGCACGGGCATGTTGACATGCTGTGGCCTGTAAGGGAACTGTATATGTTGGAATGGGCACGTCGCTAGGCAGCACTCACTGTTTGTCTCTGCCGCTACGAGCTGCATCTTCTAAGCAGCTCCCTGAGCCAGCCACTGTGTGATGTCAAAATATTTCAGCAGGGCTAGAAAGCTGAGTATGTTAGCTTCCAGATGCACTACTTTGTTTAAGGGTAGGCTGAAAAGCCAGTGGGGGGAGCTGCCTAGAAGCTGCTACATGTAGCCACAACTGGAAGCAGTGGGCATGTTGCAAGGCAGTGCTGAATGTGGTCATGGCATGAGGTTGGTACAGGAAAAATCTTGCACAAGGCTGGTGCTTGTGGATGTTGCATGCAGGTGGTGCATGTTAGCGGTGTGCTGGGCATTGCGTGCAAGCATGGTGTTTGTGGGTTTGGCTGTTGGTGCAGTAGGGAGGATACACAAGGATGGTGCATGTGGATGGTGCTTGAGCACTACGCATATGTGCACTCGATAGCCTTTTGCCCATCTTGATTTGGAATCATAGGCATGCGGTTAGATTTGGCTTGATATGGCTAGATCTATACATACGTAGAAAACGGCAACTCATATTAGTGTTTGAAAAACAAATATTAACTAATATTATTATAGTGTCACAATTATATTAGTTTTTCAAATAAATTCGAAATTCTGGTGAGACGGCTCGTCCGACTAATATTACATAATATTATATAATATTATTTAGTCACTAATATTATATAACATAGCCGACCCCTATCTATACGTGGGTGTTGTATAATCTAGCTAGCTAGGTATAAGATAAACGATACAGTACAATGTGGAGGCAGCAGAGAGACAGATAGAAGAAGAGGTAAACTGGTTACATCATACATGTGTACTAAACAATCATATATAAAGCGCACCATCAATAATCTGGTCATTTACCGAGCTCGCTACAAGGGGTTTATAGGTGTGAAACTTCGTTACTACTGAACTTCGTATAGACAGTGGGTACGGACTTTGGGTACAGACTGTTAACAGTCTGCAAAGCTTCAGTCGTGCGTTGCTAAATTGCGCACTTGTCAAACAAATGCTGTGTACAATTAAAACTATGCTTGGATGCTATGGTGGTAGACAGTAGCGCTGTACAGTTCAATATAGGGACACCCACGTGACTGTACGTGGACTCATCAGTCTTCTAATGGCAACACTTAGCAGGATGTTCATGCAAAGTCATAATGAAAAGGCTCACTTGAATTCCAGTCTATTCTTGAGAACATAAACAATACAAAACATGCAGTACAATCATAGCTTTTATTTGTCAGCTATGAGCAGCAGCTTCTAGGCAGATCGCTGGCTTGGCCCCGAGATTTCAATACTTCTGGACAGCAAGTTCTTTTCAGCTGCTAGATAGCCAGTCATGGGAATTGCCTAGGAGCTGCTGCTTAAAGCTGAAAAGAAAATCAAAATTGAGTACAAGAGACTTGCACAACAAGACAAGGCAAGGAGGCCATGGTCCATCACACGCTCATGGTCCATATCCACATATCTTGGTGGCCCTACTATTGAACTTCAAATCACCAAATGTCCCCCCAACGCACGTTGCGTGACCGGTTCAAGGGGAAAGAGTCTTAGCGTATATATAAATGACGAGTCATGCTGTGTCTACATAGCAGTTTAAGGAGCTGTATTGCTCATGGAGAGAGGCCGACCTCCGTTCCAGGTTATGGCACTTCACTTCAGTGGCCTCACCCAGCCTGAGTGAGGGCGAGGGTTGCCTTGACATTATCAACCTCAGCTGAGCTTGATACTGTCAAGGTGACCCTTGCCCTCACTCAGGCTAAAGGTGAGGCCACACAAGTGGAGTGCCTAACCGGGAGCGGAAGTTGACCTTCCTCCATGAGCAATACAGCTCCCTAAAATACTATATTGACACCGCATGTCTTGTCATTTATAGATACGCTTAGACTCTTTCCCCTTGAACATGTCTTGCAATTTGGGTGGGACATTTGGTGTTTTTGAGTTCATTAGTAGGGCCACCAGGGGCTACCATCATCCCACCTGCCACCTACCTCAATCCACTGACCCACCTCCCACATGCCTCCATCCACCCGCCAGCCTCCCACCTGCCAAATGCCTCCCACTTTCCACCTGCATCCATCCACCAATTTGCCTCCCACCTGCCTCCATCCTCCCATCTGCCTCCTACCTACCTCCATCCTCCCACCTGCCTCCCACTTGCCTCCATCCTCCCACCTGCCACCTGCCTCCTACTTCCCACCTACCTCCATCCACCAACCTGCCTCCCACCTGCCTCCATCTTCCCACCATCCTCCAGCCTGCCACGTGCCTCCCACTTCCCACCTGCCTCCATCCACCAACCTGCCTCCATCCTCCCACCTGCCTTCATCCTCCCATCTGCCTTCATCCTCCCACCTGCCTCCCACCTGCCTTTATCCACCCACATGCCTTGTTGCCTGATCCACCTTTCTGCTTCAATCTCGGACGACATGAGTAATTAGGGCATGAGTAATTAGGGCAATGGTTGTGTGCATGCATTGTCTATCAACTCAAGCTAAAAACTGAGGCATGTATGCAAGAGTATGTATCATACACTTCAACTAAGATCTTACTAGGTGCTGGTTCTAACAGTGGGGTTGTTCGGCAGTGGTAAGGGGATTTGACCCCCCAAACTAGCATTGGATGCTCGCAGTGGAGTTGTTACTTGGGTTGTTACCTTGGTAGGTGATGGTGATAGTGATGGTGCTGGTGCTGGTACTGCTGATGGCACCTAGGGGGGGGGGGGGGGGGGAGGGATTTAGTTGGTGTTGGTGCTTGCAGTGGGGTTGTCAGGCAGTGGTAAGGGCAAGCATGCAAGAGCCTGTATCCTACACTTCAACTAAGAGATTACCTGGTACTCCTTCATCTGCATTTGAAAGGACTTGTGAGTGGATCCCTCCACTGAGTGCTCCTCTTCCCACCACCCCCACTTTTTAGCCTCCTCATTCGTCAGCCTTAGGGGAGTAAATACAATTAAGTTGCGAGACGCATGGGAACAGCAGGAGGGGTAGGGGGCAGGCAGTAGGGTTTGTGTGTGCGTCCGTAGGCCGGGCACATGAGGCACAGAGGGCGCATGGGGTCAGCAGTAAATTTGCAAGACAGCAAGATAGTGATTGATTTAGATTGCAGCAAATGACTTACATAAGAACGACGAACCCCTCCAAGCCAGGTCCTTCGAGGTGAGGTCGTCGACATCCCGTCGATGGCTGAGCAGGCAGAGAAGTGAAAGTGAAACAGCCACGAGAAATGAACAAAGAATGAATGAGGCAGCAAATTTGAATGTTAGGCCAAGCAGCCAGAGGGACTGCCTTCGAGTTATCAGGCTCGGGTAACTGAGTTATTGAAAATCAAGCTCTGGACTTGTAAGTGCCTAGGCCTCAAATTTTTGCGTCATGCCGATCTATTTATTCTGGAAATGGGGCTACAATGGCATGATTCATAATGTTTTGTGCCATTTTACAGGTCAATCTGAGCACCTTATTTGGGGGGGGGAGGGGGCAGCCCTCCTCGTTTTATTTTTATTTTATACTCTTGTCTGGACCCGCAATAACCTGCTCTGGACTCACGAGACCGGCAATTATCACCGACCCGCGCCGACCCGCGACCCGTCCAATACTCCAATCCTATTCAGGTCGGTCGAAGTTCGGTTACGCCGTAGTGCTTGTTCGGTTCTGCTCCTGGTTCTGCTCCATCTGCTCCTCCGCCCGCTCTGCTGCCCTTTCGGCCTGATGTTCTAATCTGGCCTCGCAGGGATATCCGCGTCTGTAGCACCTGAACATTGAGCAAGTATTTTTAGGCAAGGCAAGAAGATGATTGGTTTTGTTTTAGCTCGTCAATCTAGATCCAGCTTTATATTGTACGCTACTAGAGAGTATCAACCTATTTCACTAATTCCTGAGGCATCCCAAGAGTAAAATATCCCAAGGAGGTGTTCTCCCAACTTCCCAAGACGGATTGGCATCTCTCTGGAATCAAGTCTATGGAGAGTTGTTCACCCTGGAGTGGTTCACTTTGGAGTATTCTTTCCAGACTAAGGAGGAATATCCCAATACCCACCACAAACCTGAATATCTAAACAGAGCTTATCCCGAGGAGGAGCGTGGGGATGAATGGATGATAACCCGCGTCATGTACAGGCCAGGAGAAAGGCTTAGTACATAACGAATCAGACCCCGGAAGCATGGGAGTAGCTCGTCAGATGCAGAACTCAGCGTTCTGCTACAATACCTAACGTATGCCTGTGGGGGCCCAGTCGCACCTTCCATATGGAATCAAGCGGTCTCGTCTAGCGATTTTCCAGACTTACCAAAGAAGCCGTTGCAATACGTATAGATATTGAAAGCCGTTTCAATATGTATACATATTGAAACGACTTCTTTGGTAAGAATGGAAAATCGGTAGACGAGACCGCTTGCTCAAAAGCGAAAACGAAAAAAAAAAAAGATTACAAGGGGCTCATGTCCTAGCAGTGAAACAACACCGCTCTTAAGTCGGACTCGAGAAACCGCGAAAACGAAAAAAGAAAGATTACAAGGGGCTCATGTCCTAGCAGTGAAACATCACCGCCCTAAAGTCAGACTCGAGAAACCACCCGCCGCCTTCCGGCAGCGGGGCTCGAAAACGAAAAGAAAGATCACAAGGGGCTCAAAAACGAGGAAGATTACAATGGGCACTTATCCTGGCAGTGGAAACACCACCGCCCCCGAGGGAACGGACTCCGAACCCACTGTCTTCCGGCAGTGGGACTCGAACTTCTTCAAAAACGAAAAGAAAGAAAAAAGAAAGATTACAAAAGGCTCATGTCCTAGCAGTGAAACAACACTGCCCTAAAGTCGGACTCGAGAAACCACCCGCCGTCTTCCGGCAGCGGGGCTCGAACTTCGGCCACCGAAGCCTTAACGACCGGGTCTGGACCATACCGCCCTCCAGACTGGGCAAAAACGAAGAAGAAGAAGATTACAATGGGCAAAAACGAGGAATTACCGTAGTGTGGTGTATCATACGGATATAACCATAAGATTCCCCAATCGGACAACACGTTTTTTTCATTCACCACATTTGGTATCGAGCTTGGTCGAATGGGTCGACTGGACGGAAGTTGGGACCTTCACCAGAACCACGCGGGTTCGGTCCCGGGCGGGCGCATGTTGGAAACCCCTGCTAGGAGGGGGCCGGCTCGGTCGGCCGTGCACATCTCATATCGGAAGTGGGCGTCGACCTTCGAAAGGAGGATGAGTTGTGGTGTATCATACGGATATAACCATAAGATTCCCCAATCGGACAACACGTTTTCCTCATACACCACACGTAGTGGGTTGAGACGTCCAATAGTTATTTTAAATGCGTTGCGATTGAATTCCCATTTCTGATGTGGAAAAGAGGGAAATCCTCGTGATGGTGATCAACCGAAGTACCGAACCCATCAATATATTATCTTGGTTCCTATCACAGAACAAGGGCGTGAACCGGCGAGAACCGGCATGACCGCCCTTGAGTTGGTTATGGGGATCCCCGGTGTCACTAGGTTTTTTTTGTCACGTCGAGCTGCTTTCGTGGCAGATCTCGTCGACTTCGGAACCCCGCTGTCACTAGGGTTTTTTGTCTGCGGTGTGTGGTGTGCGGTGTGTCTAACCTTGTTGCTACTATCGTGGCTGTTCTTGTTGCGGAATAGTTGTCTCGTATACCGCGCTTTGGTACACAGTTGCGCCGTTGCCTCATAAACTAGGGCTGTGCACCCTCTGCCTGTGACTAGGCAGTCTCCTTCGAGGTGACAGGACTGCCGAATCCAAACGTCAACTGGTTCGGGGCGCAGGTTGGCGTAAATCTGCCTGGAAGATGAGGTGACGTGACTGCAAATACAACGTGTCTGAAATCTGCCTCGGAGAAGAGTTGACTGCCTTTGCTAGCTTAGTGAGTTGCCTGCCGTATGCAAACGTCATTTGGTGCGGTCCAAATGCAATTTTGCAGGCGAACCCTTAGGTTCCCCAGCGTACCCGTTTTGCTAATCCGATTTGCGCACCCGTTTTGCTCGCCCGGCAGAGTGCCAATGGACTGCCCTTGCCAAGGCTTACTCATGGGTGGTCTCATAATTTCATTTCGAGACCTGAGTTTAAAAATAGCAAAAAAACAAATGAGGGGTGATCCCCCCCCCCTCCTCCCCCCTGAATAGGCTGCTCAGAAAAATCTAAAATTTATGAAAAAACAAAAATATTCATGTCACATTTCCTATAATCGGAATAAATCGATTGTCTAGTTTCAACTTTTGGCACAGGATGATACTTCCTGGTCTGCACGACATAGCTTACATTCTGGCTCAACCAATAAACTCAAATATCGGGCGCATCTAGGGTTAAAGGTTTTGTTGGCGGATGAGGGCAGTCAAATGGAAGAGAGCGTAAAGAGAAAGACCTGGGATAGCTTACAAGTTTGGGAGCCGGCCCTGAAGGACTCTCACAGTTCAGGGTACAGATCAGAGATTAGGGTCCCAAGGGGACAACCTCAGAGGGCACGCGGACATAAAGGACAGGAATGGCAAGAATACCGCTATCGCTGACAGGTTTCATCCAATACCTGAAAAGCCGAAGGTGAATATCGAACCCATCTAGGGTTCAGTATTTTAATCCACCTGAGTGGAGAAGGTACCTTTCTGATAGGTACTGGCCTTCCAATACCTGAATTAACATTACAAATGATTAGAGATGGTGGCCTACCAATACCGGAATAGCCAAAGTGATGGACTGAACTTGAACTAAAAACGAAATATATACATCAGAGGCAGTGTCCTATCAAGAAGTCTGAACTAGAATACATATGTACATCAGAGGCGGTGTCCTATCAACTAGACAGAACTAGAATACATGCGTAATGAGTTAGGAGGGGTGGGGGGGGCTTAGGAGCTTAGTGCTAATAGCGCTACTAGCACTAGTAAACGCTAAAATAATTCCTGTAATTATAGCGCTAACTAGAGGTGAAGAGAAGCAAAATAGCACGTCGTTGTACGTAGCCTTGTGTAACCCTACGTATGCAGCCCTACATAGCCATATGTAGCCTGTCGTACGTACCCTACATAGCCCTACGTAGCCTGCAGTACGTACCCTACGTAGCCCGTTGAAAGTACCCTATGTAGCCTAAAACATAAACAGAGGTCTAGAGTTTGGGCAGACCCATCCAGGATGTTTGCCATATTCTGGTATGTACTTATTTTCCTCCAACGTAACGCGTTGGTATAATAATACAGCAATCTCCATTCGCTCCCGCAGTTATGAGCTACTTCATCATGAGCTCATGACGGTCAGATCATACACAATTGCCACAAATATCAGTAGGATATATAACAACACTCTCCTACACACATGGCACTTTTCTGGGTTGTTTTGGGCTAAGTTTGGGTAAATTAGTTGTGCACTTTGGGGGCTAATTTAGCTAATAGCCCAATTAGGGCTGATTTGGTCCGACGTTAGCCCTAAAATCCTAAGCCTACATATGAACATCAGAGGCGGTGTCCTATCAACTAGACATAACTAGAATACATATGTACATCAGAGGCGGTGTGTGGTTGGCCCCCTCAACCTCACGCCTCGTAACAAGGCGTACTATTTATTTATTTATCAGAGGCGGTGTTGTACCAACAGGCGTACTAGACAGAAGTAGAACCTAGACACCATGGCGGCTATTTGGTCTGAACCCTGTGGCCAAGGTGTGCCCTCATGCAGGTGGTGACCGATGCCCCAGCCAGCTGTCTGCGACGTCCGAGACATCAAGTATCGATCGTGTCGATGCTTCAGCCAAGCCACCAGTCGATTGGAAACATTAATAATCAGCAGTGGCCGATGCTCCAGCCAGCGTTTCAGAATCCGTATATATTTACCAGACCTGGGATACCAACGGCCGAATCCGCAAAACATTAATACAGCTGAAATGCCAAAATATTGGCCTTAGAAAAACGCTGGTGGCTTATGTAAACCTTTTTTTAGTTAGCAGTGAAAGGAATTTCACCCCAGAAGGTGGGTCTCCCGACACAAACCAGCGGCATCGAGGATTCAGTTCGAATGGTGTTGCCAGTTTGCCACTCCTACAAAATAGTAAGCGCACTTAGGTTCGGCACTGGGCACATTTATAACTTAGGCACTGGGCACTGGGCACTGGGCACTGGGCACTGGGCAACTGGGCACTGGGCACATTTATAACTTAGGCACTGGGCACTGGGCACATTTATGTATTTATTCCGGTATTGGCCTATCTAATGAACAGTGACGCCATTGGCCTCTGAATCCAACAGCTCAAGTAATTGGGGCATCCGTAACTGCGGGCACAAGTAAAAGAGACAAATGAATAGATGGAAGAATTAATTCGCACATGGCTGGCTGGCTAGCTGGACCATTGATTGATTGTAGGGCTGGCTGGATGATTGATTGGATGGATGGGAGGGGTGGGTAGTTGGATCGGCGAGTGAATGCAGGGATCAATGAAGGCATGTGTAGATACATTGAGCCATGGTCTAGACCCCCAGAGAGACAAAAACGACAAAGCCCACTCCCATATACACATGCGAATATGACGTTTTGAGAACCTACTGATTGGAGTTGGAAGGAGATGAGAAGAGGAAGAAAATGTCATAATATTGTAATATCGTATTAGACTAACCCGCCCTATACATAGGCAAATATAACCCTTTGAGAACCTATTGATTGGGGTCGTAAGGAGATGAGAAGAGGAAGAAAATATCATAATAGAGTAATATCGTAATAGAGTACCCTGCCAGATACATAGTCAAATATTGAAATATAAGTATATAACGGTTTGAGAACCTATTGCTTAGAGTTGTAAGGAGATGAGACGGGGAAGAAAATATCATAATAGAGTAATAGAGTACCCCGCCCTATATAGGGAAAGGTTAAGTTGCTTAATATTAGTATATTAGTGAATGGATACTATTAGTGGATGTTAGTTAATATTAGTTTTATATCAGTTGCCGTTCCCTAGCCGTATAAACAGGCAAAGCTCACACCCATACCCACTTGCAAGTTGGACTTGTACACCAAATGTTCACAGGGAAGGTCACGCAGAGCTCCAGCTAGGGCTGACTCTAAGCGAGGCCGCCCTCGAACCGCTTCTGATACAACTTGCATGTATGTGCGGATGTTGAAAATGATGGCTTGGCTTCTAGGCAACCTGGAGAGTATGGTGAAGATGATGGCCTGGCTCTTAGGCAACCAGCGGACTTGGGGAGCGCAGGCGACAGTAAAAAATATAAGAATATAAGAAAGAACACACATAAGAACGTGCGTATAGTGAAGATGATGGCCTGGCTCTTCGGCAACCTAGGGAGTATGGTGAGGATAATATCATATGATGTCGGCAGTATGACTAGGCTAAAGTTACCATTTATAGACGATATCAAATGATGCAATTTGTATGATATCATATGATATCATACTCGCCTTTGGTCAACATCATATGATATGCCGGTCCCTACCTGTATGTGCGGATGGTGAAGATGATGGCCTGGCTCTTAGGTAACCTGGGGAGCACAGGCGACAGTAAAAACACACATAAGAACGTGCGTGCGGTGAAGATGATGCCTGGCTCTTAGGAAACCTGGGGAGCGCAGGCAGTGGGCACTCGTGCTTATTAACTGTCCTATGGTACCTCAGAGCTAAACGGCCTGGATATTTATCTCATACAATCACATATAAGAAAGAACATACTTAGGCAACCTGGAGGGGCAGGCGGCGGCTCTCGTGTTTATTAACTGTCCTGTGGTAGCTCAGAGCTAAACGGCCTGGATATGTACCTCATACAATCACATGTAAAGCACATACTTAGGCAACCTGGGGGGCGCAGACCACAGTAAAAACGGAAATTGAAAATTGCGACGCTTTGCCAGTTGGCGTCAGTTTCAAGGAACCTTCCTGTTTGCTTGCACTGGAGAACGTTTACTGAGGGTTTTGCTTCCGCAGACCGCTACTGTGCCTGAGCTCGGACTACCGCGCGACAGCAGAGACCACATTACTAATGTCTGTTGACAGTTGAGTTTTGCACAGTAGTTCAAGCTCAGACGTAGCAGCGGTCTGCGAAAGCAAAACCCAGAGCAACCTTCCCCAGTGCAAGCGAGCGGGAAGGTTCCTTCAAGCTCACGCCCCGTAGCAAGGTGTGACTCAAATTATATTTGGCGGAGCCCGCCCTTCTGGGAGGCGGGAGCCCCCAGTGTTACCTCGTTGTCCGTCCGTGCGACCGACCGACCGAAAAATGGAAGCCTGTCACGTCAGCCAACTGTCTCAAGACTAACTGGCTTCGGTCAGCTCCATTGTTGCCACCTTTCGTTCCCTTGCCAACCAACTCCGCCAATTTTCCGCGTCACTTGCGACGCTGCATAGGACTTGTTTTGTACAGTCATGTGGTGGCTCGAAGCTAAGCGGCCAGAACATATATCTCATACAATCACACCGCAATCACATATAAGAAAGAACATAGATAAGGACGTGTGTGTGGTAACTAATATGGCCGGGCTCTTGAGGTACCCTTGTAGTGCTGCTCAGAAACGAAATCGGTTTACCCAATTGGAACCAAATTAATCAGGCATGAAGGTTGGAACATCTTTTTTGCATTTTTCTGAAATTTAATTTTGGATTTTGAACCCAGATTTATTTATATGAGGACCACCTGGGGAGCGCAAACCATAGCACTACTGTTTGTTGACTGCCCTGTGGTGGCACAAAGCTGAAAGGCCTGAATACATATCTCATACAATCACGTAGAATAAAGAACACATACTAGCATAAGAAAACCACAGCACATAAATTATCACTCCTGCACACTGAGGCCAAGTTGCCATACAGTAGGAGACAAATACACCGACCACTCACCAAAGCCCACGTACAAAGACTTGTACCCATAGTCATACCCCAAAATTCAAATGTCCACACACTCACACCCACACCCACACACTCACACACACTCACACACGCACACTCACACACACTCACACACGCACACTCACACTCACACACGCTCACACACACTCGCACACTCACACACGCACACACAAAAGTTGCCTTAAAGTAGGAGTCATGTTCACATGTAAGTAAGTTTGAGAAGCGCACCTTTCAAATACAGTTTGAGAACCTTGTGATTTTTTTTTTTACATCCAAGTAATGAAGTCACTCTCAGGACGTGAAATTAAGGACACCACAGCGTAAGCCGGAGCTAGCCGCAGTCACCGTATAAGCAAAGGACATGGTCTGTGCCAATCCCCGGTATTGAGCCGGGTTGCATCTCCATAAAACAACGACATTGCAAAATAGTTTGAAAACTAGATACAGAGTGAGAGTCGACTTTGTCCGCCAGTTTAAGGGCACGTAATCTGTCAAGCTGGGTACCATGTTCACTATGACTTATCACCATAGGCACAACGGGGACCATCCCAACCTCTTTTCTGACATCTGTGAGAACCCTGTGACTAAGTTTGAGAAGTGCACCTTCTAAATACAGTTTGAGAACCTTGTGACTAAGTTTAAGAAGCACACCTTTTGAATCCAATTTGGGAACCTTGTGTCTAAGTTTGAGAAGCACACCTTATGAATATAGTTAATTTGAGATCCTTGTGACTAAGTTTGAGAAGCGCACCTTCTGAATACAATTTGAGAACCTTGTGACCAATTTTGAGAAGCGCACCTTATGAATATAGTTAGTTAGAGAACCTTGTGACCAAGTTTGAGAAGCGCACCATCTGAATACAATTTGAGAACCTTGTGACCAATTTTGAGAAGCGCACCTTATGAATATGGTTAGTTAGAGAACCTTGTGACTAAGTTTGAGAAGCGCACCTTCTGAAAACAGTTTGAGAACCTTGTGACAAAGTTTGAGAAGCGCACCTTATGAATATAGTTAGAGAACCGTGTGACTAAGTTTGAGTAGCACACCTTCTGAATACAATTTGAGACCCTTGTGACTAAGTTTGAGAAGCGCACCTTATGAAGTGTTGTCGCTCTAGTCGTAGCTGCAGCTTGTCGACTCCTGCAGGGTCTAACTCATCAGCTTCCTCCTGCAGCGGCCTGGAGTGGAACCTACAGGCAAGGCATGTAAAGGGGAAGCTCCTAAACAAAGGCCCAAATACATAATTCATGGGTGAGTAACCATCTCATCAGTGTCCTCCTGCAGCGGCCTGGAGTAGAACCTACAGGTAGGTGAGTGTGGAGTAGAACCCGGGAGTTGGTGAGAGTCCGTCTCATCAGCTTCCTCCTGCAGCGGCCTGGAGTAGAACCTACAGGTAGGTGATTGTGGAGGACAACCTGGGGTTGGGTGAGTGTCCATCTCATCAGCTTCCTCCTGCAGCGGCCTGGAATAGAACCTACAGGTAGGTGTGTTCAAAAGTATCAGACGCTTCCGAAATAAAGTAACGTATGGAGGCTTTCCGCATATTTCATCTCCCACACTGTGCTATTCCCGGTGTTTGGGGTCCAAACTTACTGCGCTAGGTAAAACCTTTCTCTAATAACCGAGCCAGGTCCAGTCGTGACTATATCTGACTGAGCTTCCTCATGCTGTGGCCTGAGGTAGAACCTACAGGCAAGGCATGGAAAGGGGAAGCTCATAAACAAAGGCCAAAATACCTGAAGCAACCACAAAAAGGCTATCCCCCCCCCCCCCCCCCCACGGAGGCTAGAATGAGGGGGGGTAAATCTACCACGGCTGCAAAGATTACACTGGCTTAGAAATAAGGGGGCCAAATCTACCTCGGCTGCAAAGATTATACTGGCTTGGAACTCACTTTGAAAGGTGCAACTCTGCTGTTGCCGACAAAGTCCAGTTCCACCGAATCTTTGGTTTGTCTGTTGTCAGATGAGTGAAGAATTTGTGTGCGACGGTAGCTGCGTCCGTCCTTCACATGTGGAGAAAAACATAGAGAGATTGAGATGGATAGATAGATAGATAGATAGATAGATAGATAGATAGATAGATAGGGATAGGGATAGGGATAGGGATAAGGATAGGGATAGGGATAGGGATAGGGATAGGGATAGGGAGATATAGAGATAGAGAGATAGAGCGGGAAAAAACAATCTTACCTCCACCTGGGAACCGGGTCATGAATGTCAGGTAGGTCTTTGTTCAACTTTTCCAACACGCTCCAATGAGCTGGAAAGCAGACCACTCCCCCTAGGAGCCTGTAAGCATCACCACTGGCACTGGGTGACAGCAGGCAAAGGTCTTCCTGCACAGGTGGGACCATTGGGTGGGGTCATATGGTGACAGCAGGCAAAAGTGTTTCTGTACAAGTGGGGCCATTAGGAGGGGCCATTGGGTGACAGCAGGCAAAGGTCTTCCTGCACAGGTGGGGCCATTGGGTGGGGCCATTGGGTGACAGCAGGCAAAGGTCTTCCTGCACCCTTGTATTTATGAGTACTAAACCAAACATTTTGTCACTTGGAATGAAAATTGCATAGGCCAGAAGACCATCAGGCACTCAACATATACAGAGCTGTATACGACACCTGGATTTTAAGCTGGTTTGTATGACACCTGATGTTTTAGCTGGTATATATGACACCTGGATATTACGCTGGTGTATATGACACATAAATTTGAAGGTGGATTTTTTGCCACCTGAATTTTGAGCTGGTATGTATGACACCTGGATTTTATGCCGCTGTACATGACACCTTGATTTTACGCTGCTGTATATAACACCTGGATTTTATGCTGCTGTACATGACACCTTGATTTTACGCTGCTGTATATAACACCTGGATTTTATGCTGCTGTATATGACACCTGGATTTTATGCTGGTCTATATGAAACCTGAATGTTATGCTGGTGCAATATGACACCTAGATTTATGCTGGTCTATATGAAACCTGAATGTTATGCTGGTGCAATATGACACCTAGATTTTATGCTGGTGTAAAATGCTTACATACAGCAGCGTACCAAACCCAGTGAAACATGTAGGTCAAGTCTGCGTACTATGCGCACCTGGACCCTCACCTGCACCATCACCATCACCTGCACTATCACCATCATCTGCACCATCACCATCACCTGCGTACTACCCACACCTGGACCATCACCTGCACCATCACCATTACCTACATTCTACGCGTACCTGGACCAGCAGACCAGCAGCCTCCAATGGGTCCAAAGTAGGCGAGCTGACATCGAAAGAATCGCCTTCGCAGGGGAGGAGTAGAAACATTTAGTTATTTATTTGTGAATTTCAAAACCATTATATACTTATTCATTTCATTTATTTATTCATTTCAAGACTATTATTTATTTGTTCATTTCAAAACCATCATATACTTATTCATTTCAAAATCATCATTTGTTTATTCATTACAAAATAATTATTATTTATTCATTTATCTATTTATTTATTTCAAAGTAGTCTCCTTCGCAGGGGAGGAGTAGAAACATTTATTTATACATTTCTGGAGATGTGCTAAATGATAGGTTTGGGCGAGGAAACCGTGGGTTCAGGTTTAGGAGATTAGGAAATGAAGCAGGCTTGTGGTGTTATGAAAATAAATGATACTTTCTGGACTTTTGGTTTCAAATAGCCCAGGAAACTGTCTTGGATAACGCACCACAAAAGTAAGAAGTGAATTTCAGGATCCAAATTGAATTCCATGGGGCATGGGCTCCATAACTAAGTTGTGTGGAACAACCATTGCCAAGAAATTAAAACTACTGGACAGGTGCTGGAGCAAAAAAGAAATAGAGTCATCCGGAGCCACAATGAAATGTCACGCAGTACATGACAGGCGAACAATCACATCTACCTGTTAGGACGTTTGTGATGACCGTCCCGCTCACATGGTACCGCTTGGGGTACAGTTTTGGTAGGTCATGGACCATGCTCTCTAACAACTCTCTTGCTGAGGCATGCGCTATTTCCTGCACTCATGAATCCTGATATATCAGGTGACTGCTGACCTGGCAGAAGTTGAATAATTGCCTGAGCTATAAACCAGCATGGATCATACGTTTCCATCCACATCTAGGATTTTTTTTAAGAACTTGAAAACTCAGCTGTTGGCCAGGGGAGCTGGCTAGAAGCTGCAATTTGCAGCTCTTCAAACAAGCTATGGATGTTGTTAAGAGGTTTTCCAAAGGAGAACCTATCGAGGTGCCATGGAATTTGAGCACTGCTGAAACTAGCCTCAACAGTACGGCAGCTCGTGCTAGACAGTGCTAAATGATAGGTTCCCATTCTGATGACCCCAACATCACATAATTGCAACCTGCCCCACCTCATCCACCAACTGAATGACAGCGTGTTTCCTCTCTTGTATGTGTTTCCTCCGTTGCTTCATCTCAGCAACGAAAGCCTCGTCATCCTCGTCCACATCAAGCCATGGGTCCTAGGGTTTTTTCAATCCCAGGCGCAGCTTGTAAGGCGTTCCAGGTGACTCGGGCAGGAAAGGCAATTGGCGCAGCGGAGTTGAGTCACCTAGGAGGCCTTTAAAGGGACAAGCGTGTGTAGTAGGTAAGAGGCTCCTGTGCTTTTGGGGAACAGCATAACGGATTTGGGATATTGGGGAGAGTCCTCGGAAAGAAGATAGGCTGCCTCTGGGTGAAGGAGAGGGATTTCATCACTCTCCTTCACCCAGGATAATTCTGAGCTGATCAAATGCCTCAGGGAAGAAGGCCTTCATACTATGTGATAGAACACTTGAGAGGCGCTACTTGATAGACTAGGTTTCTAGCTGTTGGCACCTAGATTATAGTTGTTTTAACGTAAATCGTACACGCAGGGTGCCACGCTGTCATCCCTCTTCGTCGAGAGCAAGATCACCACGACCAAATTGTGTAGGGCTGCTGGAGGGGAACAATCGGGAGATGACACGCACGAGTGGGTTACCGCGCCGCAGCTTGAGAAATAAAAAAGGGATCAAGGAACT
This sequence comes from Chlamydomonas sp. ICE-L, assembly GCA_013435795.1. NCBI lineage: Eukaryota > Viridiplantae > Chlorophyta > Chlorophyceae > Chlamydomonadales > Chlamydomonadaceae > Chlamydomonas > Chlamydomonas sp. ICE-L. Next base: position 6,813,626 of record JACBWV010000099.1, on the reverse strand, counting down.
CGTCAATAATCAACAGTGGTCACTAATGGACACACTTGCTCACTCCTGCCGTTTTCTCCCTCACCACCTGGCTCCGAAATCACTCTGCTACACCCTGTTACACCCGGGTTACACCATGACAGATTTGTACGCCCGCATCAAATAACAAACGCTCCGCTCCCGCCCCATCTCCTAAAAATCAAGGAATCGACGTAATGCAGCGCTACTCCATTCTAGGGGCGTTGCTGATGGTCTTCGTGGCCCACTGTGGCGCGTCAAGTGCGCATGCAAAGCAGGACGAATCTGCCTGCCTCTAATGCGACCGTTTTGCTTTGGCTTTGTCAGAATGCCATCGACCACGCTGCCCCGGGGCGGGGCGATCAAGCATATGCGATTTATCGATCCATTACCACGACGCCACATCGTCCTTCCTTATCTTTACGAGGATTGTTGCGACTTACTGGTCTTACCCGGGCCCCCACCCTTGATTCCTGTCATCGTTCTGGCTAGTATTGGGTCCAATCACTGGGCTACCCGACATAGCACTGTAATATAGAACAGGCCAAGATGAAACACACTTTTAGAATCTTTTATTATAATACATGAGGTAGCGGCAGATAGGTAGTCTCCTCAAACCTTTACAGACAGATACGGCCAACAGTGCCAGACTGCCAGGGTGCCACCTCATGTATTTACCAGAAGTGACCTTACACTATTGCTGCTTTTGAAGCAAGGCTACTTGATATTGCTGATATTCAATCATTTCGGGGTATGAGTCTCACATATTTGGAAACACATTTGGCAAGCACCTTTCAATCAAACAATATTTTTACCGGTACCATGTGGTTGCAAATGAACTGAACAGCTGCTGCCATTCCCATAGCTCAAGATGCAATACAATTGCATGTCCAAGTGGCCCCCGGGGGGTGCTCGCGTAAATAGAGATACCTCCATTTCCCCTTGACGAGGCCTTCCATGTTCCTTCAGCTATGCCTCCAGGGGGATGACAGCCCCCCCCCCACCACAACCCCACCCCACCCCTATTGGTGGTTGGCCCCAGTGCAAGCAAACGAGCTGCCCCCCTCAACCCCACGCCTCGTAATGAGGCGAACGATTTATGTTGTTATTTATTTATTCAGCTATGCCTCCCTGCTTCTTGAACTTGAACTTGGTTACATGCAAACGGCCAGCAATTTGGCTGCTCGCTGTCTCCAGCAACTTGGTTACATGCCTCCCAGCATCACCTTCATTCTATTTAAGCCATGCTATCATCATGTTGTTATTATACAATCATGCTAACATCATTTAATCATGCTAACATCATTCTACATCCCTTGCAGTGCCAGATGGCTATCAAGAAGTTGGCAAAGGAGATTCTCGTGGAGAGCTGACTAGCAGAATTGACAAAGTGTGCAGAAGAAACCGATACTCATTCGATGAATCTGACTGTGCAGAGATCTGCAATAAAGAGCCGGTGGGTCTTGGTATACGCGCTTCTGCGCAATTAGCCTAGTGGCTGGCTAATGGAGCTGACAGGAAGCTGCCTAGTGTAGCTAAAACAATAAACAGTGCATACACGCTTATGCACAATTTGCTCAGTGGCTGGCTAATGGAGCTGACAGGAAGCTGCCATGTGTAGCCCAAAAACGAAACAGTGCATACTCGCTTCTGCGCAATTGGCCCAGTGGCTGGCTAATGGAGCTGACAGGAAGCTGCCATGTGTAGCCCAAAAACGAAACAGTGCATACTCGCTTCTGCGCAATTGGCCCAGTGGCTGGCTAATGGAGCTGACAGGAAGCTGCCATGTGTAGCAAAAAAACGAAACAGTGCATACTCGCTAGCTTTTGCGCAATTGACCCAGTGGCTGGCTAATGGAGCTGAAAGGAAGCTGCCTTCTGTGTCTCACAAACAAAGTAGTACATACACGCTTCTGCGCAATTGGCCCAGTGGCTGGCTAATGGAGCTGACAGGAAGCTGCCTTCCGTAGCCCAAAAACGAAACAGTGCATACTGGCTTCTACGCATTTTTGTTTATTATTACAGTTCAATTATACCCTGTGGTTATTCTAGAAACAATCTTGATATTTGGCGGAGCCCCCTCTTCAAGGGGGCGGGATCCCCCAGGGTTACCCCATTGTCTGTTTGTGCGTCCAACCGTCCGACCGCCCTCCCTAGACAAAGCCTGACACGTCAGCAAACGTTCTCATAACTAACTCGCTTCCGTTGCCGTCTTTTGTTCCGTTGCCAACACACTCCGCCAATTTGTAGCATCGCTTGCGACGCCGAAGAGGACTTGTTCGAGCTTGGGCTAATACCTTAAGCTTAGTAGATAGGCTGCACCTGGACTGTCAAATACAAACATACATAAACAAATAGTACGCCTTATTACGAGGCGTAAGGTTGAGGGGACCAGCCCGTTTTCATGCGCTGGGGACAACCACCAAATACAAAATGTAAATGAGTCAGGATATCCAGCGAGGGCATAAAATGCACCACTGTTTCTTTATTGGTCTTAGCAGCTTATATGCAGCTCCCTTTCCTCGCCCTTAGGCCAAACCTTAAGCTATCTAGTGTGTCTGGAAGAAGTCATAGTAGGCATTCCATTGCAGCTGGAAGATTTGGGCTTGGCCTAGTGGCCTGATCATGGAGCTGTATGGAAGCTGTTATTTACAGCACACACAAAAACAGCAGGCATGACATGCATACTACTGACACTCTGGATTTTGAACCCTGGTAAAATTTTGGAGACCCTGGTAAAAATCCGCCCTTACACAGTTGATACAGCCCATTAGGCCTGGGGTACATAAGCCCGTCACAATGCACTATGATATCCATTCTCAAATATGGGTGCATGAATATCTTACATAAATATCTTGCGTGCATATCTTGCATGAATATCTTGCATTCCTGTCTTAAATGAATATATTGCATGCGTATCTTGCATTTATATCTTGCATGGATATCTTGCATGAATATCTCACGTGGCTAGCTCGCATGAATATCTTGCATGAATTTCTTGCATGCATATCTTGCGTGCATATCTTGCATTCATATCTTGCATGGATACTTGGCATTTATATCTTGCATGCAAATCCTGCATGGATATCTTACATGAATATCTTGCATGAAAATCTTGCATGCATATCTTGCATGGAAATCTTGCATTAATATCTTGCATGAATATCTCGCGTGCATATCTCACATGAATATCTTACATTAATATCCTTGATGAATATCCGGCATGAATATCTTAATTGAATATCTTGCGTGCATATCTTGCATTACTATCTTGCATGAATATCTTACATTAATATCTTGTATGGAAATCTTGCGCAGGTATCCTGTATGAATATCCTGCATGAATATCTTGCATACATATATTGCATGAATATCTTGCATACATATATTTCATGACTATATTGCATGGAAACTCTTTCATGAATATCTTACTTAAAAGTCGCCGATCTGCATTTTCTCAAGCCACTTTTTATGTTCCTGGTATCCCTAAGCTGTGCTTCCAACATCAACACAAATGATCGTTCGTGAATGATGCCCAGGCCAACGTTTCGCGAGCTCAAAAACATGACCCAGACCTGAGGAACAATGGGCCATTTCGCGAATAAACATTAATAATCATGTGTGCACTGTGTGTGCACGATTATTAATGTTCTTAGGAACAACACTGTACCTGGTATCCCTAAGCTGTGCTTCCAACGCCCTATCTAAATTAATCCCCTCCGCCCACCCCACCACCACCAGTGATTGTGTAAAGGATTTAGGCCTTAACTTTAACTGAGAGTGCTCCATGCCCAGGTCTAGGGTTTCAGGATATGAAAACATTAATAATCCGTCTGCACAACTTTGTTTACATTCTGGCTCAACCAATAAACTCATGCATCGTTCACATCTAGAGTTTAGGGTTTGAGCCACTAGGGTTTTAATCCACGTGATTTGCGGGAAGGTACATGATTTATAGTAGGGACTGGCCCTCCAATACCTGAATATCCAAAGGGCTGTATTGAACCCATCCAGGGCTCAGGGTTTCAGGGTTTCCCAATACATGAATTCACAAATACCAGAATTGCCAAAGGCGGTGGTCTACCAGTACCTGACTAGTCAAAGGGTTGAACTTTAATTAAAACCTTGAACTTGAATTCAAACCTTGAACTTCTATTACAACCTTGAACTTGAATTCAAACCTTGAACTTCTATTACAACCTTGAACTTGAATTGTAATGCTGGGCTGGCCATAGTAACCAGACACGATGGATGTGTGGAAGCGGAGCTCCTCTTTAGTGGGTTGGGCTGTAGTGGGTTGGGCTTCATATGTGGAAGCAGAGCTGGTAAGGGGAAGCTAGTCCGGACTTTGCCAGGCCGGAGTTTAGGGTTTAGGGTTTAGCAGTAACCGGTTACCCCCGGACTGGCAAAGTTCGGACTACCTTCCCCCCTCCAGCCGAGCTCCTTTCTAGCGGATATGTGGAAGACAGATATGTAGAAGACAGATATGTGGAAGACAGGTATGTGGAAGAGGAGCTCCTCTCTAGTGGGTTGCGCTCTCAAGCTACTAGGCTTGGGGGCCCAGGTCTGGGGATACACTCGTGATAGCGCTGTCAGCCATTCTGGGTCGTGAAACCGCTCCTTGATGCTGTCCAGGATGGTGCTAGCTGTCCAGGATGGTCCTAGCTGTCCAGGATGGTGCTAGCTGCTTTCTGGGGGGGATGAAAGAATAGCGCCCGGGGCATCCAGGATGCTCCTTGATGCTGTCCAGGATGGTGCTAGCTGCTTCCTGGGGGGGTGAAAGAATAGCGCCTGGGGGGGGGGCTTCCAGGATGGTCCTAGCTGTCCAGTACGGTGCTAGCTCCTTCCTGGGGGGGATGAAAGAATAGCGCCCGGGGCATCCAGGATGGTCCTAGCTGTCCAGTACGGTGCTAGCTCCTTCCTGGGGGGGATGAAAGAATAGCGCCCGGGGCATCCAGGATGGTCCTAGCTGTCCAGGATGGTGCTAGCTGTTTCCTGGGGGGGATGAAAGAATAGCGCCCGGGGCATCCAGGATGGTCCTAGCTGTCCAGGATGGTGCTAGCTGTTTCCTGGGGGGGATGAAAGAATAGCGCCCGGGGCATCCAGTTACAATGCGTGGAGCTACTGGGCGCCTTAAGCCAAGTGGGTCGACGCACTTCATGAAGCCTGTGATGGTCTTCCATCTCCCAGCAGAAGGCTTGATCGCCTGAGCATTGGACCGACACCCTGGCTTGGCTTGGCCTTTGCCTGGTCCTTGCCTGGTCCTAAACCCTAAACAGTCTGCGCCATCCAAAATATTAAGAATCGTGCATGCTGACGCTTCAGCCAAGCCACCGGTGACTCGGAAACATTAAGTATAGTATGTGTCCGATGCTTCAGCCAAGGTTTCAGTATCCGAAAACAATCCCGACCAAATTCGCAGATAAACATTACAAGCGTGCAAAATACAATTAATCATGCCTTAAAAAACGCTGACCACCGCCACCACCACAACCCACCACCACCACCACCACCACCACCACCACAACCACAACCCACCATCACCACCACCACCACCACCATCAACACCACCACCACCACCACCAACAAGAACAACAATCTTCTCAACCCCTTTCTGCCCATCCTCCTGCAGACCTGCAATGGCTTCACCTTTGTGCAAAAGAAGTCCAAGCACTGCTGCGTGGCCAAAACTTACATCAGCACTCCTCTCCAGGGGTTTTGCAAAGGAGACAAAGGTACCTCCTTCCTGAAGTAACCAGCCAACCTGATGGCTGACAGCAAGGTAGGACATTTCAGAGACCCCCCCCCCCCCCCCATACACACACCCCACCCCACCTCACCCCCCCCCCACCCCAGTTCAGAGACCCCCCACAGCTTGTGTAAATAATTGTTTTGAATTCAAACAGAGGAGTGCACCAACTGAAGAACAGATCCTGTTCACGTACACTCGATGCTTGTGTAAATGTTTGAAGCGTTCACGAATATAACGAAATATAACGAAATACCTGGAAAATCGTGTTATTTGAGAGACGCCAGCAGCTTCAGTTATGGCTGAGACATGCGAGATACAATACAGACACTCAGAGTCGGTACAGATCAGGGTACCTCAAATAGCCAAATTGGTCAGCGCTTTAGCGGACTTGAAGACAAAAAAACTGCGCTTTGTAGTGCAAAAAGCGCAAAAATTGCTTGCTGCGCCCACAGGGGGTTGCAAAAAACTGCGCTTAAAGCGCAGAGGGGGTCAAAAAGTCAGCGCTCAAAAGCGCAAAAGCGCGCGCTTTGAAGTACCCTGGTACAGATGTGGTCGCGTTCCCTGAATGCTTCCTGAAGCTGCCAGCTAATCTGATGGTTGACAGCAAGGTAAGGCAGTACAGAGACCTGCAAACCTTAGATATCTAACCTGATGAAAACCTTAGACAGCTAAAAACATCTAACCTGATGAAAAACTTAGCCAGCTAACCTGATGGTCGACAACAAGGTAGGGCAGTTCAGAGGCCTGAAAACCTCAGTTAACTCAAAACTTCGACGCATTTGGGCCTTAAATAGATCAAATCTCTCTTATTTGAAAGCTTTCAATCAATGAGAAATCTTTGGCTTACGCCTCCCCCGACGAAAAATGATTTTGTCTGATTAAATCCCCCCAAATTTGTTTTGTTTGTGTGACGTGCCGCCATTTTTTCACTGCATGGCGACGCATGTGTCCGGCTAAACTAGTGAGAAATGCCCTTCCGGGCTCCTCGCTAAGCGCTTCGCGGGGTATGGGGGGCAGTGCGTCGCACTGGGGTCGCACTGAGGCGCTCAATTGTAACGTGTTGCATGAACTGAAAGAGTGTCCGCCCAAGCAGGTATGTAAAAGGTTGAGACAAAAAAAAAATATATATATATATATATATATACAGTTTTTACTTATGGTCTGAATTTATTTCTGACACTGCCTTTTTCTCAAAGTGCCATAAACAAATTCTCAAATATTCCAACCAGCGCAAAATACAAATGCAAGAAGCCAAAAATGTATTTTTTACCACAGGTAGGGACCGGCATATCATATGATGTTTGACCAAAGGCGAAATACAAACTGCATCATATGATATTGTCTATAAATGGTAACTTTAGCCTAGTCAGACTGCCAGCATCATATGATATCATATGATAGCATATGATGACATGATATCATATGAATATATGATATCATATCGCCGTTACCTACTTGCAGGTAGGGAACAGCAACTAATATAAGTGTTTGAAAAACTAATATTAACTAATATTATTATAGTGTCACAATTCTATTAGTTTTTCAAATAAATTCGAAATTCTGGCGAGACGGCTCGTCCGACTAATATTATATCATATAACCGGTATATAATATTATCTATTCACTAATATTATATAACATAGCCAACCCCCACTTGCAGGTCATCTTGGGCCAAAACAACATTGCACGGGCATGGCTAGGTGAGCCCACTAATCGCTACCCGCACGGCGTGTTTGGTTACCCCCTGGAGGCCGGAGCTGTGTTTGTGCAGCTGCAGAATGGGACAGAACTCAGCTTTCACATCGACCAACATCTTGAAGCAGGCTGGAATAGAGAATCAAATGCAAGAAGCTAAAATGTATTTTTTGCCTTGTAGGTCATCTTGGGCCAAAACAACATTGCACGAGCTTGGCTGGGTGAGCCCACTAATCGCTACCCGCACGGCGTGTTCGGTGACCCCCTGGAGGCCGGAGCTGTGTTTGTGCAGCTGCAGAACGGAACAGAACTCAGCTTTCACATTGACCAACATCAAGAAGCAGGCTGGAACAGAGAATCGGTGTTTGAGGATGTGTCACCCAGGTAGACAAATCGATGTCACCCAGGTAGTCAAATCCGTGTCACCCAGGTAGTCACCCAGGTAGTCTAATCTGTGTTTGAGGATGTGTCACCCAGGTAGTCACCCAGGTAGTCAAATCAATGTCACCCAGGTAGTCAAATCTGTGTCACCCAGGTAGTCACCCAGGTAGTCAAATCTGTATTTGAGGATGTGTCACCCAGGTAGTCAAATCTATGTTTGGGGATGTGTCATCCGGATCAGAGGCAAAATCGATTTTCTCCGATTGGACCCCAATTAACTAGGAATGATGGTTGAGGGAAAATACAATTTTGGAACATGTATTCGAAATTATGTTTTGGAAAATGGATTTTGGACCCACTTATATTTTTTGCAGTGATTGTTTTGCCAAAAATGCTTTTAAATTCGTGGCTGACTCTCACTGGCAGGCTGTGGGACCTGGACGGCGATGGTGAGGATGAGGTCTGGACCGTCCGCTCAGACCGGTCAGATGGCGGCCGGCTTGAGGCCTACGCAGTGGTTAATGGAAAACTGCAGCTCCGATTTGCAGCTGCGCCAATTGGCACAGGCTTCCGGTGGTTGAACCCCATAGGCGTTGGAGCCTTCGACGCAAATACCAGCGCCAACCAGGTGGGTAGGGGGAAACTGGTCAGCACTTATTTTCCTAAACCACCTTAAGCCTAAACCAACACCATAAACCCAACTAGACCCTAAACCCTAGAACCTAGACCCTATACCATAATCCCTAAACCCTGGACCCTAATCCCTAAACCCTGGATCCCTAATCCCTTATCCCTGCACCCCTGCACCCCTAATCCCTGGACCCTAGTACCTAAACCCTAATCACTTATCCCTAATCCCTGGACCCTTATCCCTGGATCCTAATCCCTGGACCTTAATCCCTAAACCCTAATCACCTGAATCCAAGTGCTGACCAGCTTCCCTTTACTAAGCAGGTGGCCTATGTCCAAACTCCCCACATCGGTGGGATCGTGACGGTGCTGAAGCCTGAGGGCAAGAGGTTGGTCCCCATCGCCACACGCGAGGGTTACTCCAACCATGAGTATGGCTCCACCTCGCTGGACCTGTCTGCTGTAGCAGACCTAGACGGCGATGGGGCAACTGAATTGGTGGTGCCGGCAGTAAGTCTGGCGGAGTTGGTCGTACTGAGCTTGAAAGAGGGTCAGTTGGTTGAACGCGCTCGCACAGGTGCCATAGCCCGTATTGCTGGTGGCTTGAAACTGAGCGTGGGATCAAGTGGCGATTGGCAGGCAGAGTACCAAACTGCAGACGGATGCACTTCGGTGGTTGCGATATCCAAGCTTGCGCTGTGACTGAATAGACTCCCTGGGGTGCCTGTGCGTATTGGGGGTACCTGTGCGTTTGCCATGTCAACTCTCTGAGGGCTTTGAGCAACCCTGAATATGAGTACATGGGGCATGCTGTGTTTGTGAGGCGGTGGTTGGGATACCCAAGCTTGCGCTTCGACTGAAAAGACAGCCTCGGTACATTGAGTGTAGACACACCACAACACACCACATACACCACCAGCACCACCACTACCACCACCACCCTACACCACTGCCCGCACTCCTGACAATGACAACAGTCATGGGAGCATCGTGTCTCTACCAGCCACATTAAGTGTAGACACCCCACCCCACACCACACTCACACCACCACCACTACAGGGGGGGCTGCCTCGAAGCTACTGCTCGTAGCTGACAAGAAAGGTATTCTCTGTTGCTCAGCAGGAATCTTTTGCCACTGTTGCTTTAGGGGGGCTACTCATGGCTAGGGAACGGCAACTAATATTAGTGTTTGAAAAACTAATATTAACTAATATTATTATATGAGATAGTGTCACAAAAATATTAGTTTTTCAAATAAATTTGAAATTCTGGTGAGACGGCTCGTCCGTCTGATATTATATAATATTATGTAATCTTATTCATTCACTAATATTATATAACATAGCCGACCCCTACTCATGGCAGCTTCCCATCAGCTCTAATAGCCAGCCACTGGGACAAGCCTAAAGCTTGCAGCTGCATTATAATGCCCGTCATGTCAGCTTCCAGACGCACGACCTAGGTTCAGGTTTGGCTCAAGGGAAGGGTAAGGGAGCTGCCTAGAACCTGCTTCAAGGGCAGGGTAAGGGAGCTGCCTAGAACCTGCTTCAAGGGCAGGGTAAGGGAGCTGCCTAGAACCTACTACAAGGGCAGGGTAAGGGAGCTGCCTAGAACCTGCTACAAGGGCAGGTGAAGGGAGCTGCCAAGAACCTGCTACAAGTAGCCCCCAAAAGAAGCATTGGTATACATCATTGGTATACAAGGCATTATATGGTACATCATTGGTATACATCATTGGTATACAACATTGGTATACATCATTGGTATACGATGGACTGATTCGAGACTCTAAGGGCAGATGGCATAGCTTTTATTTTCAGCTGTGAGTAGTAGCTTCTAGGCAGTTCCCTAATAGCTATGGCGGATGGTCAAGCCCTGGAGAGGGTGACTGAGTTTGAGCACTTTGGTGTGGTAGTATAGTAATTCAGAGGATGATTTGGATTTTGATATTTCGATACAATTCGTAGTTTGTAGTTCGTACCTCAGATTTGGCCTGAAATCCCAAGAATTCTGAGATTCCAAATCATCCGCTGAATTGCTAGAATGTGAAGGGATGCATGAAGAGTGCTGCTAAGTATGCAGCCCATCCCTCTTTGGACAATATAGTTACAGACATGGTTGAAGTTCCAAGGGAAAAATAGACTTCATGCTATGCTACGTCTTTTCTGATCCTTGGCTCTTTCTGAAGGGTTGTATTGGTTCCAGATCTGGATCACTAGGTGTCAGCAGAGGGGCCCAGGTGATGCTGGAGCTGGTGCAGTATACGCCGCCGGAAAGGTGGGAATGGGTCGGGTTGGGCTGGGTTGGGGGTGAAGCAAGGTGTGGTGTGGTGGGGTAGGGTAGGGTTCTTACACAATTTTGAAGCAGCACTAGCTGTCAGCAGAACATGCTCAACCAATTTATGAGCACTCTGTCAGCAGACCATGTTCTACCAATGTACTTCTTGGACATCTGATCAGATGTCCAAGAAGTACATAATCTGATCAGATGTCCAAGAAGGACATTGGTAAGGGGTTGCTCAGGAGGACCCACAGCTCCACGTCCTGAGACACAACCATTTTGACAGCCTGATTCCCTAGACGCAACCAATTTTGTAGAGTACGTCATGAGACGCAACCGACCCGCAACTCTCTCATTACCGACCCATATCCTGTATTCTGGGACGCAACCAAAACACTGAAGCTGCGGTTGCAGCGCCCCCCCCCCCCCCCCTCCCCCCGAGACGAAGCCTAACACGTCAGCCAACGGTCTCGTAACTAACTCGCTTCCGTTGCCACCTCTCGCTCTGTTGCAAACACTCTCCGCCATTTTTTAGTGCTGCTTGCGACACTACATAGAACTTGGGATGTGCTCTAGAAATCCCTGGTTTACGTGGTTATCGCATGGGGGGTATTGTTAACTGCAATGTGCTGACGGTTAGACGCCATACCTGGCGTCTAACCGACAAGGTTGTATACTCCAGGTATGGCGTATACAACCTTGTAACAATTATAATTATAGAACTTGTCCCAAAGTTTTTGGCCTAAACTTTAAGTATTAACAGTACTCGATATCCAGGTCTGGAGTTTGAGGAGAGGAAAACATTACGAATCGGACTGCACGGTATTGCTTACACTCAGGCTGAAACAATAAACTCATGCATCGCAGATACAGCATCGTCACATCAAGGTTTGAGGGTTTGAGCCATTAGAGTTTAAATCCACCTTAGTTAGGGGAAGGTAGGGACTAGCCCTCCAATAAATAATAGCCGAAGGGCTGTAACGAACCCATCCAGGGTTTCGGTTTTCACATGAATGAACAAATACATGGTGGGTGAGAAGCTGGGAAGAAGCTGAGGGGGGGAGGGGGGGGGGGGGGATGGCGTGGTAGGTGTTACCGCTGTAAGCTGTGCCTAGGGTTAAGTAGCTTTATCCTTGACGCTTAGAGCGGAGACGCTAGGATAGCAGGACAGCGAGAAGGGACAAAGGATCTTCGACAGTAAGTTCCCTCCAGCTTTGGATTGTCAAGGCAAGACAAAGTGACAAGGGAACATACATGACAGGTCAATTAAATTGTGGTTATACCGTTGAGTTTTTGTTTTTTTGCACAAGGGGGCTTGGAATGGGGAAGTCGGTGAACTGCCCAGAGTTGGCTGAAAAACATGTAACAATCCAATCCTTTACTGTCAAGTAGGGATGTAAGTGCCAGAGTTCCGAAGCAAGAGCGGTGATAAAAGATGCTCTTCCTGAGGGTCAGGCGCTGATATTCAATAACGGGCCGCGGTACAGGGTCGTTGGTTTAAAAGCAGTACATGAGTAATACTGTTTTTGTTTGCTTGGGCTCACGGGTAACTCTGTAACGAGTCAGATCCCTATGAAGGGATCCATACCTTTACAGTGGGGGGGGAGCTAGGTGGACAGCTGGGAAGAAGCTAATTGGGGGTTGTTGTTGTTGGTGGTGGTGATGGGGTGGTGGTTGGATGGCAGTGGGGTGGTGTCTGGCCCCCTAAGTTGACGAAAGTCCTCGACAGGGTTGCAGGTCACACCTGTCACTATTTTGAGGTGTGGGTCACACTAACAACACTTAAATAATTGTATGGGGGGCGGTGGGAGGTGGTGTGTGTGTTAATGTGTGGGTGAGGCTGGCCCAACTTTTCCCCCTATAAATGATAACACTAGCTGGTCAGATCTGGTGTCCTAACTCGGGAAACTGGCAAAAATGCGAATACATGCAGACCGCCCGATCTGATGCGGACCAGCATCTAACTGTATGCGATGGGCGTGCGAAAGACCCTCGCTTATCGGCTGATCAGCGACCCCCCTAAACACCCATAACTGTTCGTAGACTGAAGCGTGACCAATGTTTTCTCGCTCGTTAACTCCGGTTGTAATACGCGGAGAGCTATATAAGTATCTGTCGCGTGTGGGTTTGGTAGGGGTGCAATTATTGCTAACCTGCCAGGCTTAGCCAGCAATTCCCAGGTAGGATGAAACAATTCGGCAGTGGAGTATTATATCAAACTACTTTGTTTGGGAATAGCTTTCATCGAGGAAAATATGCGCCCGAAGGCAACGCCGTGCTTTCGCACGATGGGTCAAAAGAGGTGCTGGTGTAGTGCGGAATCAGTGCGGAATCAGTGCGATATCATTCAGTCAGTGTGACATTATCTAAGTGACTTTGAGCAGATACGATGACCAGACAGTGCTCCTAGTCATTTTGACCCCCCCCCCCCCCCCCCCCCCCCCCCCCGCTTTCATGATGGCACCCACGCAATTGGAGATAGGCGGACTGTTTTCTTTTCTTAGATCCCCTGTCATCAAATTCTGACTTCAAGAATCATCACCCGCAAAACACTGTCAATGTTCTCGTCCTTTCTCCCTGCTACATAAATTCCATACATTGCTTTCCCTAATGCTCGCAACCGATCTGATAAGGTTAGACCTGCATAGGTTGGCAGTGCATATGCCGAAGGTCTTTTGCAGCCAGCCGCCTATGCTTAATCAACTCCTCAACCAGGAAGCCCGGTCGGCGCTGCTGTACTTCCACGGCATGGATGAGCTGCACCCGATGCATCATCTTGGCTGCCCAACCAACGTTCAGCTGGACACGGTAGAATATGGTGGTATGTGGAGTGTACTGTGCAATAAGCATGACTTCAGCTTGAGAGGCCAGCATGACTAGTTGGCACTGTGCCTGACAATCAAATGGCTGGACGTATCTCCCCCGTGGCTGGACGGATGTCCCCCGTGGCTGGACGTACATCCCCCATGTTGGATGTGCTGGCAGCGCTGGCAGGCAGCCTTGCCCTGAGAGGGGAGCAAGAGGCAACCACTTGTACCCCTGTCGATGAGTTGGGCATAACCACTCTCGTGAGGCTCACACCCTCTGAGGAATTTCTTTTCATTCGGTTCGGAGATTTAGACCTGTTATATGCGGTAGAGTGCGTGTGTGAGTGGGGGTATCTGTGGGTGAGCCTGTGCTTGCGTGTGTGCGTGTATGTGAGTAGTGAGTTCTGGAGTGTGAGGAGTGCTAAGCAGGAGTGCACGTGCGTGTGGTCAGTGCATGTCAGTGCATGTCAGTGCATGTCAATGAAACAGATGTCAATAAAGTGTCAATGAATGTCTGTAAAGTTCAATGGATCACAGGCGCAGTACTTCACAAGCACAGTGGGTCACAAGCGTAGTGGATCACAACACAGTGACACGATCCAGTGAAGGATGGAAATACTTAATGCAATTTAGAAAAAATGCGAGAATAATTGCACAACTAAATTATCATCCCAGATGAGATGATGATTTACTTATATTGTAGAGTTCAATGATCACTGTAGCACGAACTCAGGGCCCCTGTCGGTAAAACGATTGTTTGGGGGTCAGTTCATCAGTGCCTTTTCTTTTTAAGCGCTTCCTACTACGATTGGGCAAGTCCCTTTAGCCTATTTGGCATACTCCTGGACTGTAACGCACATACATACATTAAGTGACATCTTGTAGTGACTGACCTTCCATGTTCGCTCAGCATCTCAGCCACGCGAGTGTTTGCTGATGGACCGTGATTTATACCTCCACCCGGTCTCGACACGCTATCAGGGTCAATCAGAATATGTTGACCATAGCTGACACCATGAGCTGGGTTTGGGTGCCCCGTCCCAATGATGGAGTGGACCAAGCTGGCAAACATGGAAGGCTCAGGAGCAGGTTGGGTTGGTACAGCCCCAGGGAGGGCCCAGGTGGGTCGGTTGTGTGATGCCACCTTCACAGCTTCTGCCATCAGCAGGATATTCTGTGGGGTGAGAGCGAGAGAGAGGGTGGGAGGGGTGGGGTCATCATTATTATTATTCATCTTCTTCTTCTTCTTCTCATCATCATCATTATTATTATTATTATTATTATTATTATTATTATTATTATTACTATTGTTGTTGTTATTATTATTATTATTATTATTATTATTATTATTATTATTATTATCATTATTATTATTATTATAATTGTTGTTATAATTGTTATAATTAATATCAGGTTATTCTCGATTATTATTACGGGTAATACCCAGCCACCCAGATGAAGCATGAGAAGGTCCCAGTACTAGCCAGCCAGGCTAGTTCAAAACCAACCAGTGATGATGACCTGAGACGCAATCAGTGTTGGTATATTCAAGCACAATCAATGCCAAGAACTCCAAACACACTTGGTGCTGATAACGTCAAGAACACTCCATGGTGTTAAGCTCAAGCACACTCAGTGCTGATACACACCATTAGTGCTGACAGCCAGTCCCAGTACTAGCCCACCTTCAGGTAACTCTCTGTTCCACAAATCTCCATTGCAATTTGAAGAAGATAGGACCCTTCTATGCCACTTTTTATTGCCACTTTCAAGCCCTTGTAAGCCACTTTCAATCCCTTTCAGCCACTACGTGCAAATTTAGTAAGATATGAGTAAATGACCCTTATATACCACCTTTAAACTGTTAATGACCCTTCGAAGCCCTTTACACTGCCACTTTCAAGCCTTTTGAGCCACTTTTCTCTTTGTAAGCCACATTTAAGCCCTTTCAGCCACTACATGCTGTATCAGTAAGATATTACCCTTTTATGCCACTCTTATCTTCTTTATGTGTACTACGGGTAATAACAAGCCACCCATTTGAAGGTCCTAGTAGCACGAGCTCACCTTGAGGTTTTCTGGCAGATCCTCCTCCAAACGAGCATCTTGCACTAGCTGAGTTTGCTCATTATCAATGTATGTGTCCGTCTCATCTGCGATTTCAAACTGGGTTGATGAAGAGGGAGAGGCATGGTTAGTTGTGGGTGTGGGAAGCTGGGTGGAAGCTGGAAGCGATTTCAAACTGGGGTTAATGTTGAGAGAGAGGCATGGCTAGCGGTGGGAACAAACTGGGGCTACTTATAGGGGTAGAGGCCAAAAAGTGGAGGGTGGAAGCTGGGGGTGATGTAGAGGGAGTGGCAGGGTTAGTGGTGGGTGTGGGGAGCTGGGTGGAAGCTGGAAGCGATTTCAAACTGGGGTTGATGTTGAGAGAGAGGCATGGCTAGCGGTGGGAACAAACTGGGGCTACTTATAGGGGTAGAGGCCGACTAGTGGAGGGTACAAGCTGGGGATGATGTAGAGGGAGAGGCTGGGTTAGTAGTGGGTACAAGAGCCTATTGGGCTGTCTTCAAGTACGCCCCCAAGTAGCACCACAGTGCTATTTATAGACCAGCTTTCCCCCAGTTTTTTTTTCAGTTACGAAAATGTTTTTGTTTATAGGTTGATGGGTTTAGGCCTCCTCCAAGGACAGCGTCCTTGTAGATTCGTATACCTTTTCAGGGCCATTTAGGGCCATAGATATGGGTTCTGGGTTTAGGGTTTTAACGGCAATATGGGCCAAGACAGGGTCAGTAGTAGCGAAAGCTATACAAACCGGAAACAAAATCTCTGCTGCGGTCCCCTGTATATTTTGTGAACACGCATAGTATTATAGTTCATGTACAAATATGATTGGACGGTAACATTTTGAATTGTTGTGTTGACAAGTTTGAAAACATTCAAAAATAGCAGTGGCTGCTTGCTGCTGATCATACCCATTCAGTAACTTCTAGACACTTTTTTCTTCTGGAAATTGTAACCATTACGCACCACCTCCTGCATCACCTCTTCGGGCAGCCCCCCCCCCCCCCCCCCCCCCCCCTAAAAAAAACGACCCCTCTGACCACCACGCACCTGCATCAACTCTTCAATCACATCCTCGATGGTGATGATCCCGATTGGCTCCCCTGGTTTTGCGATCAAGGGTATGGGGATCATGTCGTCCACGTCGTCGTCGTCGTCGTCTGATGAGCTGGTATTGGAATGGTTGCGGTAGCGCAGGAGGGAGCTGCCTCCGCCAAAGAGAGAGCCGGCTATGCTGAAAGCAGGGGTAAGACCCGCTGAGGGTGCCTCTGCAACATCGATCTTGCTAGGTGTAGACGCCAACTGATCTGCAAGAGGGAATGCAAAAAATACATAAATAAATGAAAATGAATAAATAATTACATGTTTGTCAGGTTTTCAACCTTGCTAGGTGTAGACGCCAACTGATCTGCAAGAGGCAATGCAATAAATACAGAAGTCAATACATTTTTGGTCAGGTTTCAATATGTCTAGGTGTTGACGCCAACTGATCTGCCAGAGGCAAGAGGCGATGGAATAAATACATCAATAATCACATGTTTCGTCAGGTTCTTGATCTTGCTAGGTGTAGGCACCAACTGATTTGCACGAGGGAATGCAATAAGTACATAAATCAACACCTGTTTCATCAGGTTCTCAGTCTTGCTAGGTGTAGATGCCAACTGATCTGCATGAGGGAATGCAATAAATACAGAAATAAACACATGTTCTGTCAGTTTCTCAATGTTGCTAGGTGTAGGCACCAACTGATCTGCATGAGGGAATGCAATAAATACATAAATCAACACGTGTTTCGTCAGGTTCTCAGTCTTGCTAGGTGTAGATGCCAACTGATCTGCAAGAGGGAATGCAATTAATGCATAAATAAATACATCTTTCTTCAGGTTCTCTATCTTGCTAGGGGTAGAAGCGAACAGATCTGCAAGAGGCAATGCATTGCAATGAATAAATAAACACATGTTTCGTCAGGTTCTCAATCTTACTAGGTGTAGACGCCAACTGATCTGCAAGAGGCAATGCAATAAATACAAAAACCAATACAAGTTTCGTCAGGTTCTCAATCTTGCTAGATGTAGACGCCAACTTATCTGCACGAGGCAATGCAATAAATACATAAACTAACACACGTTTCGTCAGGTTCTCAATCTTGCTAGGTGTAGACGCCAACTTATCTGCATGAGGGAATGCAATAAATACGTAAATAAAGACATATTTTGTCAGGTTCTAAAGTCCCCCCTGGTTCTGTCAAGCTGCAGGCACATTTGGAGTCCAGTAGGGTTCCAGGTCAGATATCATCATCATCATCATCGTCATCATCAATAGGATCAGGCTCAGCATGTCAGCCTCGTACTGATATCCTGAATGCTTGTGTGTGTATGTGTATGTGTGTTACAGTCCAGGGGGTAGCCAATTTTGAACTTGATTTTTTGAAAAACATGCCATCTTTGAATTTGAATTCAAATCTGTGGGATTGAACCACAGCTAATTGATGATACAAAAAAACAATAAAGCCAGTGGGATTGTTTTTAAAGCAGGTCAAGCAGTACTGAGACACCAACTGATCTGCACGAGGCAATGCAATAAATATATAAATCAACACGTGTTTCGTCAGGTTCTCAGTCTTGCTAGGTGTAGATGCCAACTGATCTGCAAGAGGGAATTTTGTTTTTAAAGCAGGTCAAGCAGTACTGCCTTGTATCAATGCAGTAATCTTAATAACAGACGATCACACATCTCAAGATGGAGATATGATAGCAAAGCTAGAACTGGCAGCCTTTTTGGGGAAATTCAAATTCAAATTCAAATGTAATGTCATGTTCGACAAGTCCTATGCAGCGTTGCAAGCGACGCGGAAAATTGCTGAAGAGTGCTGGCAATGGAACGACAGGTGGCAACGATGGAGCTCACCGAAGCCAGTTAGTTATGCGACACTCGGCTGACGTGTCAAGCTTCATCTCCGTCGTGGGTCGAATAGACTAAGGGTGATTCTGGGGGATCTCGATCTTCGCCAAAAAACTAGCTTGTTTATGTATTCTGGCGTCTTTCTGCCCAAAATGTGTTGCTCAGATCCCATCCGAATGCTCCCATTAATAGTCGGTTATATAATGAAACCAACCACCAACTGTAATTCTATCTGATGGAAAATTAGCTTGTTTGTGTCTTCTGGCGTCTTTCTGCCCCAGATGTCTTTTTCTCAGGTCCCATCTGAATGCCCACATTGCTAGCTAGTTATATAATGCAATCAACCACCAACCGTAAAGCTATCTGACGTAAAGCGATACGACATAAAGCTAGCCTACACAAAGCTAGCCTATTTGTTGGTTTCAGGTGCTAGAGCATGATACCATTCACCATCTGCATAGCTTTCCATAATCATGCTATTTTGGGCGGAGCCCCCCCTTCTGGGGGGTGGGAGCCCCCAGTGTTACCCATTTGTCCGTCCGACCATCCATCCGTCTGGCCGCAATGAAGCCCGACATGTCAGCCAACGGTCTCGTAACTAACTCGCTTCCGTTGCCACCTGTCGCTGTCGCTCCCTCGCGATCACTCTCCGCCATTTTTAGCGTCGCAGGCGACGCTGCATAGAACTTGTGTTTATTAGACTCTGGCTTCTTGCTGCCCAAAAGATCCGAACCGACTCTCCCATTGATTGTCAGTTATATAATGAAAGCAACCACCAACTGTAAAGGTGTCCGACATAAGCTAGCATATTAGTTGGTTTCAGGTGTAAGAGCATGAGACCACTCACCATCTGCACCACTACCCATCATAACGCTATTTTCTTTGTTGGCTTCTGGCGTCTTGCTGCCCAACAGAACTTGCTCAGATCCGAACAGCCTCTCCCATTCATAGTCAATTAAATAATACAATCAACCACCAACTGCAAAGCTATTCGGCATACTGCTAGCATATTGGTTCGATTCAGGCGGAAGAGCATGAGACCACTCACCATCTGCACCATTATCCATCGTACTGCTATTTTGCTTGTTGGATTCTGGCGTCTTGCTGCCCAAAAGGTCTTGTTCAGATCCGAACCGAACGCTCCCATTGATAGACAGCTTCTTCTCGTGCTTGCCAGTCTTCTTGTCGTTCTTGCCATGCTTCTCGTGCTTGCCAGATATCTTGTTGTGTTTGTTTCCAGCCTGAGAAGACGCCATGGCGGACTCCACATCTGCAGTCTAGAGAGCCGACACACACAGAGTGAAGAGTCAGCAAGCAGCACGAGGCCAAACCGAACAGTGGAACACACATCCGTAGTCTAGTGAGTACACACACACACACACACACACACACACACACACACACACACACACAAACATACACAGTGAAGAGTCGGCAAGCTGCGCGAGGCAACACCGAACAGTGGACACAAATCCACAGTCTAGTGAGTACACACACACACACACGCACACACACACACACACACATACACATACACACACACAAACACACACAGTGAAGAGTCAGCAAGCTGCGCGAGGCAACACCGAACAGTGCAACACAAATCCGCAGTCTAGTGAGTACACACACACACACACACACACACACACACACACACACACACAGAGTGAAGAGTCAGCAAGCAGCAGGAGGCAACACCGAACAACGAAATGCACATCTGTAGTCTAGGGAGCACACACATACACACACACACACAGAGTGAAGAGTTTAGAAGCAGTACAAGGCAACACCGAACAGCAAAATGCACATCCGCAGTCTAGTGAGTACACACACGCACACACACGCACACACCATCCACCACTGTGGTAGGGCTACACTTCCTTTCATCAACTGGTTGATCAACTGTCCCCTCACCCACCCACCCACCCACCTCGGCCACCCACCCACCCACTTACCATCCACCACTGTGGTAGGGCTACACTTCGTTTCATCAACTGGTTGATCAACTGTCCCCTCACCCACCCACCCACCCACTCACCATCCACCACTGGGGTAGGGTTACACTTCCTTTCATCAACTTAATCATCAACTGTCCCCTCACCCACTCACCTCGGCCACCCACCCACCCACTCACCATCCACCACTGGGGTAGGGCTACACTTCCTTTCATCAACTTAATCATCAACTGTCCCCTCACCCACTCACCCACCTTGAATAAGGAGTATCCTGGGACATCGCTCTTGGGCAGGTCGCCTAGCAGGGTGCCTGTCTCCTTGTCCATGTCTCTACAAACCACCCACGCACCCGCCTCGACCACCCATTACCCACCCACCTCTACTAACCACCCACCCACCCACCTCGACCACCCATTACCCATCCACCCACCTCGACCAAGGAGCATCCTGGGGCATCGCTCTTGGGCAGGTCCCCTAGCAGGGTGCCTCTCTCATTGTCCATGTCCATGTCCACACACACACACACACACCTTGACCACCCATTACCTACACACCCACCTCGACCAAGGAGTATCCTGGGGCATGGCTCTTGGGCAGGTCGCCTAGCAGGGTGCCTGTCTCATTGTCCATGTCCACACCCACCCACCTCTACTAACCACCCACGCACCCATCTCGACCACCCATTACCCACCCACCTCTACTAACCACCCACCCACCCACCTCAACCACCCATTACCTACCCACCCACCTTGGCCAGGGAATATCCTGGGGCATCACTCTTGGGCAGGTCGCCTAGCAGTACAGTCCCACCCACCCACCTCAACTAACTACCCACCCACCCACCTTGACCACCCATTACCCACCCACCTATTACACACCCACATCGACCACCCATTACCCACCCACCTCGACCACCCATTGACCCCCCCCCCCCCCCCCCCCCAATACCCACGCACCTCGACCAAGGAGTATCCTGGGACATCGCTCTTTGGTAGGTCGCCTAGCAGGGTGCCTGTCTCATTGTCCAAGTCGCATGGCACCATGTGATTTGACGGGTCTATCAAATAGACATCCGGTTGGGTGAGTAGCGCCAAGTGGGAGCGGCCTGTTCTAAAGAGCTTCAGCATATCATACATCGGCGTGGATGCTGACAACCTGGGGGTTGGGTTGGGTTGGGTGAGTAGCGCCAAGTGGGAGCGGCCTGTTCTAAAGAGCTTCAACATGTCGCACATCGGCGTGGATGCTGACAACCTGGGGGGCAAGGGGGTACGGGAGATATGGGTGGTGTGATATGCTTTGGGTGGTATGCTTTGGGATGTTGTATGCTTTGGGTGGTGTGGGTGTTGGTAGAGGTGGGTGGAGCGCCTGTTCGAAAGAGCTTCAACATGTTGTACATCGGCGTGGATGCTGACAACCCAAAGAGTGAGAGGGTGCGGGAGAGATGAGTGGTGTGGGTGTTGGTAGAGGTAGAGGTGGGTGGTGCAGGTGTTGGTAGAGGTGGGTGGTGCGGGTGTTGGTAGGGGTTGGTGTTGGTGTTGGTAGGGGTGGATGGTGTGGGTGTTTGTAGGAGTGGGTGTTGGAAGGGGTGGGTGGTGCAGGTGTTGGTAGGGGTGAGTGCTTGTAGATTTGGGTGATGCGGGTGATGGTAGGGGTGGGTGTTGGTGTTGGTAGAGGTGGGTGGTGCGGGTGTTGGTAGGGGTGGGTGGTGTAAGAGGTGGTATGATTTTCTGGTCAGACGCAGTGTATGCATGTATGTAGACTACCTGGGGAGCGAGGAGGTGCGGGAAAGATGGGTGGTGTAGGTGTTGGTAGAGGTGGGTGGGACATTGGGTTGGGTGAGCAGCGCCAAGTGGGAGCGCCCTGTTTGGAAAAGCTTCAACATGTTGTACATCGGCTAGATGCTGACAACCTGGGGGGCGAGGAGGTGCAGGAGAGATGAGTGGTGTGGGTGTTGGTAGGGGTAGGCGTTGGTAGGGTTGGGTGAGTACACCAAGTGGGAGCGGCCTGTTCGAAATAGCTCCAACATGTCCTTCATCGGTGTGGATGCTGGCAACCTAGGGAGCAAGGAGGTGCGGGGATATATGGGCGGTGTGGGTGTTGGTACAGGTGGGTGGTGCGGGTGTTGGTAGAGATGGGTGGTGCGGGAGAGATGAGTGGTGTGGGTGTTGGTAGAGGTAGGTGTTGGTAGGGTTGGGTGAGTAGCGCTAACTGGGAGCGCCCTGTTCGCAAGAGCTTTGACATGTTGTACACCGGCGTGGATGCTGACAACCTTGGGGGCGAGGAGGTGTGGGATATATGGGTGGTGTGGGTGTTGGTACTTGGAAGAGGTGGGTGCTGATGTTAGTAGGGGTGCATGGTGTGAATGTGGGCAGGGGTGGGTGCTGGTAGAGGTGGGTGGTGTGGGTGTTGGTAGGGATGGGTTTTAGTGTTGGTATTTTTATATATATATATATATATATGTAGTATATATATACATATATATTAACATATAAACATATATATAAACATACATGTATATATATATATACATGTATATATGTATATTTATTTATTTATCTAACTAGATGAAGCAATAGTTCCACCCACCTGGGGATCGGTCGGATTTTCAAGCTGCTCACAGGCGCATCTGGGAAGCGTGTGGGTGTTGGTACACGCATAATCAGAAGGCGTAACATCTATATACTTATAGATTTTTTATTTTACTTTATTCATTAAAGTAGATGAAGCAATACTCACCTGGGGATTGGTCGGATTTCCAGGCTGCTCACAGGTGCATCTGGGAAGCGTTAGGGTGTTGGTACACGCCTAATTATAAGGCATAATATGCATAAATATATATATATATATATATATATAAATAAATCATGGTCGTGGTCGTGGTGGTCGTGGTGGTGTCATCGTGTAACCGACTTAACCGACTTCCCGCCCAGCCATTTCCCGCTCAGCCAATTCACGCTTTTAATCCCTCCTGCTTCAACTTCTGCCTGATTGGCCTCCTGCGAATTCTGCCTTATACAACCATTGCCTCCTGCGTATTATACCTGTTGCGCATCCCGCCCGATTTCTCCTTTTCCTGCCTGAGTTCATCCACCTGATTTCGGTAGCGCTACAGTTCGTCTTCCTACAAGCTTTTTCCCCTGCATCTCTGCAAGACCTTTCCCTTGCGTCAAGAGACCTGTCGCTGCGCACAACGGGAGGTGACGTGGTGAGTCAGCGGACCTGTCAGAAATGTCCGAATCGCATCCATCCCATGTCACAAACTTGACTGCAATTCTTCCCACTGTATTGAGAAACATGTCGCTCCGCATTGTGCCATAGCAATTACGCATCGAAGTTGACCGAATGAAAAATCTCGCTGAGCATTCTCGCCCTAACTTGACTGAACATCTAAAATCAGCAACTTGACTGCAACTTCTTCCCACTGCAACGAGAAATATGTCGTCGCTGTGAATTGTGCTATAGCGAGCACGCGGCAAAGTTGAATGGATGAACCTGGCGATGTTTCCAAGTCTCAGATCGTGTTGACTTCGGGAGCAGTTGCGGTGAACAGGATTGTTCTTCGGCCGAACTGAATACATGCTCGCTAAGAAGAAGCTTTATTTATGTACAGTTGCGATTGCGCAGGTTCAGCTTTTTCAGTGGGTCGACTATCGATCACAGCTGAGGTGGCAGGGAAGCAGGTCCGATGCTTTTAGCGGAGTCGGATGATGCGCAAACGTTGTCGATGCTCTTCGTCCCGTATGCCTTTCAGCTATGGCAAAGCCCACAGCTGAAGTGGAGGGAGGCAGATACGGAGTATGTGTGTGCTGGTGGGTGCGTGTATGAGGGAGGGGAGGGATGGGAGTGGGGAGAGGGTGGGGGCTGGTGGGATGGCTGTGGTGGGGGAAGGGAATAAGGGATGAAGTCAGGAAATATGTTAGGAAGAGTAAGGGAGTATGTCTGTGGGTGGGGTGGGGTGGGGTGAGGGGAAGATAACTGGGGGGGGGGGGGAGGGGGGGGGATAAAAGGGATATGCGTCCGTCAATGTTTGAAGTTAACTGGGGGAGGGGGGAGGGGGCGGTTAATGGTTTGGTGGTGGTGGTGTGTGAATGATGGGGGGTTTCAAGTGTAAACCATTATGTAACCAGCCCCCAATAGGTGTGGCCAAAGGCCAAACGGGCACCGTACTATGATTGGGTGGGGGGGTTGGGGGGTGGGGGGTGGGGGGGGGTCTTGAGAGTGAGAGTAGGTGTGAGTAGGTGTGAGAGTAGGTGTGGCCACCGGCCACACGGGCTACCGTACTCGTATATATATATATATATATACGAGGGGGGGGGCAGGAATAAAGTTGGCTGACCGCACGTTCGGAAGTTGTTATTTTGACCCCCAGGCCCCCCCCCCCCCCCCTCTTTGAGACCTCATATATAGACACCCAGACAGTATTACATAGTGAAAGGGGGGTCCATGAGCATCATCTCGGCAAGGCCTTTCCAACCATACAACAAAAATTTATAAATATCAAGTTTGGACAAAGTTATTTAGATTGTTGTATTTTTACAACTTTCTTGGGCGCTCAGCAGTCGTCCGCGCCCTAGGAGGAGATCACGAAAATCGACTGAAGGCGTTATTTATCTGTCTTTTTATCTTTATCATCATCATTATCATGGCTTGATCTACTCAACTTGTATTCTGGAGCTTGATGGTCGGCTCGGGTGGTGTGTGTGTTTTGGGGTGGGGGGGGTGGGGGGGAGGGGGGGGAAGGTGTGTGTGTGGGGGGGGGGGGGGGGGGGGGGGGGGGGGCTCGACCCCAGGCTGCTTTAGGAACTTCGTACGGTAGGGGACCGGAATTCAGAACGCGTTGCGCGCGCGCCTTTTTCCGCCCAACTGCCGCTCGTTCCAAGCTGGACGCGAAGGTCTGGGTGACGTCCAGCCTGGCGTCCAGCCTGGATGTACCTTCCAGGAGATTCACCAATTACACCATTGGTGTCACTAACTAACGACTTCAGATTTGTACTCCTCTCGTCGAGACCTTCTCAATGGTGTACGTCACGCTCAAAAATTCGCACTGGCAAGAAAGTTACACGACGTACAAATAAAATTGGGAAAACGGTCGGACCCCCCCCCCCCCCCCCCCCCCCCCCACCCCACCCCCACCCCCACCCCTCTCGTATCTCGGCCGCCCGTGGGTGTATCGACATGATTTTTTTTGTATCGACTATTGCTCGCGGTTCTCTATCCATATCGAACGTGCGGTACGAAATCTTTTTCCTTGCCCCCCCCTCGTATATATATATATATTTCCATCTAACTAGATGAAGCAATACTCACCTGGGGATAGGACGGATTTTCAAGCTGCTCACAGGAGCATCTGGGAAGCGTTTGACATATTCCAGAAGCTCCTTCACAAGAATCAAGCTGAAGGCAGGAGTAGAAAGAGGCGATGAGATGGTATCCAGTGTGCAGTATGCATGGGATTGGTGGTTGACCCCAGTGCAAGCAAACAAAACAAGAAACAAGCTTAAGGCAGGAGTAAAAAGAGGCGATGAGATAGTATCCAGTGTGCGGTATGCACGGGAATGGTGGTTGACCCCAGTGCAAGCAAACGAAACAAGAAACAAGCTGAAGGCAGGAGTAAAAAGAGGCAATGAGATATTATCCAGTGTGCAGTATGCAAGTTTTGTTTTGTTTTGATTACATGGTCTCCTACCTATCCTAGAGTGTTACTCACATGCATGGATTGGTGGTTGGCCCCAGTGCAAGCAAATGAGCTGGCCCCCTAAACCTCACGCCTTGTAATATGGCGTACCATTTACTTGCGGATGGAAGGGATTGCTTGTGAAGAGCGTGGTAAGCGATCAAGCATGTAAGCGTGGGAAGAGATGAATCAATTCTCAGGAGTCGCCCCCCTCATATGATATCGTATTGCCGTTCCCTAGGTATAAGTGAATAACATGTAAGGACATACACAGCTGGCTACAACATGACCAATCCAATGTAATTAACTCCCAGCCTGATAAGGCGGTACTAATGTAATGATAACGCCTGGTGGGGCGTGGTGTTAAGGGCGCCCGTTGTACGCGGGTGGGGAGCGTTCTCCTACCTCAACTGGACAAGCTACCATCGCGGTTGACGACGACCTGCAACGCCAAGAGCGACCGAAGGGGGAGTCGAACCCCCGACTCTTCGTCCTCCAGCAATCTGGTCTACCACTAGACCATTGTATATCACTGAGAGGGGCTATACTAATGTAGATATTCCACTACTTGCGTACCCAATGATTTTTTTTTTTGCCCTCGCACACCGGCAAGCGGATGTTTTTTTTTCTAACCCAATGATTTCTGTTTTATTTTTGCCATGCACAGGCAAGTGGCTGAAATGCTTGAAACCACGAGGACCTTCTCAAGGGTGTCATGGCGTGGTTTTAGAGATAGATTTGCTTACCCGATGATTTTTGTTTTGTCTTCGCCCTCGTACACCGGCAAGCGGCTGAAAGGCTTGGATGACATGATGCTCTCAATTGTGGCGTCATCCAGCAGCTGGGTGCTGGACACCATGAGCACCTTCTCGATGGACGTCATGGCGTGGTAAGCTGTCTTGTTGGTCAAGTCCAAGGCACCTGGGGATAAGGTAAGGTTAAGTAAGTTAAATTAAGTTAAGGCAAGGCAAGGCAAGGCAAGGCAAGGCAAGGCAAGGCAAGGCAATGTAAGGTAAGGTAAGGTAAGGTAAGGTAAGGTAAGGTAAGGTAAGGTAAAGTAAGGTAAGGTATCCACCTGGCCTGGACACCACGAGGACCTTCTCGATGGACGTCATGGCGTGGTAAGCAGTCTTGTTGGTCAAGTCCAAGGCACCTGAGATGATCTGTATCTCGTCCTTGGACAGCTCACCACCAAAGCCAACGTGATATACATATGACATTCCTTCAATATTCTCAGACAAAGATGATCACCAACAGAACATGGACATACGAGTATATTCATTTTATTACTTTTTGTATTATCCTTGGTACCTGATATGATCTGTATCTCGTCCTTGGACAGCTCACCAACAAAGCCGACATGACACACATCTGATCTTCCTTAATATTCTGAGACACAGATGATCACTTGGGTCACCTAGATATACATGTGTATACAATTTGATTGATTTTGATTCCTTTTTTTATCCTTGGTACCTGATATGATCTGTATCTCGTCCTTGGACAGCTTGCCACCGAAGCCGACATGACACATATGATCTTACTTAAATATTCTCAGACATAGATGATCACCAAGGTGACCCAGATATACATTTTACTAATTTGTTTGTCCTTGTTACATGACATGATCTGTATCTCGTCCTTGGACAGCTTGCCACCGAAGCTGACACGACACATATGATCTTCCTTAAATATTCTCAGACACAGATGATCACCAAGGTGACCCAGATATACATTTTATTAATTTGTTTGTCCTTGTTACATGACATGATCTGTATCTCGTCCTTGGACAGCTTGCCACCGAAGCCGACATGACACATATGATCTTTCTTAAATATTTTCAGACACAGATGATTACCAAGGTGACCCTGATATACATTTGTATTCATTTTGACTGATTTTGATTACTTTTTGTATCCTAGGTACCAGATATGATTTGTATCTCGTCCTTGAACAGCTTGCCACCAAAGCTGACATGATACGAATTCGAGATTCCATACATGTCATCAGACACAGATGATCACAAGGTGACCCGGATATAGATTTCTATTCATTTTTGATAACTTTTTGTTTATCCTTGGTACTATGGTACCTGATATGATCTGTATCTCATCCTTGGACGGCTCACCAACAAGGTGACCCGGATATATATTTATATTCATTTTATTACTTTTGTATTATCCTTGGTACCTGATATGATCTGTATCTCGTCCTTGGACAGCTTGCCACCGAAGCCCTCCTCAGCTGCGTGCAGTGTCACCAGAGTCTTCAACTGCTTACGGCGCATCATCACGGCGTGGTCCGCTCCTAGGACGTAGTCCAGCAGCTTAGAGATGGGGTATGTGATCGGGCTGGTCAGCATCATCAGCGCACGCACAGGGTACGAGAAAGCGGCCCCTATTTGCAGGCCGTACCTGCGAAGTGGATCAAGAATGGGGTAAGAGAGAGGCTTGGGGATGGGGTACGTGATCGGGCTGGTCAGCAGCATAAGCGCACGCACAGGGTACGAGAAAGCGGCCCCTATTTGCAGGCCGTACCTGCGTAGTGGATCAAGAATGGGGTAAGAGAGAGGCTTGGGGATGGGGTACGTGATCGGGCTGGTCAGCAGCATAAGCGCACGCACAGGGTACCAGAAAGCGGCCCCTATTTGCAGGCCGTACCTACGTAGTGGATGAAGAATGGGGTAAGAGAGAAGCTTGGGGATGAGGTACATGATCGGGCTGGTCAGCAGCATAAGCGCACGCACAGGGTACGAGAAAGCGGCTCCTATTTGTAGGCCGTACCCACATTGTGGATCAAGGATAGGGTAAGAGAGAAGCTTTGGGGAAGCAGCTTGGGTATGTGTACGTGATAGGGCTGGTTAGGATCATTAGCATCATGTGGCCACGCACAAGGTATGGTAGGGTAGGGTATGGCACAGGGTACGGCTCATATCTGCAGACCACTCCTGAATTCTGGAACAAGAATAGGGAAAGAGAAAAGCTTGATGAACCAGCTTTGTATTTGATAGCGAAACTCATGATCTAAACCCACACATTCCTAGGGAACGCCAATATGATATCATGTCACCATATGATATCATATGATGCCGGCAGACTGACTAGGCCAAAGTTACCATTTATATACAATATCATGTGATGCAATGTGTATGATATCAAACTCGCCTTTGGTCAACATCATATGATGTGCCGGTCCGTACACATTGCCCAAACATGAAGTGTAGTGCACCCATAGTTTTATTTTCAGCTATGCACAGCAGCTTCTAGGTAGCTCCCCTGGCTTGCTACCCAGCCAAACCCAAAGCAAAGCAGTGCATATGAAAGATGGGAGAAGAAGCTTTCAAATACTGTCCAACCCTTGGGGCTTAGCCTAGCGGCTGGCTCAGGAAGCTGCCTAGAAGCTGCTGCTCATAGCCGAAAAGAAAAGCTATAAGTGCATCGCGCATCAAAGCTCGGCTTGACTGTGACAAAATAGTTTAATTAACGGTGAAAGTCAGAAATGCCCCACCCCACCCCCACCCCACCCGAACACCCGAAGCTCGGTTTGGGTTTTGTGCCGTTCGGGTGGGAGCACGTCACACTGCGGTCGCACCGAGTAGGTCAATTTGCGACACGTCGCTCAGATAAAGGTGCCAAGTACTAGTGTCTAGGTCGTCCAAGCTCGTTGTGAACCTCTTGTTGCTTCTGATTCAAATGCCCCACGTATGTTGGAAACCACAAAACGGTGGACCAACGCCGACAAAAGTGACCAGCCCATTATGACCCTGCTGATCTCCCGTTTTGACGATTGGCTTAATGGTTGAGATCGTCAAAATCAGGCAGAAGGTGCGGGGTTCAAATCCCTTCGGGTGTTCATGGTCGCTGTCAACCGCCATGGTAGCACTGTCCAGGTAAAGTAGCAGCCTGTTCTCTACCGCCAAAAGACAGGGCTCCCTTAATCCCACGCCCCACCAGGCGTCATCATAACTTAATGACCCTGCTAGTCATTCTAGCCTAGCATTAACCTCTTGTATCCCCTGCTAAATTATCTGCAAAGCACGAACTCCAGGCCACCGTCGTTTCAATTTGTTGGGGTCCAGTTTACGAGTGCTTGCTTTTTAAACAGCCTTTCCTGTTTTCAAGGTTGGGCAAGTCCCTTTAGCCTATTTGGCAACCCTTGGACTGGAATATACATACAAACATATTCTCCCTGCTGTACCACAGGACCCTAGTCCTCAGCCCTAAACCGTGAGCAAGCTGCTGCAGTCCAACCCCATCAACCCCTCCAACCCCACCACCACCACCACCACCGCCCACACTGCCCCACCACCAACAACCCCTCCAACCCCACCACAACAACCACCGCCCACACTGCCCCACCACCAACAACCCCTCCAAGCCGCCCAATCCCCAACACCTACTTTGAGCAGATTGCTTGGGGAATGACTTCACCAAACATAAGGACAGCTGTCACCGAGATGCAAATTGCAACGACCTGTGCAGAGAGAAAAATCAAACATTAAAATGGAAATTGAAAAATGAAAATCGCAACGACCTGTGCAGAGAGAAAAATGAAAAATGAAAAATGGAAATTAGAAAATGGAAATTAAAAAATGAATATTGCAACGACCTGTGCAGAGAGAAAACTGAAATTGAAATTTGAAGATTTGAAAATGAAAATTGAAAAAACAAAAATGCAACCTCTTCCAAGGCAGCAGGTCTGAAATGTGGGAACCTGGCAAGGGCCTAAACCACAGACCTGTCAGGCTGATTGGTTCTACTGAACCAACCAGCATGAGTTCGATTAGTATAATCAGTCAATTGCATAATTATAATTATAAGTGATTATAATTATTTAACGATCACTTTTTATAGCGATCAACTGCATAATGCCCATAATGCAGTAGTCCAAACACATAAATGGAAACAAGGGTGTGTGATTTTGCAAATATGAAATATATAGGGCTTCAATATTGATCATATTTAAACCGAAATATAGCTCCAGGATTTTAAAATTATTTTTAACAAGGTTCAGTATCTCACATAATTGCATAGAACAAGCATAAGTGAGCTGTGGCATCAGTGTGTAAGCTATGGGTGATGCCCTGATGCAAAAAGTCCAGTCTCATAGGAGGGCAATTAAGTAATCAAAACATGGTGTAAAAAGGAGCAAAATATCAGAAGTCTTTAGTGTCAGGTTGCTGGCTGGTTAAGTTTTGATGATCCCTGGTGGAAAAGGGTGCTCACAGCTTACCGCCGTAGCTTTTCTTTTTAGCTACGAGCAGCAGCTTCTAGGCAGCTCCCTGAGCCAGACACTGGGCTACACCCAAATATTTCAGCCGTTATGTGCAATTGATTGTGTCAGATGCAGGGAGCCCTAGGTTGCGTTTGCATTGGCTGAATAGCCAGACAGGGTAGCTGACTAGAAGCTACTGATGGTACCTAAAATAAAGAGCTATACTTACCTCATGCACCATCTTGTCCAGCACAATTGGTAAAGCCTGCAGAGAAGAGAAATACCCCACACAGGTCAATTGGTTGGTTGGTTGGTTGGTTGGTTGGTTGGTTGGTTGGTTGGTTGGTTGGTTGGTTGATTGATTGATTGGTTGGTTGGTTGGTTGGTTGGTAAAGTCTGCAGAGGAGAGAAAAACCCCACATAGTTCAGATGGTTGGTTGGTAAAACCTGCAGAGAAGAGAAATATCCCACACAGTTGGTTGGTTGGCTGGTTGGTTGGTTGAGCCTGCAGAGAAGAAAAATGCCCCACACAGGTTGATTGATTGGTTGGTTGGTTGGTTGGTAAAGTCTGCAGAAGAGAGAAAAACCCCACATAGTTCAGATGGTTGGTTGGTAAAACCTGCAGAGAAAAGAAATATCCCACACAGTTGGTTGGTTGGCTGGTTGGTTGGTTGGTTGAGCCTGCAGAAAAGAAAAATGCCCCACACAGGTTGGTTGGTTGGTTGGTTGGTTGGTTGGTAAAGCCTGCAGAGAAGAGTAATACCCCACGCAGGTCAGTTGGTTGGTTGGTTGGTACAGCTTGCAGAGAAGAGGAGTACTCCACAAAGGTCAGTATGATTAGCGTCACCATGCATAACAAATCTCAGCTCAAAATCCTAGTCTTGCCCAGTGACATAAACCATCCCAGCATATCACATGCCACGCAACACACTATCCATTCAAACATGTCGAGCTGGGTTTGCTATGTTTAGTGATCGGACAATAGATCTATCCGGCCCCAAATATAGATATATATGTTTAAAACAAAACATATACATTTGGTGTATCCATAATACATGCAGCTACATCAGAAATACATCATAAAATCCCTGTTGTGTTCTAGATGCAATCCTGCAATATGATATGGGACACTATGCCCTTCCTATACAACCAGATTTTGAGTATTTAAAGGTGCCCTTAGCCCTCCTTCAAAACCCAGCTTCGCTCAGATAGATCTTTAATCTATATAGATCTATCTGCAAAGCCCCACCCTAGTCGTTTTCTACGGACATCCAGGTTAAACACTTAGATGGATGAGGAAAACAGGACACTCAACACTTGGAGTGGGTGGACTCAGGAACCTACCTCCATGGCAACGGCATTACACAGTAAGAGAGTGACCAGCAGGAAATGACTGTTTGACACGACGGGCAAGATTTTTGCGGCCCATTGCCGCTCCGAGGTATTCCCGCTCCGTTTCAGCACCTCAAGGTCCACCTGCGCAGTAGGGAGAAGCACCCAACATCGATTCGAATTAACAAGGGCTTCAGAAACCAAAAGGCCACCATGGCCGCTTTAGGAATGAGTGAAAGTCACCAAAAAGATAGGCACAGCAAGATCGAGAGGATATTCGAATGGCAAGCAATTAACAGCAGCAGTTACCAATACTAGTTCTGGTCTCGCCGTGTTTGCCTTCTTTCGCAGATCGCCCGACTTACCAAGTCCAAACTCAGTAGGCCCTGCATGCACGCAAGGGTTCTTTTGTTAATTTTATTTCGGGGTGTGGAAGCGTTGCGCGAGTCTCGGAGAATGTCCTAGGTGCAATTACCAATGTGAGGCCGCTCATGCATCCCGCGAAGAGCACTAAGAATATCGCGCAGACTATGTACAGCGCGTTGGCTTTATCGCTGTTCGAGGCCCAGTCCAGCAATGTCCTTCGGGGGCTGGCCAGGATAGTGAACAGTCCAGGGAAGCTATACTCGTCATCATCGTAAATATCCGGATCATCATCCATAATTGGTTGCAGGGGCGATGGAGGAACGACGGTGTCGATCAAGATTAGCATGCGAAATAGGCCATAGGGACCGGTCGAGGGAAGTTGAGGTGTGTGCGGCTGCTCAGCTGCTGATTCGTCTACGTGCCTAGCTGTCCTCACCGCGCCCCTCACCTGGGCAGGCCTGCGCCGGGAGAAAAAAACACCACAGCTACCGCGAGGGCTCCTCCCGGATTGTTCCTTGGACCGAGGGGGGCGGGGGGGGGGGGAGAAATAAAATCCACTGACCCTATCAGGACCTTGGACCCTTTTTCAAAACAATTGCTGATTTTACCACCCACCCACCCACCCACCCACGGCTCCGGAACCCACTTGGAGGCCATTATCTCCTTCCACAATAATAATTAGGGGGGTAGAAGTAGGGGGTCTTCTGTGTACCTTGAAAAGGCCTATATACTGGTGCTGCTTGCATGACCGTGCACCAAATGTCCACGTGTGGAGCAAGAAAAAGCAAATCAGACAGTACAATCAGCGTTTGCGGGCACACGGACGAAGCGCCATCATCACCATCAATGTTACATGAGAGGTAGGGCCTGGTGGTTAGGGTCCCCAGGCCCCTAAAATGCCATAGCCTATCAAATTAACATGCTTGTCCTATCTCAATTACATTCTCAGCCAATACGAATCACATGATGAGCCTCTTGTTATTGACTGATTTATATATCAGTCTCTGAGTCGGCATAATGCACACCGGTACCTTTCCCTCCTGGTACCGCGTTGCCTGCCGCTAGGCCACAGGCTAGCTGTGGCCTGCACGTGACTGCAGTACCCTGCAGTACACATCTCTATTCTATATGATTGCGCCTGTTGCGCTTAATAGCATCTTCTCCTCTAGCGAGCCTATGCCGTTGTAACAATCTTACATTCACAGGTTATGTGCGCCATCTTTAGACGCTAACGAAGAACAGCCGCTGATTTCCGCATTCGGATTCAGTTCCCCTCTGACTTGTCGAAGGCCCGAGTTTTAACCAAGCACCTGGACTCCCTGTGTGGATCCTCATTCCCGCTGCTCCGCCTGCCGCTTCCTACCAAGAATCCTTGGATCTGCCACTGCGTCCTACGACTGGAGCAAGCAAGAGCGACCACAAGTCACCGAAATCTATGAAGTGAGTATAGGACGACGCCCTCACCGAGACCCACACAGTGCTGTATTGATCTCAGACGATCAATTTGTCTACGCCTCCAGCTTTACAGAAGCTTCAGTCGTCGAACATTGCCGCTTGGCAACGTTCCCCCTCCGGTAATCCGCTGGATCCCTTTGGATCGCCGATTCCCACACACACTCCCTCCCCTCTTCCCCTGCCCCGCCCTCGTAACTCTCCCTTACCCAATACTCCGACCTACAACGCCAAGACTCCTACACAGAAGACCTCACAATGCAACCTCCCAGAATATTCACCGGTAACAACCTCTACACCTGGCGCAGCGCCAGGCAGAATATCCTCCTTGCCCTCAAATCAGATAGGGATACCATTGCCGTTGCTTTCGACTGCCAACAAGCGATCGTCGTTGGCGAGCCTAATGACTCTGATGGTTACCCTGCTGATGATATTAGTTACCCCCCTGTTGTGGCTGCTGACCCAGCTGTTCCGGCTGCCCCTAGGATTGGTGTCCCCAACAGGATCTCGACCTGGAAGAACAACAAGGCCTTCAAGATCATCATAGACCATGTATCAGATGGGATCCAGCAAGCCATCCATGCCCAAACAGATATGGCCACTAGAGCTTTCAGGTTTCTAGATGCCCTGTATTCTGAGGATGGTAGCAGGCTAGAGCATACCACCCTGGCTGCCATCATGGGATTACGTATGACACCTACTGAATCCCTGCAGACATACCTCTCCAGGGCAGCTGACCTGTACTCCCAGGTTCCCAAGATAGCAAATCTACATATCGTCTCCATCAGCAACTACCTGAACCTCATTGTCAAGGGACTGAACTCTCGCTCTGAATATGATGGCTACATCAATCAGTTCAACCCTACCGTTATCACCACCTTTTCTATGCTCCAAAGTGCACTCTTCAACTGGTGTTTAGTGAAGCAAGTAGACCCTGCACCGTCTCCCGAAGAACAAGAGCTGGCAGCTGCAGCCTACAGGAACAGGAGGCCTTACAACAGCAAGCACCTCCCATTCAGAGACAGGAAATTCGACAAGAAGACGATGATCTGCTGGAACTGTGGGGGAATAGGCCACAACTCCAGAGAGTGCATCAGTGATTACACTGATCTAGCTTTCAAGCCAGCAGACTCGGATGAAGCCAACCATGGATCTAAGTCACCTCCTAGAGATAGGAACGACAAGGATCATGACAACAAGAAGGACCACAAGAA
The DNA here is from genome assembly GCA_013435795.1 of Chlamydomonas sp. ICE-L. NCBI lineage: Eukaryota > Viridiplantae > Chlorophyta > Chlorophyceae > Chlamydomonadales > Chlamydomonadaceae > Chlamydomonas > Chlamydomonas sp. ICE-L. Next base: position 6,777,916 of record JACBWV010000099.1, on the reverse strand, counting down.
GACCAGTCCAGCCAGAGGACGTCAAAGGAGGTACCCAAGCAAGGGTCGCCATGCACATGTTGCTGATGGTGATCAGTCCACCTCCGACTCTGACAGTGAGGGTGAACAACACAACTTCCTGTCCCTGGCACTGGATGAGGACAACCCCCAGCCCATGACTTTTGCTACACCAACCAGAGGCAAGTCTGTTTCTTTTGCCTTGCCACCTGACCCCCTGGCTGATACAGCATTCTTTGGACAAATTAGTGCTGACGATGAATGCACTATAGAAGATGGAGAAGGTTTCCAAGCAGCACTGCAGACAGAATGGATCATAGATACTGCAGCACACTCTCATGCAACAAGTAACATCTCCCATCTGCATGACATTCAGGACCTCCAGCAGCCTATTAGGCTGCAGCTGGCAGATCAAGACTCTCCACCTATCCTCTGCAAGCAGATAGGAAAGGCCAAGATCAAGGGCCATGGCAGGACTCTGATCATCCTGAACAATGTACTTCTTGCTGACTGCAACATGCCCAACATCATTAGCATCCATGCAGCCACCAGCCTGTGCCCAGACCTCCAAGTCCACCTGTCCAAGACTCAAGCCACACTCTCCATCCCAAGACCATCTGGTACCAAACTGCTCCTCTCATGCCCCAAAAGGCATGGACTCTACTTTACCCAATCCTCACCAGTCCCTGCCAGAAATCCCTCTATCCCTGTGGACCCTACCATTGTCTACATCATGATGTTTACCAAGCCTCCATCAACTCACACTGACTCTGAGACAGGGCAGTACCCACCCACTCATGAGACCTCCCCCAGTAGAGCTGATCAAGACTGTCACACCTCTACTTCTGATCCATCTGCACCCCACACTGATTCTGAGATAGGGCAGTACCCACCCACTCATGTGGAGGCAGATCAAGACCTTCAGGACTTCCCCTCTACTTCTGATCCTTCTGCACCCCACACTGATTCTGAGACAGGGCAGTACCCACCCACTCATGTGGAGGCAGACCAAGACCTCCAGGATCATCCTCCCCCTACCTGCCAGTACCATTCCCCTTCCAATGCAGACAATCTGGAAGACTCTGATGATACTGACAGTGATGACATGCCAGAGCTCATCCATCCAGAGGTACACAAGCCCCAGGATGACCCTGGACTAGGAGTAGATGACCCTCCTGAAACCACTCCAGACCTCCAACAAGAACTGGACAACCTGGGCCTGCAACAAGCCAGAGCTGAGATGGAACTCCTCAGTGACCAGATCAGGACCAACTATGAGGACTATGATAGTCCAATAGATGGAGATGGACCACTCAAGCCATCTGATCTAGCCACAGCAACTACATGGGACCAATGGATACTGGTCAACAGGTCCCCAGACATTGGACTACCATTGGGAGAAGTTAATCAGAATGTCAACAACACCCACTTCTCCAACAACTCCACCCTTAGTCTCACCCGTTTTGGATGCACCCTACACCACCTGAACAGCAGGCCTGCTTCACCAGCTTTCAACATCAAGCCCAGGCCTCCACTGTCCAAGCTCATCACAGCATTTACCAGCAAGTTCCCTACCCTGCTGGCTTCTGAAACAGAACAGTTCCCATACAGGTCAATGCACAAGGGGCCATCTGATGCCTGCAGCCCTATCATCAAGCACAACAGCAGACTCCAGCAAATGGTGCAAGCCTACCCCACTGTTTCTACCACAGCCAGACCCACTTTACAGTGGGCCATTTGTCTCCAAGCTGCCATGGTCAATGCACATGCTCACACCCTCTCATTCAGACCTAAGATGATCATGGACCCCAGGAGCTGTGCATACCCTGGAGGCAAAGTGCTATGTGTCAACCACCTCAGCATGGACTGGAGCCCCATGGACTTCACCTTCATCAACATCCTTACCCCCCCCAGCCTAGCTCCCAAGTCATTTGACCAGTTCCTTGAACAAGTCTGCAAACAGCTTGACCTTGATGGCTTCCCCAGCAGGCCAGATACTTAATTCAGATAGACCTTCATCTTTTGGATAGATTTGAACACTCTAGGATATTTTAAAGATTACATGCATTCTGTACTGCCCCATGTACTTCCACAGGCAGCACCTCTTCATAATCTAGGATTATTCTACTCTCTCCATGATGCCTTTCCTTTAATTTAGGGTCATCGTATTGTAGCTCACCCAAATTATGGGGGGACTAGTCCAGACATCATGTCTAAAAGACAAATCCTCTAGTCTCGAATCATGCCACTTCTCGTAACCAAGGCATCTTCACATGCCTTAACCAAGCCTGGACTTTCCTTCCCCAGCTTCCCAGCAGTCTCCCTGCAGCCTATCTGCAGCCCTCTGCAGCACTTAGTCCAGCCCCATGGCAGCCTATCTGCTCTAGCCTGCAGCCTATCTGCAGTTTCCTTACACCTTCCCAGCAGCCTCTCTGCCACCTAGCCTGCAGCTTACCTGCAGTTTCCTTGCACCTTCTCAGCAGCCTTTCTGCTACTTAGCCTGCAGCCTACCTGCAGTGTTCCTTGCCTAGCCAGCTACACCAGGAAACTGACATTTCTTTGAAGACCCCTGCTAAAGTGATTCCTCCCTTTCAGCTCCTAGAAACTCCCAAAGTCTCCCTAGCTTTTATATTTTAATTTTCTTATGCCCCTCAGTTAATTCCAGGAATTCTTGAGCTCAAGAATACCTTGAATTGGGGGGGATGTTATTGACTGATTTATATATCAGTCTCTGAGTCGGCATAATGCACACCGGTACCTTTCCCTCCTGGTACCGCGTTGCCTGCCGCTAGGCCACAGGCTAGCTGTGGCCTGCACGTGACTGCAGTACCCTGCAGTACACATCTCTATTCTATATGATTGCGCCTGTTGCGCTTAATAGCATCTTCTCCTCTATCGAGCCTATGCCGTTGTAACAATCTTACATTCACACCTCTCTCTTCTTTCTATCCTATTACAACCAATCACCTAGCCGACCAACCTTTTTATTTATCCTAGAAGTTTAGCACCAGTGGGCCATGGGGTAATCCTCATCGGCTTATCCTCCTCCTCCTCCTCCTCTTCCTCCTCTAAATGTAGGATACATACAAGTTTGGTCGGCTTGGTGATTGGTTGTAATAGGATGAAAGAAGAGATACGGAGAAAGAAGAGCCTTCACCAGTATGTTCGTTGCGGAATCTACACTTCCTCGTTTTAAACTGCTTATTGCGTTGGTTTGGTTTGGTTTGGGGGGGGGGGGGGGGGGGGGGGGGAGGGGTTGTTTTTGGGGTTGTGTGTGTGTGTTTGGGGGGGAGGGGGGGGGGGGGGGGGGGGGGGGGGCTTCCCTAATAGCACCCATGGACACTGGTCTTTAGTAGAGGAACACCCCAGTTCCACTTTGATGTCACTGTGGGCTAGGAAAAAGTGCTTGAAAAGCTGAACAGTACCTTTACCCCCGAAAATTGCAGTTTTTGCCCCCCCACGGCCCCACCCTCACCCCCACTCCCCACCCCCCACCCAAACTTTGGAGGCCCATAACTCCCACCTACTGGCAGCCACTGGGCAAAACAAACCTTCATCCTCTCAGCAAGCTACACGTTTGGGCCATGGGGTCAGACGTTTTGTTTGGGCCAAGGCATGGCAGTCAATGAAGAAGACCGTCTGCGAACCGTTGCCCCCCCCCCCCCCCCCCCACCTATGGGTGCACCCACCCACCCACCCGACCCCCCAGGCCCCCCTCTATTCTTGTCCATGACAACAGGACAACTACGGCGCGTGAATGAACGTCCGGGACACATCATTGCTGTCTGCACGTTCGAGATCTGTCCCCATCAAGCTCTGCGAGCGCCCCGACTTGCTGCATGCATAGGCTGCACGTTTTTATTTCTCCGAGATTCTGAGGTTGACTTCGCGCACCTGTCCATCTTTGCGCATGTCCATGTCACTTCCCTAGACAGTTAGTAGCTGCCCAATTGATGGAAGACAAAGCTGGGAAGCGCCAAGCGCTTCAGCAGCTTGGCAAGAAGACGGTGGGTTCAGCGAGCTCTTACCATGAGTAGCTGATAGTATGATCAACCTCTCTCTTTCGAGTCTGATGATCTGCGACTGCCATTCTCGTGCCGTAAGCTCGCTGCTGATGTCTGTAACACTCTGTTTATGTCTCATGCAGCTTGCGGACTTCAAGGCTAAGCGCAAGGCCCTGAAGGGCTCTGTGTCAGCAACCCCCAGCCCACCTCCAAGCTCAAACACCGGCGATGTGAGTCTATACTGTTGCATCTCTTTCTCTTATCCATCCAACTCTTACAAACCTCTGTATACTGGAACATAACTGCAGGTGCTTCCAACAGTAACCTCAATCCGCGAGACAGCAAGCAAGGTACGATGAAAGTGCCAGGATAAAATCATTTAGTCCTTGATAGTCATACGGGGTATTGGGGTCAACACAGCGCAGGGGTTGGCAACAAGTTTCCTATCCCTGTCGTCCCTGGCTCAATAATTGTGTGTGCAGCAATAGGAGGTAGCGCTTTCTGACAGTCAGCAATTCTCTGCATATATCTTTATATATATGATCATTCATGGGCATGATTAATGATTTATTTGTTTTGTCCTGTAGCTTGTAGAAGAGGCTCAGTCTGGTGTATGCCTTGTGTGTGAGTGTGTGTGTGTGTGTCTCGTGAGAGTGTGTGTGTGTCGTGTGTGAGAGTGTGTGCGAGTGTGCAACCTGGCCTACAAGCATATTTAATTACAACACTGTTCGCGTTATACAGGCGCCTGATGATGTTTTGCTGCCTGGACCGGGGGCTGCTCCAACTCCATTCCAGCCTACAGCAGAACCCTCCCCCCAGCCCCCCCCACCCCCCCAGATCCCGGGTTACACCAGTGCCCAGTCAGAAAATGCAGACCTAGCCCCAGCGCAGGAAATCCCAGTTGCAGCAGGGGAGGAAGACTCCCATGTTGCTGGCATGGTCCCTCCTGTGGGTATGGAGACACAGATCGAGTTGACGGCAGCACAGGGTGACTCTGAAGGAGGCAGCTGGGAGGCTGTGGAGGCGTCAGGCTCACCCCAGCAAGCAGGTGTGCCTAAAGAGGACAGTGGCTGGGCTGCCATGGACGAACCCATCACAAGGGAGGCAAGCCAACCAGAGTTTGCAGATGGGGGTTGGGCTGATATGGATGAGCCCGTGGTAGCAGAGGGCGGTTGGGCTGTAGTTGAAGAGCCCGTTACCTTGGAATCCACCAGCAGCCCACCAGCAGCGCCAGATAACGGCTGGGAGGCTGTTGAATCCCCACCTGGTGTCCAGCATGAAGATGCTCCAGCCACTGGGTCCGAGGCTGTGGGAGCCTTCAGCCCAGGAGAGGAGACACCACGAGTAACGAGTGGATGGGAAGCATTGGGTGTTGCCGGTGCTGATCCATCAGCGTCCTTGACCTTACCCCCGCCACCCATGTTCCCTGTGTACCAGCATGGTGGTAAAGACAGCAGCTCCTTCTTTGACCAGCAAAGCTCTGAAACTGGAGCAGAGATAGGCATTGAGGCTACCCCCCCAAGCATAGCCCCGCCTATTGACAGCGCCTCTTTTTACGACCAGCCTAGCGCGGATGGTGTAGATAGGACGCTTCCCCAACCTGAAGCGGCCCAGCCCACTGATCAAACCAACGCCTGGGCTGATCCGGAGGAGGTGCCCAGTAGGAGAGAGCCCCCGCCCACTGAGCCGAGTCCTGCCCAGGCTGGACCCGAGGAGGAACCCAGCAGCAGCGTGCGTGCCCTCAAGCACGAGGTTGAGCACTTGGAGGCTGTCAGTGCTGAGACTGAGGCCGACACCAAGCTCCTGGAAAGCCATGTGAGCGAGCTTGCCGGGGCCGAGGAGACTCTTGGGGGTCAGCTAGCTGCAGTTGAGCAGCAGGTTGGTGAGGTTGGTTCGACCACAAAAGAGGTGACAAGGTTTGGTGGCGGGGTTACGTCAGAAGAGCTTGAGGTGCTGCTCGCAGAGAGGGATGAGCTGCGAAGCCAGCTGGAAGGCGTCCGTTCTGAGTTGGCAAGCGCACAGGTATGGCCACTGTGTGCAGCATGCTAATTTTGATTGTAGTGCGGCTCTTCTAACCTTAGCTGGCAAGCACACAGGTATGGCCACTGCGTGCAGCATGCTAATTTTGATTGTAGCACCGCCCTCAACACCTGAGCTAGCAAGCACACCGAATGCTCCTTCCCATGCTCTAAGTCTGCTCTAGGGCATATATTGGTGCTGTTGAACCGATGGATCTGAATTAATACATTCATGAATTCACTTGCCTGTAATTGTAAGTGTATGGCCTGTTTGCTGAACCCGATCTCTTGCTTGTTTATAGTTTGCTTTTGTTATTTAGTTTGCTTTGTTATGTGTTTATAGTTTGCATTTTGTATATCGTTTGCATTTGTTATGTGCTTAAAGTTTGCATTTGTTATATAGTTTGCATTTGTCATTGATCTCAATTGTAGTGAATCCCAAGAGTTGGCTCATTTTTTTTAATCATTCAGGCTGAGCTGCTTGAATTCATGAACTCACATACCTGTAACTGCATGGCCCATTTGCTGAACCCGGTCTCTATCATTCAGGCTGAGCTGCTTGAATGGAAGGACCTTGCCAAGTCACTTGAGGCACAGCTGGAAGTGAGGGCCGCTGAGCTGGCAACAGCTCTTGAGCAAGCAAGCAAGGTAGGACTGGGGCCCAAGACACTGTTTCTTTTTGGCGGAGCAGGGTACTTCCAAGCGCTGCCTTTTTGAGCCCCACTGCGTGTTTCGCGCAGTTTTTGCAAACCCCGGTGGGCGCAGCAAGAAATTTTTGCGCTTTTTGCACTACAAAGCGCAGTTTTTCTTTTTTAAAGTGCGCTAAAGCGCTGGCCAATTTGGTCAATGGAAGTACCCTGTGGCGGAGCCCTCTCTTCAAGGGGGCGGGAGCCTCCAGGGTTACCCATTTGTCTGCCTGTGCGACCGACGGACCAACCGTTTGACCGAGATGAAGCCTGACACGTCTGCCAACTAACTATCTAACTGTCTTGTAACTAACTCGCTTCGTTTGCCACCTGTCGCTCCGTCGCGAACACTCTCCGCCAATTTTTAACGTAGCTTGCGACGCTGCATATAACTTGTTTGGGCTACTTGTAGCAGCTTCCATCCGGTTCCATTAGCCAGCGACTGAGTAGAGCCCAACGATTACAGCTGCATTGCAAGGTAGGGCTTGGGAACTAGGCTAATAGTAGCTATGATGGTGACGGCGATGAGGATACGGACACTGATCTGGGTCTGCATGCTCAGGACTGGGCAATCACGAGAGTGTGTGTGTGTGTGCTTGGTGGGGGAGGGGTGTGTGTGTGTGTGTGTGTGGGTGGGAGGGAAGGATCACGTGTCTACGTGTGTGCATGTGGTCCGCATGGTTGTCAAATATTAGAGTTCATTGAAGCGGCGCTCGGGTGCTGGGTAGCTCGGATGTTAGCTAGCATGGCTACTGTCGGGGGGGGGGGGGGGTGGGGGGGGGGCATGGCTATTGTTTGCCGCTTGCGCTTTTTGTGCGATGCAGAATCATCTGTGTATAGCATACATATCATCTAAGCACCAAAGTTCATGGATGTGAAGTGCCCGTTTCCCACCTCGTGCTGGGTGTGTGTGGGGTGTGTGTGTGTATGGGGGGGGGGGGGGGGGGGGGGGGGGGGGGGGGGGGGGGGGGGGGTAACAAATAAAAGCTTATTTCTTGGCAAAGAGTACCAAGGATCAAAGTTGGAATTTCCGAAAAGAGAAATCGACTGTAAGAGGAGTCGAGAAATAGGGACAAATTCAAAAAAGCAGCAACTATCTTCATCAACTATATATCATCAGGCGGCCGTAATAATGATGGGTGCATAGCATATATAACGCCTAATCACCAAGGTACCTGGACTTGAAGCGCCCGTTATCTACCTTGTGTGGGCATCAGTCATAACTAGGGGTCGGCTATGTTATATAATATTAGTGAATAAATAATGTTATATAATATTAGTCGGACGAGCCGTCTCACCAGAAATTCGAATTTATTTGAAAAACTAATATTATTGTGACACTATAATAATATTATTTAATATTAGTTTTTCAAACACTTACATTAGTTGCCGTTTCCTAGTCATAACCAAATCCACACCCTGGCATAAGTTGCAACCAAAACATTTTGGGGCAGGGTATCAAATCAGTGTTGTGTCATTATCCATCTTGTGCAGGCATCTGAGTGGGAAAGCACGTTCACTGTTGGGCAAGTCCCTTAATCTTTAAGCATATTTGGCCTACCCCTGGACTGTAACTTACATACATACACATAATTGTGCAGGCATCTGAGTGGGAAAGTAAGTTCAGCTCTTTGAAGGAGCGACACGATCATGCACATGCTGAGTTCGGCAAGCTGAAGCAGGTCTCCAGGGACCGGAAGGCAGCTGTGGCCGACTTCAAGAAGCAGGTTGCTGAGCTCTCTGACGAGCGGGATTTACTGCAGGACCGCCTGGCAACTAGCGATGCTACAAGCTTGGAGCTTGAATCTCGTATTACAGAGCTTGAAGCTCGTGTACAGGAGGAAGCTGCACGTGCGATGGAGTTGGAGAAGGCTGTAGCTGACCAAGCTACAGCGATGCAACACGAGGCTGAGGTACGGTCACAACTGTTTCTTTCTGGGGCTGCGCGTAGCAGCTTCTAGGCAGCTCCTTTCTCTCACCTTAGGGCTAAACCGGCAGTTACTTGGTGCGTCTGAAAGCTGGTATGGTAGGCATTCCAATGCAGCTGTCATCTATGGGCTTGACTCGGTAGCTGGCTAATGGAGCTGGGTGGAAGCTGCTACGGGTATGCAAAAGAGAAACAGTATCGCTCACCGCATCTGTCCTGGCCACTGCCCTGCATACAGTATATAATATTGTGCTGATGCACATGGCTCCTGCCCTGTACATTGCGTACATATACCAGTAGATGATGTGCTGGTTGCAGTTTTGCGCATGGTCCCTGCCCTGCATATATTATAACAAATTGTACTGATGCACATGGCTCCTGCCCTGCACATTGCGCACATTACAGTTGCGGATGTGCTGGTTGCAGTTTTGCGCATGGCACATGCACTGCTTGTCATCCTTCCATCTACTCCAACATAAGATCATGAATAAATGATGTCCTGCAACACTCCACAAGTCCTGCCAGCATCACACATGTTCATACGCACACACCCAAGTCAGTCTGTTTCCTCTCCCCCCCTCCCCCCCCCTCCCCTCCCCCCTAGCACACACACACACACCTCCCACCCATCCCAACACGCACAAATCTCATGCCTCCTGCAGGTCTTACGTGCCGAGGTTGAGACAGTCAGGCACACAGCTGGAGGAAATCACGCTGAAGTTGAGCGCCTTCTTGTACAGCCCCCCCCTCCCCCACCACCACCACCACCACCACCACCACCACACACACACACACCTCCCACCCATCCCAGCACGCACAAATCCCATGCCCCCTGCTGGTCCTACGTGCCAAGGTTGAGACCGTCAGGCACGCAGCTGGAGGAAATCACGCTGAAGTTGAGCGCCTTCTTGCACAGCCCCCCCCCCCCCCACCCCCCCCCCCCCACCCCCACCACCACCCCCACCATCACCACACACACACACACACACACACACACCTCCCACCCATCCCAGCACGCACTAATCCCATGCCCCCTGCAGGCTCTACGTGCCGAGGTTGAGACAGTCAGGGACGCGGCTGGAGGAAAGCACGCTGAAGTTGAGCGCCTTCTTGAACAGTCTCAGCAGCTGCAGATCGATCTTGATCAATTCAGGTCTGAGAATGAAGAGCTGACGGTGCAACTGAGTGCTCTGAGCTCAGAGCGAGATGACCTCCGAGACCAAGCAGCTCGGGTTCCGGAGCTGGAGGCCCAGCTCACCGACCTGCGTGCCACCATGGTTTCAGACGAGCCTCGTTTGGAGGAGTTGGTTTCAGACAACAAGAGGTTGAAGATGGAATTGTCTGCTGCGAACGGTGAGATCAGTGACCTGCGGGCCGTGCTAGATCAAGGCGACAGCTCAGCGGCCAGGGTGGGGGAGCTGGAAGCCAGCTTGGCAAGTGTGCGGGATGAGGCGGAGGACCTACGCGCTGATAGGGATCGGCTGGCACGGGAGGTGGAGCTGCTGACAAGTGGGCTGGGTTGCCCACTGCTTGCCAGCCTGGAAGAGCAGCTTGTAGCACTACAAGCAAATGCCGAGCGACTGCAGGCGCAAGCAGAGGCCGCAGTACATGCTGCCTCTGCTGCGGAGACTGCCGCCTTGGGCCGTGACTCAGCCTTGCTGCAGGCTGAAATGGAGCTGGCCATGGCGGGGGCTCATGCAGCCTCCCAAAGAAGCTTGAAGGCTGCAGAGGCTGAGCTGGAGCTTCTGCATGACAGGCTGGCAAAACATGGCGCTACAGAATGGCTAGGCAGCCACCACAGGAAGCCTGATGAGGATACTTCCGATGCAGCAAATCCCACCTACGCTGCAGCGGACCTGCAGCAGCAGATGGGAGGCCATGCCACAGCTGATTCCCACGAGCAGGTTGCTGAGCTGGAGGCTGCCTTGGAGCTGAGCCAAGTGACAGTCGCCAGGCTGGAAGCTGAGCTTGCACGTCTAGAGCAAGCATGCCAGCTGAGTGACGGGGAAGCTGTGCGTTTGGACCTGTCAATATCCGAAGCTACCCCTGCAGCAGAGTCGCTACCAGTTGGATCTGAAGCCCGAGCTCCCGCCACCCCCCTGAATATTGATATTGCTACCAGCCCCCTACGGGATTGGCTGGGTGGGCATGCCTTTCCCCCCGGTTATGAGGTGCCGGAAGTCATGATGATGGAGTCGGCCTTCAGGCCCCGGGTGGCGAACCTGGAGGCTGAAGTAGCTCGTCTTGTAGAATTGAACGACCAGATGTCTTCCTCCCAAGCTGCTGAAGGTCACTCGATGGCGTTGATGGACATAGCAGCTGAGCGAGATACCCTTGTGGCGCAGCTTGCTGCTGCACAGGAGGCTCAGGTTTGTTGCCACTTATTCCGTGATTTATCCAACATGGCGTTGATAGACATAACAGCTGAGCGTGATACCCTTGTAGCACAGCTTGCTGCAGCGCTGGAGGCTCAGGTATGTTGCCACCTCTTGTGTGATTGATCCAGTATGGCATTGATGGACATAACATATGCGCGTGATGCTCTTGCCAGGGGGGACTTCTGAACATCAGGCCCTAAAGTAAAAAAGAAGAAAAAATAAACGTTTTTGGAGAGGCCTGAATGCATCGACGTAAGGTGAGCAGTCCGCACTATCTCTGATATCCTGATGCATGCCACAGGCGGGTAACAATGGCCTGGATGGATTGATTACATCCTGTAGGTGTAATGTAATTGCTCTTTCGAATATACACACGTGTGCTGTGTGTATCAGGCCCAGGTCCCCCCCCCCCTCCCACCCACCCACCCACCCACACACACACACAGCACAAACCAACATGTGCCGCAGGCCCAGGTTCCCCCCTCCCACCCACCCACCCACCCACACCCACACCCACAGCACAAACCAACATGTGCCGCAGGCCCAGGTGCCCCCCCCCACCCCCACCACCACCACCACCACCACACACACACACACACTATCACACAAACACTACACACACACACACACCAAGCACAGATCAACATGTACCGCAGGCCCAGGTGCCCCCCCCCCCCCCCCCCCCCCCCCCCCCCCCCCCCCCCCCCATACACACACACACCAAGCACAAACCAACATATACTGCAGGCCCAGGTGCAGGAGCAGCTGGTGCTGACAGAGGAGGCGCGGGCCCTGGCTGTGGAGGAGCTAACAGATCTGTCCCGCAACTTGCTTGAGGTCCAGGAATCCCGCTCCAATACAGTAGCTGAGCTCATGGACCTCACCGCCAACCTGCTGGACACCTCCAGCCAGCTGGAGGCCGCAGAAGCAGAGCTAGCTGTCTTGCGGTCCGCAGCCATACCCACGGCTGCTTGGGAAACGGCAGCTGCCTCATCCGCCGTTGTAGACTCTGCTCCAGAGGTGGTGGAACAATCAGGGGGGGTACAAGCAGACGAGGCAGTGGCAGAGGCGCGAGCGGCAGCTGAGAAGCGATTGGCAGAGGCGCTCGAGAAGGTTGTGGCGCTCACAGCTGAGGTGGCTGCTGCTGAGGAAGTTAAGTCCCAGCATGTGGAGTTGCAGGAGAAGTACAAGACAGCACATGCGCAGTTTAAGAAGTTGAAGGCACGGGACGCTGAGCACAAGGAGGAGCTGAAAAAGGCCAAGGCTGAGGTCAGTGCCAGTGTTTTTTTATTTCAGATCTCTCTAGGCAAGGTTGTGTAGCTGGGTGGGCTACTCAAGCCTGATTTCAGAAAAGAAAAAAACTGACTCAGTGGGGTGGGTAGGGGCATAGCTTTTCTTTTCCGCTATCAGCAGTAGCTTCCAGGCAGCTCCCACGGCTTGCTACCCAGCCAAACGTAAAGCAAAGTAGTGCATCTGGAAGCTGATAAATCTGCTTTTCAGTACTGCTGAAATCTTGTAATGTATGATGTGGCTGATATGATGGATATGGTGATGTGGGTAGGGAAGGGGGCTTGGAGTGGCATGTGAGGTTTCAGCCAGAAAAAAAAACTTTCAAAAAAACTTTCAAAATAAGCGCAGACCCTGGAGGAGGCCTAAACCCGTTAAGCTAGAAAAAAAGCACTTTCAGATTTGAAAAAAAAGCACTTACCACCACAGGCATCTGCATCTGATCTGAAGGCGCAAACAGCAAATGAAGAAAAACAGTGTGTTCAACCACTCACCCTACTCCAACCCACTCTCCTGCTCACATCTCCCCTCCCACTACCCGGGGCCACCACAGGCATCCGCAGCAGAGCAAACCGTTGCTACTCTTCAGTCAGAGATCTCTGATCTGAGGGCACAAGCAGCAAATGAAGAAAACAGTGTGTTCAACCACTCACCCTACTCCAACCCACTCTCCTGCTCACATCTCCCCTCCCACTACCCGGGGCCACCACAGGCATCCGCAGCAGAGCAAACCGTTGCTACTCTTCAGTCAGAGATCTCTGATCTGAGGGCACAAGCAGCAAATGAAGAAAACAGTGTGTTCAACCACTCACCCTACTCCAACCCACTCTCCTGCTCACATCTCCACTCCCACTACCCGGCGCCACCACAGGCATCCGCAGCAGAGCAAGCCATTGCTGCACTCGAGTCAGAGATCTCTGATCTGAGGGCACAAGCAACAAACGAAGAAAACAGTATACTACCTGAGATTGAACTCCTCACCGCCAAGTGCCAATCACTGGCTGCTGAGCTGGCAGGCGCGAGAGATCGCATAGTAGATCTCGAAGCTTCTCTCAACGCCCATGAGGCAACTGAGGCTGAGCTGGCAGGCGCAAGAGATCGCGTAGCAGAACTAGAAGCTTCTCTAAACGCCCATGAGGCAACTGAGGCTGAGCTGGCAGGCGCAAGAGATCGCATAGCAGAACTAGAAGCTTCTCTAAACGCCCATGGGGCAACTGAGGCTGAGCTGGCAGGCGCGAGAGATCGCATAGCAGAACTAGAAGCTTCTCTTAACGCCCATGGGGCAACTGAGGCTGAGCTGGCAGGCGCGAGAGATCGCTTAGCAGAACTAGAAGCTTCTCTCAACGCCCATGAGGCAACTGAGGCTGAGCTGAAGACGGCTAACCAGGAGCTTGAGCGGCAGGTGGAGGAGATGACGGACAACAGAGTCTTGCTGCTGGAGAGCATGGGAGAGCTGAAGGCATTGCAGGCAAGGCTGCTGTTGCTGGGTTGATGGCGGAGGGAGGGAGGGAGGGAGGTGACGACGGGGGATATTTGTGTGGATAGTATGGGAGAACTGAAGGCAATGCAGGCGAGGATGCGGTTGCTGTGCTGGGCTGAGGGAGGAGGCGTGTGCATGTGTGTGCGGGGGGGGGGGATATATGCGTGGAGAGCATGTGGGGGCCGGAGGCAATGCAGGCAAGGCTGCTGTGCTGGGTTGAGGGTGGATGGAGGGGAGGAGGAGGGGATATTTGTGTGGAGAGTATGGCAAAACTGAAGGCAGTGCAGGTGAGGATGCGGTTGCTGTGCTGGGTTTGGGGTGGAGGGGGGGGTGGGGGGTGGGGGGGGAGTATGGGAGAACTGAAGGCAGTGCAGGCAAGAATGCGGTTGCAGAGTGGGGAGCTGGGGTAGGTATTTGTGTGGAGAGTATGAGAGAACTGAAGGCAATGCAGGCAAGGATGCGGTTGAGGTGCTGGGTTGGGGGGGGAGGGGGGGGTACTTGTGTGGGGAGTGGGGTGGTGGGGGGGGGGGATCTGTTTTCTTGTGCATTGTTGTGCGGTAGGGGAGCAGCAAGAACACTGCATGTAGGAAGAAGTTTATTATTCGTTGTTTCACCCTACCCCTGTTGGCCTATTTGGTCTACCCCTGGACTGTACCAAATAACTATAACCATACCCCTTTAGCCTAATTGGTCTACCCCTGGACTGTAACAAATAAATGTAACCCTAACCCTTTATTAGCCTATTTGGTCTACCTCTGGACTGTAACATACGTATAACCCTACTTCTGCAGGCCAGCTTGGTGGATCAACTGCAGGCTACAGAGGATGCAATGCTGATGGCGGTGGATGAGTTTCGTGATGCGGCCATGTTCCTCCTGAAGGCCTATTTGGTCTACCCCTGGACTGTAACAAATAACTATAATCCTACCCCTGCAGGCCAGCTTGGTGGATCAGCTGCAGGTCACAGAGGATGCAAGGGTGATGGCGGTGGAGGAGCTGCGTGATGTGGCCATTTCCCTCCTGGAGACCTATTTGGTGTACCCTTGGACTGTAACAAATAACTATAATCCTACCCCTGCAGGCAAGCTTGGGGGATCAACTGCAGGTTGCAGAGGATGCAAGGGTGATGGCGGTGGAGGAGTTGCGTGACGTGGCCATGTCCCTCCTGGAGGCCCAGGAGGGCAGGGAGAGGGCAGAAGCTGAGGTGTCCACATTAAGGGAGGAGCAGTCAGCTATAACCTCAGCTACACGTGAGCTACCTGTGCCTGTAGTTGAGCGGGGAGAGGATGAGGGCTGGGGCATCGATGCGATTGATCTAGACTTGGGTAATAAAAGCAACAATGAGGGCGATGCCGCCCTTGTGGGTGAGGTGGAGAGCCTGAGAGCGAAGGTTGCCGAGCTGGAGGCTTTGAAGGAGGTGAACGTGAAGTACAATGATCTGCAAGAGAAGTACAACAAGGCCCGCACTCAGTTTCAGAAATTGAAGGCGTCAAATGCAGAGAATAAAGCAGAGCTGGCCAAGGCCAAGGCAGAGGTATGTTCCATGGTGCTCCAAGCAGTCTTTGGGGTGCTACTAGCTGCTTTCCCCCCCTACAAAGCAACCCCCAAAGGCTTCATCGTAGCACCTCCAAAACACCACGATACATCATTTAGCTCTTGTGCTACAAGTAGCACCATAAAGACAACCCTACCTGATAAGGCATATCACTAGGGAAGGGCAATATGATACCCAATGCAGACAATAAGGCAGAGCTGACCAATGCCAAGGCAGAGGTATGTGTGCCCCACCTGAGCATGTCAAATATGTTGGCTTTCCTTTTTGGCTTTCTTAGCAGCTTCTAGGCAGCTCCACAAGCCAGCCACTGGCTTTTTGCCCTACCTGAGCATGTCAAATAGATTGGCTTTCCTTTTTGGCTTTTTTAGCAGCTTCTAGGCAGCTCCATGAGCCAGCCACTGGCTGTTTGCCCTACATGAGCATGTCAAATAGATTGGCTTTCCTTTTTGGCTTTTTTAGCAGCTTCTAGGCAGCTCCGTGAGCCAGCCACTGGCTGTTTGCCCTACATGAGCATGTCAAATAGATTGGCTTTCCTTTTTGGCTTTTTTAGCAGCTTCTAGGCAGCTCCGTGAGCCAGCCACTGGCTGTTTGCCCTACATGAGCATGTCAAATAGATTGGCTTTCTTTTTTGGCTTTTTTAGCAGCTTCTAGGCAGCTCCATGAGCCAGCCACTTGCTGTTTGCCCTGCATGAGCATGTCAGGTTGGAATACCTCGGGGCTTTTCTTTTTGGCCTTTCCTAGCAGCTTCTAGGCAGCTCCATGAGCCAGCAGCTAGGCTACACTGAAGTTTCTCAGCAGCTCTGGACGAAAGACAACCCTCCCTGATAAGTACGGAACGGCAATATGATATTATGTCAACATATGATATCATATGATGCCGACAGTGTGGCTAGGCTAAAGTTACCATTCATATGATGCAATTTGTATGATATCATACTCGCCTTCGGTCAACATCAGGGCAGATAAGTACGGAGGTTCGAATCCCACTGGAAGCAGGCCGGGTGTGGAATCTAGTCGAGTTCTAAGTCTTGGGCGTGGAACCAAATGAAAGAATGGAAGCCCACTATCTCATGACCTCTGGGCAGGGTACTATGAAGCGCGCGCGGCAGCGCGCTGCCGCGCTGCCTTTTTGAGCCCCTCTGCGCGTTTTGCGCAGTTTTTTCAACCTCCTGTGGGCGCAGCGCGCAGTTTTTGCGCTTTTTGCACTAAAAGGCGCTGACCAATTTGACATATGTGTGCTTTAAGCGCTGACCAATTTGGCAAGTAGTACCCTGCCTCTGGGTAATGATCTAATCCCCCTCTCAGGATACGCGCTATTGTTGGACCATACAGGCTGCGAGTGTCTTCTGGACATCTAGCTAGATGTCCAAAAGACGGCAATATGATGTTATGTCAACATATGATATCATATGATGCCGGCAGTCTAACTAGGCTAAAGTTACCATTTATAGACAATTTCATATGATGCAATTTGTATGAGATCATACTCGCCTTTGGTCAACATCATATGATATGCCGGTCCCTACTGATGAGGCATATAGCTGTCCTGACTGACCTGGAAGCTTAACTGACTTGCCTGATTCAAGGGGCAAACTCGACTTACCCCTCTACTGGCCTTGGCCGACTTTCAGCAGCCTGTTCGCCTGACCTCAATTACCTGACCGACTAAGTGTAAACCTGCGTACTTGCCTGACTTGCCTTGTCTAACTTGCCTGACTTGCCTAGCCTGAGTTGCCTGACTCTTCATGCTTCAATATACTTGCCTGACTTGCCTAAAATCACCTGACTATACTTGATTTGCCTCATTATACTTGCCTGACTTGCATAAAAATTCTACTCTACTAAGCTAGTTTGCTCGACTTGCTTGGCTTGGCTTGCTCGGCTTGCTTGGCTTGGCTTGGCTTGTTCGACTTAGCTTGCTCGACTTGCTTGGCTTGACTTGCTCGACTTAGCTTGCTCGACTTGCTTGGCTTGACTTGCTCGACTTAGCTTGCTCGACTTGCTTGGCTTGCTTGGCTTGGCTTGCTCGGCTTGCTTGGCTTGCTTGGCTTGCTTGGCTTGCTTGGCTTGCTTGGCTTGCTTGGCTTGCCTCAATTCACAACTATACATGGCGTGCCTGAATCCACTCTCTGCCTGCTTTCCTATCAGCTTGC
This sequence comes from Chlamydomonas sp. ICE-L, assembly GCA_013435795.1. Lineage (NCBI taxonomy): Eukaryota > Viridiplantae > Chlorophyta > Chlorophyceae > Chlamydomonadales > Chlamydomonadaceae > Chlamydomonas > Chlamydomonas sp. ICE-L. The sequence goes on along the minus strand of JACBWV010000099.1, from coordinate 6,760,431 downwards.
TTCTCTACAAGAGGTGCAAGGAGACAGCTCTGCCGCAGTCGCCTCGTCCGATGACATAGTAGCCCTACAGGATGAGCTCTTAGCTACAAAGGCACTTGTAGCTGAGGCTGAATCCTCAGCCTCTGCTTCCCAAGCCAAGGTTGCTGACCTGGAAGCTGACCTGGAGCGCCTGTCCGCTGAATGCCAGGCTGTGAAGGAGGAGCTGGCATCATCAGAAGAGCGAGGGACTACCCTAAACGCTGACCTGGAGCGTCTATCCACTGAATGCCAGGCTGTCAAGGAGCAGCTCGCGTCATCAGAAGATCAGGCTTCTAGCCTACAAGCTGAAATAGAATCCCTGAAGGGAGTGCTTGATGCTAACCGGAAGCTCAGCCAAGAGGTGGATGAATTAACAGCCAGGCGCGATGCCCTGGCTGAGCAAGTGGAGGAGCTCAATGGGCTCATGGTAATTTACATATACGATACTAATATATGCATGTACTATTCACTTTGCTTGTATAAGATACTAATACATGCATGTAATTTTCACATAGCGTATATAAGATACTCATATATGCATGTACTATTCACATAGCGTATATATGATACTAATATATGCATGGACTATTCACATAAGATAAGAAGATGCGCATGTACTATTCAAATAATAACCATGTTATTCCCATTTCCCCATGCACCAATAATTCCGCATTGTCTTCGTTTTTTGACTTGAATGACTTGTTTTGTATACGAAAAGATTGTTACACCAGCAGGTGGGTCGTTTGGCCCACACCTGAGACTAAGGGACTTTATATTGCGCTGGGACCCCTTGCACAAAGCATCGACTGAGTGTCATTTGCAGTGAACGGTAACACTATATCATATGATGCCGGCAGTCTGATAAGGCTCAAGTTATCATTTATATTCAAAAGCGCATGATACAATTTGTGTGATATCATATGATATCATACTCGCCTTTGGTCAATATCAAATGATATGCTGGTCCCTATGTATAAGATACTAATATATGCATGTTCTTTTCACATAACGTATATAAGATACTAATATATGCATGTACTATTCACATAATATGCATGCTATTCCCATTTTCCCATGCACCAAGAACTCCGCACTGTCTTTATTTGTTGACTTCAATGACTTGTTTTGTTTACCAAAGGTTTGTCACACCATATGATATCATACTCGTCTTTGGCCAACATCATATGATATGCCGGTCTATAGTCATTTGTACTGTGTTTCCCACCCCAGAGCCGCCTTGAGGATAAGCTAGCCTCCACAGAAGAATCGCGATCCCTGGCTGTCACAGAGCTAAAGGAGCAGGCCTTTGCCACGCTGGCGGCTGAGGATTTGAAGGAGAAGGCAGATGATGAGCTGGCAACCCTCAGGGGCAGCATTGCCAGCCTGGAGGCCAGGGTGGCGGAGCTGACTGACGACTGTGAGCAGAAGGACGCGTTTCTTGCAGACACAGAAGCTGCCCTGAACCTGGCCCAGGAGAGGAAGTCCGAGGCGGAAGCTGCCCTGAACCTGGCCCAGGAGGGAAGGTATGAGGCGGAAGCTGCCTTGAAGCTGGCTGAAGAACGAGTGGAGGAGATGCAGCAGAGTGCCAGCGTGGCGGATGATGTGTCACGTGACCTGGCAGCTGCTGAGGTTAGGGCCACTGAGCTGGAGGCGCTTGCTGCAGCCTCAGCTGTAGCAACGGCTGAGGTGGAGGGGCAGCTGAAGGCTTTGAGAGAGAGGCATACCCATGCCAAGACTCAGTTCCAGAAGCTGCAGGTAAATCAATCAATCAATTTTTGCCTTATTACGAGGCGTAAGGTTGAGAGGGCCAGCCTGTTTGCTTGCAATGGGGCCATTCGCCAATATAGGGGGGGGGGCTGTCACCATACAATTACTAAAGAATTACCCCTTCAAAAACCATACAATTACCACACATATACCATGCAATTACCACACATATAACATGCAATTACCACACATATATTATACAATTACCACACATCTACAATACAATTACCTGTCCTGTCCTGTCCTGTCCTGTCCATACCTAGGCCGTCATATGTGTGTGTGTGTGTGTGTGTGTGTGGGGGGGGGGGGGGGGGGGGGGCTGTCACCATACAATTACTAAACAATTACCCCTTCAAAAACCATACAATTACCACACATCTACCAAACTTTTGCCCCTGTCCCGTCCCTACCTAGGCTGTCTCCTTTGAGCGACGAGACAAGATTGCTGAGATGACCTCCCAGATGACTGAACTGCAGCAGCAGGTTGAGCAGGCTGAAGCTGACAGGGTGGCTGCCAGCAAAACGGCCAGTGAAGAGCAGCAGGCCCGCATTGATGAGCTGTCGCAACAGGTGGCTGCCAGCACAGCAGCAAGTGAAGAGCAGCAGGCCCGCATTGATGACCTGTCGCAAGAGGTGGCCACTTTGACTGAGGAGCGTGACAGCCTGGAACAGCGCTGTACGGACATGTCAGACGAACTTGAGGCACGGGAGGCACAGCTGGCAGAGGCCAAGCGCCAGCTGGGGGTGGCGGTTTCGGAGAAGATCGAGATTGTAGGCCAATATGAGGCTGCAAATGAGCAGCTCCGAAACTCCACGGATGAACAGCTGGCAGAGATGGAGTCCAAGCTGGCAGCATATACAGAGGCTGACCGTGAGTCATCTGACAGGGTGGAGTCTCTCCGAAACCAGATGGAAACTGAGCTGTCTACCAGCCAGGCAAGTGTGACTGAGCTACAGGAGGCCAACACTCAGCTACAGGGGGCCAGGGCTGAGCTACAGGAGGCCAACACGCAGCTACAAGCACAGCTAGAGGCTGAAGCTGTCGCCAAGCAGGTAGCTGAGTCAGCTACATACGAGCTACAGCAGCTCATGGAAGGCTTGAGGGAGTCGAACGAAATCCTGAAAGAGGAGATGGTGTCCAGTGCTGACGAGTGCCTTGAGTTGCACAAACAGGTGGAAGCTGCTACTGCCAGCTTCCGTGAGGCGGCAGCTAGCATGCAGCCGCTGACAGAGCAAATCAGCCGTCTGGAGGCAGAGCTTCAAGAGGAGCGAGGTCGATGTGGAGGTATCATGGAGCAATTGGCCGAGGCTGTGTCCGGGTGTGAGACTGCCTCTCAGGTGGGTTGGGGTCAAGGTATTAGAAAACGTACAATTTTACTTGACAGCACGTAAGCTTTTGGAGCTCATCTACGTGAATCGCTTAAAAGCAAGTCTTGGGCAGAAAATTGGCAGAGAGTGCTGGCAACGGTATCAAGCAGACCGAAGCCAATTAGTTACGAGATCGTTGGCTGACGTGTCAGGCTTTGTCTTGGTCACACGTCGGTCACACAAACAAGCGGACAACGGGTGACCCTGGGGGCTCCCGCCCCCCAGAAGGGGGTGCTCCGCGAAAAATAAAAAAACTTGAAGCCTTGATACCCAAAGTTATGTGCCAGACCCATATCTACTTTTTTTACTTTTAACCCAAAATGGCCACACCATCATGAACACTACTGTGAAAATAACTATGAACACTACTATGAAAACTACCATGAACATCCAATAAACAAATAAGGTGCAAATGAAGAACTAGACATGTAGTACCCTGGTGGGAGTCACATGCTTGGATGTGTTGGATGTGCCTCCCTCCCTGTGTCTGTTGGGGGATAGATGTTGTCCATAGAGCTGGCTATTGCTAGGCAGGGTTTTACCGTATGATTTCGTACGGGTTTCAGATCTGCGTACAGTTTCGTTCGGGTTTCAGGTCTGTGTACGGTTGCGCACGGCCATGCTGTACGTGCATTACAGGTACTGCAGGAACACTGCAGGTGTGCATTACCTGTACTGCAGGCAGTTAGGTATAGCCAACCGTACGCACCGTGCACGTACGGTCAGGCCCAGAAGCCGTACGCCGTACATTTTTAAGGTGCGTACGGACTGTAGGGCACAACCCTATTGCTAGGTGAGGAGTTCACTCAAGTTGGCGTAAAAATGCGTGAGTGAGAGAAAGAGAGAAAGTAGAAAATGAATGAATAGATACCTATGAAAGTCAAGGACTACGAACACTACCATAAACACTACTAGGAACAGTCTATGAGCACTATTAGGAACACTACTAGGAACAGTCTATGAGCACTATTAGGAGCACTACTAGGAACACTAGAAAGAACAGTCTATGAACACTACAACAAAAACAACTAGGAACTGTACTATGAACAATACTATGAACTCTACTATGACCATTACCATGAACACTACTATGAGCACTACGAGGAACACTACTACGAACAGTACTACGAACACTGCTGGGAACATTCTATGAACACTACTAGGAACTGTACTACGAACAATACCATGAACTCTACTATTATCACACCCATGAACATTACCATCAACACTACTAGGAACAGTCTATGAACACTACCATGAACACTACTATGAATATGATTTGCTCTGTGCAGGCCACTCTTCAGCTCCAGGCCGACCTAGATCTCCTTGCTTCGCCCCAGAAGGCACCAGGGGGCTCCAGCAGGTCCCTAGCCCCTGGTTTCGGAGACTCAACTGCGGGCGGTGAGGTCAGCGTCAGTCAACAGCTCAAGGCAGCGTTGGTCCAAGCACAGGAGCTCCAGGAGCAGTTTGAGGAGCTGCAGGGCCAAGCCACTGAGTTGAACGAGCTGAGGCAGGCCCATGCTGAGCTGCAGGCCTCCTCCCAGGAGCGTGTGGAAATGATGCAGGAGCAGTACAACGAGCTGGTGGCGCAGTACGACAGCCTGTCGGCGGCACAGAGGGAGATGCAGGAGGTGTCGGGTGAACTAAGGGAGCAGCTGGGCAGTGCGGCGGTTGCAGTGGCTGAGCTGCGAGAGGCTAATGAAGTCCTTGTGGACCAGTGTGGCGAGCTGGCAGGCAAGTGCAGCGCTTTGGAGGAGATGGCGGTAGAACAGCGGGCAGAGGGGGATAGCCAGACAGAGAAGCTGGAGGAGTTGGAGAGGCAGATGGAGGATGTGGAAGATGCAAGGACCGCAGCTGCTGCGCTGGCCACCAAGCATGCAGATCGTGTGGCTGAGCTGGAGAGACAGATGGAGGATGTGGAGGGCTTGGAGGAGGCAAGGGCGGCGGCAGCTGCACTAGCCAGCAGGCACGCAGACCGCTTCGCCGAGCTGGAAAGCCAGCTGAAGGATGTAGAGGATGCAAGGGCCCCGGCTGCTGCGCTGGCCACCAAGCACGCAGACCGCGTCGCAGAGCTGGAGAGGCAGCTAGAGGACTTGGAGGATGCAAGGGCGGCGTCAACTGCACTGGCCACCAAGCATGTAGACCACGTGGCCAAGCTGGAGAGCCAGCTGGAGGCTGTTCAGGCAGACGTCCAGGCTCTGCGCGACACTACCTCCAGCTCAGGTGCTTCAATAGAAGCAGCAGAGGCACAGGCTGCTGCCCTACAAGATCAGCTGCAGCACTCAGAAGCCCAAGCTCAGGTACAGTGCATACCGTATCCCCAACCAGGGTTGTTTCGTAGACTCTTGGGGGCACTTACACACTACCCCACCCACACCACCACCTCCAGAACACCCACAACACCCACACTACCTCCACAACACCCTCACCACCCACACCACCTCCACAACACCCACATCACTCACACCACCTCCACACCCCCACCACACACCCCCACTACACACACACCTCCCCACCTCCCCCCCCCCCCACACACACACACTTCCACACCTCCACACCTCCACACCCCCACACACACCCAGGAAACGATTGCCTCCTTGCGACGCCAGTACGAAGCGGCCTTAGCAGAGTCAACCCGACTCACACCCTACCCCACACACACCACCACCTCCACACCACCACCACGCACCCCCCCCACCCCCCACCCACACACAGAGGAAATGATTGCCTCCTTGCGACGCCAGTATGAAGCGGCCTTAGCAGAGTCAACCCGACTCACACCCTACCCCACACACACCACCACCTCCACACCACCACCACGCACCCCCCACTACATACCCCCCCCCCACACACCCCCACACACAGGAAGTGATTGCCTCCTTGCGACGCCAGTACGAAGCGGCCTTAGCAGAGTCAACCCAACTCACACCCTACCCCAGACACCCCACCACCTCCACACCACCACCACGCACCCCCACTACATACACCCCCACCCCCACACCCACCCCCACACACAGGAAGTGATTGCCTCCTTGCGACGCCAGTACGAAGCGGCCTTAGCAGAGTCAACCCGACTCACACCCTACCCCACACACACCACCACCTCCGCACCACCACCACGCACCACCACTACATACACCCCCCCACCTCCCCCCACCCCACCCCACACACACCACCCCACCCACCCAGGAAATGATTGCCCCCCTGCGACGCCAGTATGAAGCGGCCTTAGCAGAGTCAACCCGGTTAGGACAAGAGAGCCAATCATTGAGGTCTGAGCTGGTGTCCTTGTCCGCAGGGGGCTCAGCAGCCTCTGAGGAGGTTGCACAGCTGAGAGAGGCTCTGGAAACGGCCGGTGCTGATTTAGAGACGGTGAGTAGCTGCTGACTTTTTGTATAAAAGGATTTTTGGTGGAGGCGCTTCTTCAAGGGGGCCGGAGCCCGCAAGTTCACCCCGTTGTGCGTGTGACTGGATGACCGTCTGACCGAGACGAAGCCTGACAAGTCAGCCAACGGTCTTGTTACTCGCTTCCGTTGCCACCTGTCGCTCCGTTGCGAACACTCTCCGCCATTTTTTAGCGTCGCTTGCGACGCTGCATAGAACTTGTCACCCCAGGACCTACCCTGGTCCATATGCACTCATATGTAGGGAACAGCAATACGATATCATGCCATATGAAATCATATGATGCTGGCAGTCTGATTGGGCTAAAGTTACCATTGATATACAATATGACAGCGATTGTCATGCATGCATGACACGACGATTGTCATACAATATCATATGATGCATTTTGTATGATATCATACTCGCCTTAGATCAAATTTCTCATGATATGCCGGTTCCTACTCATATGCCTTCCCCCCGCCCCCTCGTCACCTGCTTACCCAGTCACCTGCTAAACCCTAAACCCCCTAAACCCTAAACCCTAAAACCCTCGTCACCTGCTTACCCAGTTACCCGGATTCTCTCACTTGCACCTGAATACAGGGTTTCATTTTTTGACGACACGTCGCCATTCCGTCGCCATTCCGTAGAATGCCACACACCCCGGACCCCCTGATATCGGGACGCACTGCCCCCTGACCCCCCCAGGCTCTGCGCTTCGCACTCCGCCATGCTTTGGCTATGCAACTATCCTGAAATCAGGGTTGAGTAGCCCAAGTAGCTACCCAACCTGGACTACAGAAGTCTGAAATAAAAAACACTGCCTGAATACCTAATTATACCCATTCTACCCATACCCATACCCATGCATAATTATACATATACCCAAACCTGTACCCATACCTAATTATACCCATTCTACCCATAACCATACCCATGCATAAATATGCATATACCCAAACCTGTACCCATACCTAATTATACCCATTCTACCCATACCCATACCCATACCCATGCATAATTATACATATACCCAAACCTGTACCCCTACCTAATTATACCCATTCTACCCATACCCATACCCATACCCATACCCATACCCATTCATAATTATACATATACCCAAACCTGTACCCATACCTAATTATACCCATTCTACCCATACCCATACACATGCATAATTATACATATACCGAAACCTGTACCCATACCTAATTATACCCATTCTACCCCTACCTATACCCATGCATAGTTATACCTAAACCCAAACCTGTACCCATACCTAATTATACCTAAATCCATACCTATACCCATACCCATTACTAAGGGTACCTATACCCATACACATACCTAATTATACCCATACCCCTACCTAATTATACCCATACCCCCCACGCAGGCTCAGTCTAAGATCCAAGAGCTTGAGTCTGAGCTGTCGGATGTAACTGCACTTAAGGATGCCCTGGCTGCTGATGCCAACGATGCAGGGTCCGCACTTCAGGTGACTACAGCTTGCACTTGCTTGGTGGTTTTGATTACCCTGGCAAGTTTGCAACAGACAAGTTTGAGACAGGCAGCCAGACAGACAAACAGACAGACAGACACAGTCTTTGCATACCGGCATATATCTTGTACGTGCATCTCCCACACACACTTTGACATCTCACTCACCCTCCCACCCCAGTCCCTGGGGGAGCAGCTAGAGGCGGCACAACCAGGAAGGGGCGTCATGGAGGAGGAGCTGACAGCTCAGCGCACCAACCTAGCTGCCCTTGAATCTCACGCCCGGCAGACTGCTGAGGACGTTGCGAGGCACATACACTGAACACCCTCTTTCACACACTCTCAACATTCTCTTTAGCACGCTGAACACTCTATCACTCACACACTCAACACTCTCTTTGGTACGCTCAACACTCTCTCACTCACACACTCAACACTCTCTTTGGAACGCTCAACACTCTCTCACTCACACACTCAACACTCTATTTGGCACGCTGAACGTTCTCTCACTCACACACTCAACACTCTCTTTGGCACGCTCAACACTCTCTCACTCACACACTCAACACTCTCTTCGGCACGCTCAACACTCTCTCACTCACACACTCAACACTCTCTTTGGCACGCTCAACACTCTCTCACTCACACACTCAACACTCTCTTTGGCACGCTCAACACTCTCTCACTCACACACTCAACACTCTCTTTGGAACCCTCAACACTCTCTCACTCACACACTCAACACTCTCTTTGGAACCCTCAACACTCTCTCACTCACACACTCAACACTCTCTTTGGAACCCTCAACACTCTCTCACACACACTCAACACTCTCTCACACACACAATCAACACTCTCTGTCGCACACTCAACTCTCTGTCACACACTCAACACTCCCTCTCTCACCCGCTCAACATCTCACTCACCCTCCCACCTCAGTCCCTAGAGGAGCAACTACAGGCGGCACAATCAGGAAGGGCTGCCATGGAGGAGGAGCTGACAGCTCAGCGCACCAACCTAGCTGCCCTTGAAACTCACGCACGGCAGAGTGCCGAGGACGTTGGAAGGCTGACAGCAGAGCTCTCCGCTGCACAAGGCGAATTGAGAGGGGGGGAAGGGAGGACCTTCGACTTGGAGCAACAGCTGCAAGAGGTGAGTGACTGTGTGGGTGGGTGGGGGGTGGGTAGATGGGTGGGTTGGTGTGTGTGTGTGGAGTGGGGGGGGGGGGGGGGGGGGGGGGGGGGGGCATATATGTGTGTGTGGGAAGAGTGGTGTGTGGTGGTGTGGGTGGGTGGGTGACTGGGTGTCTTCCTATGCTGCTGCTGCTGCTGCTGCTGGTGTGTAAGGGTGGGTAGTTGGTGGTGGGTGTCTTCATATGCTGGTGGTGGTTCCTCCTTATTCAAGCCTTAAGCTCCCCACCTCCAATTTGCATTGCCTGATCTGTAGGGATAGGCAATATGACATCATATGATATCATGTCATCATAGGATTCCGGCAGTCTGACTGGGCTAAAGTTACCATTGATATACGATATCATATGATGCAGTTTGTTTGATATCATATGATATCGTACTCGCCTTTTGTCAACATCGTACGAAATTCAGGTCCCTTCTTATCTGGCCCTCTCTTGCCCCAGGTTGCTGCCTCTAGAGGTCATGCCGAGGCTGGAGCCACCTCTGAGGCCTCCTCTTACTTCCCCTCCTCTTATTTCGCATTGCCTAATCTGGTCCTCTCTTGCCCCAGGTTGCTGCCTCTAGAGGTCAGGCTGAGGCTGGAGCCACCTCTGAGGCCTCCTCTCACTTCCCCACCACTTATTTTGCATTGCCTAATCTGGTCCTCTCTTTCCCCAAGTTGCTGCCTCTAGAGGTCATGCTGAGGCTGGAGCCACCTCTGAGGCCTCCTCTTACTTCCCTCCTCTTATTTCATATTGCCTAATCTGGCCCTCTCTTGCCCCAGGTTGCTGCCTCTAGAGGTCAGGCTGAGGCTGGAGCCACCTCTGAGGCCTCCTCTCACTTCCCCACCACTTATTTTGCATTGCCTAATCTGGCCCTCTCTTGCCCCAGGTTGCTGCCTCTAGAGGTCATGCTGAGGCTGAGGCCGCCGACCTGCGCGGGGAGTTAGCAAGAGTGCGGGAAGAAGTGAGCGTTTTGGAGCAGATGCAAGAGGAAGCCGCAGAGGCTGCGCAGTATCTGGAAGGGGAGAGGGAGGGCCTGCAAGAAAGCGTGCAACAGCTGGAGGAGCAGTTGGCGACAGCTAATGAGAAGCTGCAGCAGCAGTTGTTGGACACACGTGAGAAGCTGCACGAGCAGCTAGCCAACGCTAAGTTGGTTGCCGAGACTGAGGCGAAGCAGGCGTGCGAAGCCAGCCTGGCAGAAGCTGAGCAGCGTGTGAGGGGAGCTGAGGAGAAGGTGGCAGAAGCTGGGCAGCGCATGGCGCAGCGGGAGCAGGAGTTGGCGGCTGTGGTGGAGCAGCGGGTGGCAGCCAAGGAGCAGGAGCTGCAAGCTAGCTTTGAGGCACGGGCCCCAGCCGTCGCACCAGATGCGGCAAGTGCCATACAGCTTCTGCGGGGGGAGGTGGAAGCTTCCCAGCAGCTGGCCAACCAGCATGCCAGCCGGCTGGGTGAGGTAGAGAGTGCACGTGAGACCCTCCAGAGGCAGCACACGATGGCAATGGGAGAGATTGAGACATTGAGGTAGGCCTTGGGAATCAGAAGGGTTGGTTTCCATATCCCACTCTGAAAAGCTGTTAGACAGTGCTTGCTTGCTTGCTTGCTTGCTTGTAGTGGTGTTGATGTGTTTTCAACCTCAAGAATGGATGGTTGGGTGTATGGTACAGTCCAGGGGTAGCCAATTATGTACAGAGCTTGTGTGTGGTGGTGGTGGTGATTCGTTCTCGACCTCATGGATGGATGGATGGATGGATGGTACCGTCCAGAGTAGCCATTAAAGCCAAAGGGACTTTCTCGACCTCGAGTAATCAAGAGAATTACAGACTTTCCGGAGCGGCTGGTCAGACGAGCACAAATTACCCTGTGTGGGGCATATCTAGGGAACGGCAATATGATACCATGTCATCATATGATGCCGGCAGTCTGACTTGGCCAAAGTTACCATTAATATAAAATGTCGTATGATGCAATTTGTATGATATCATATGATATCATACTCGCCTTCGGTCTACATCATTTGATATGCCGGTTCCTACTTATGACCCAGTGTGGGACATGTAATCCTACTACTCCTGGGGCAGGTCTGCTGCAGCCACCTCCCAACAATATTTTAAATTTATGTGAATTTCATAACCCTTTTCATGGCCAAACTACCACCGCCACCACTCAATCGCCCACAGGTCTGCTGCTACCACCGCCCAGGATTTTTCTTCTTCTTCGTGGATTTCACAACCTTACTCAGGGCCCAACTACCACTGCCACCACTCAATCGCCCACAGGTCTGCTGCTGCCACCGCCCAAAACAAATCTTCTTCTTCGTGAATTTCATAACCCTTTTCATGGCCCAACTACCACCGCCACCACTCAATCGCCCACAGGTCTGCTGCTGCCACCGCCCAAAACAAATCTTCTTCTTCGTGAATTTCATAACCCTTTTCATGGCCCAACTACCACCGCCACCACTCAATCGCCCACAGGTCTGCTGCTGCCACCGCCCAAAACAAATCTTCTTCTTCGTGAATTTCATGACCCTTTTCATGGCCCAACTACCACCGCCACCACTCAATCGCCCACAGGTCTGCTGCTGCCACCGCCCAAAACAAATCTTCTTCGTGAATTTCATGACCCTTTTCATGGCCCAACTACCACCGCCACCACTAAATCGCCCACAGGTCTGCTGCTGCCACCGCCCAAAACAAATCTTCTTCTTCGTGAATTTCATAACCCTTTTCATGGCCCAACTACCACCGCCACGACTCAATCGCCCACAGGTCTGCTGCTGCCACCGCCCAAAACAAATCTTCTTCTCGTGAATTTCATAACCCTTTTCATGGCCCAACTACCACCGCCACCACTCAATCGCCCACAGGTCTGCTGCTGCCACCGCCCAAAACAAATCTTCTTCTTCGTGAATTTCATAACCCTTTTCATGGCCCAACTACCACCGCCACCACTCAATCGCCCACAGGTCTGCTGCTGCCACCGCCCAAAACAAATCTTCTTCTTCGTGAATTTCATGACCCTTTTCATGGCCCAACTACCACCGCCACCACTCAATCGCCCACAGGTCTGCTGCTGCCACCGCCCAAAACAAATCTTCTTCGTGAATTTCATGACCCTTTTCATGGCCCAACTACCACCGCCACCACTCAATCGCCCACAGGTCTGCTGCTGCCACCGCCCAAAACAAATCTCTCTTCGTGAATTTCATGACCCTTTTTCATGGCCCAACTACCACCGCCACCACTCAATCGCCCACAGGTCTGCTGCTGCCACCGCCCAAAACAAATCTTCTTCGTGAATTTCATGACCCTTTTCATGGCCCAACTACCACCGCCACCACTCAATCGCCCACAGGTCTGCTGCTGCCACCGCCCAAAACAAGTCTTCTTCGTGAATTTCATGACCCTTTTCTTTGCCCAACTACCACCGCCACCACTCAATCGCCCACAGGTCTGCTGCTGCCACCGCCCAAAACAAATCTTCTTCTTCGTGAATTTCATAACCCTTTTCATGGCCCAACTACCACCGCCACCACTCAATCGCCCACAGGTCTGCTGCTGCCACCGCCCAAAACAAATCTTCTTCTTCGTGAATTTCATAACCCTTTTCATGGCCCAACTACCACCGCCACCACTCAATCGCCCACAGGTCTGCTGCTTGCCACCGCCCCAAACAAATCTCTTCGTGAATTTCATAACCCTTTTCATGGCCCAACTACCACCGCCACCACTCAATCGCCCACAGGTCTGCTGCTGCCACCGCCCAAAACAAATCTTCTTCTTCGTGAATTTCATGACCCTTTTCATGGCCCAACTACCACCGCCACCACTCAATCGCCCACAGGTCTGCTGCTGCCACCGCCCAAACAAATCTTCTTCTTCGTGAATTTCATAACCCTTTTCATGGCCCCAACTACCACCGCCACCACTCAATCGCCCACAGGTCTGCTGCTGCCACCGCCCAAAACAAATCTTCTTCTTCGTGAATTTCATGACCCTTTTCATGGCCCAACTACCACCGCCACCACTCAATCGCCCACAGGTCTGCTGCTGCCACCGCCCAAAACAAATCTTCTTCGTGAATTTCATGACCCTTTTCATGGCCCAACTACCACCGCCACCACTCAATCGCCCACAGGTCTGCTGCTGCCACCGCCCAACAATTGCAAGATCAGCTGCAGCGTAACTCTCGTGGCGGTGTCGGCCCCTCCACCCAAACCCTGGATGCTTCCCTCTCCACCGCCTTACGAGACCTGCAAGAGGCCCGCACTCAGTTGGCAGATGTACAACGGGAGAGGGCCAACGAGGTGGAGGCACTACGGATGCAGTACGCACAGATGCAAGGAGCTCTCAAGGCTGAGCAGCACAAGACACAGGAGTGGTGGGTGCTGGTGCTGGCGCAAAAAAGGAATTGTAATACTGTTTGTGTATGTCACAGTGCAGGGGTAGCCAAATGGGCTCAAGGGACTAGCCCACCCACTAACACTATCGAGCTTCCAACACCCACTCACCCATCCCCACCCCCACCTCTCTCCCCCACCTCAAATCCTCTCCAAACCCAAACCCACTCCAAACCTAAACCCCAACTTCAGTGCCAAACCCCAACCCCATAATCAGCATCACCAAACACAAACAACATCAAACAACACCCAACACAAACACCCACCCCGCACCCCCAGGTATGCGCACCACCAGGCCCTGCAGAATGCCATGGCATCTCCCGCCAAGAGCATGGTAGGAGGTTCAGGCAAGAAGAACGACGACGCACCTGTCTGCTCCCCTGGTGGGGTGAGCGGCACGGAGTACGACCCAGAGAGCACCATCCTGCATGGCGGCAGTGTCATGTTCCAGCCTAGTGCGGGCATGGTACGAGGGCGCAAGGGCACCGTGTGGTTGCTCCCCATGGCCACTCTTGTTGACAAGATGACTGTGGCGCTGTACAACAGACCCATGTACCGCATGTTCTTCGGGCTGTACTTTGTCTTCCTCCATTTTGCATTGTTCATATTTTAAGGGATTATTTTCTTTTCGGCTTTCCTTAGCAGCTTCTAGGCAGCTCCTCGAGCTGGCCACTGGGCTACACCCAAATAATTCAGCACTTATAGGCAGCTGATTGTGTTAGCTTGCAGATGCACTAGGTTGCTTTAGGTTTGGCTAAATAGCCAGTCAGGGAAGCATGAAGGAGGAATGGGTTATGGGGGCTTGGATTGGGTTTGATTGTTACATGGTTTTTTGCAGCCAACTCCAGGCTGCTCACTGTCTTCCACTCGCAAGTCCCCTGTGCGATGAAGGTGGGTGGAAGGGGATGGAGGTGAGTGGATGGAAGTGGGTGGAATTCGTGGATTAATAAGTGTGTGATAAGTTGCATCACAGCATCGTTGCTATTTACAGAAGTAGTCGTAGACTTCTTATACATATATGGTGGTGTGAAGATACTTGAACTTGGTTACATAGCTCCAGCCAGCAATTTGGCTGCTCGCCCTCTTTGTTAGTATAATTAATTACCAGGCAAAATACATGGTGGTCCCTACCGATGGCATAGGTATAGTTCTTTTCCAGCAAGCGTGCCCTTGTAGTATGCCATTTAAAGAAGGCTGTGTGAATATCCTCGCCCTAGCTCGCATCCCATTGAAATTGAAATTGTTACATCCTTGTAATACCGTTACTCACAGGACGTGAAGTTAAGGACTCCATAGCGTAAGCCGGAGCTAGCTATAGTCACCGTGCTCGCATGCCACTGAAAAGCTCCAACGCATGCCACTGTAAAGCTCCAACGCATGTTTTTCGAGCTCAGCCTTGTAAACGGCTGCCTGGTAGAGTTAGAGGGCAGATATTCCCAAAACTTGAAGTTGAACTTGATAACATGGCTCCAGCCATTAAGGCTGAAAGGAACAGGTTTCCAAGTCTGCGTCTGCGACGCACCCAGACCCTATACGATGCAACAGACTCTACAAGGTCTGTGTCTGTGACGTAGCGCCTACAACAACCCCAGTCAGGGTTGGAGGCTACTGCTTGTAACTGATTAGGTAGAGATATCAGTTGTATGTGCCGTATATAAAACATGTTGGTTGTAACGAGATTCGAGCAGATATTTAATACCGGTAGAACTTAAAATTTGTTACATGGGTCCAGCCCAGGGGCAGCCTGGGCAGGTAGTGCTCTTGAAGCCACTGACACCGCACCTAAGAAAGATGTGGCCGCAGCCATACAGAAACGTGTGCATGCATGTTTTAATATGCATCATTGCGGCAAGCCCTCACCACTCACCATGCAAGCTTTCAGCTATCTGATACGCGAGAGGGAAAAACCAGAGCTATCCTCCTCGGCTGGGGTGGCCATGCATGGGGTGGAGCCAAGCTGAAGCTACGCTGCTCTGAGCCAGAGCAATGAATCAGCAGCTCCTAGGCACTCAGTAGAATGCAGGAAGAATCAGAAGGTTAAGAAGACGATCAGGCATCATCAATGAGTACTTTTTGGACGACAGCAAGAGGAATGAGTGGGATACTGGATGCTCAAACAGAAGAGAACGCAGGTGGCAGATAAGCAGATGCAAATTTGACGCTAGCGAGGAGCAAGGAGCGAGGGAGGAGCGGAACAACCAGACAAAGACGATCAGCAGGGCCTCTTCACGGCTTTTTCTCGTGCCTCTACATGGCCCCGAAAACAATCCAGGCTGGCAAAATTCGATTGGGTTGGTGTTGGTGTGCCCCCTCGAATTTTGCCCCCCATTTAGCAATTGTATATTTGTTCATTCATGTATTGGAAAGCTGTAATGCTGAGGTTCGGGAAGAAGATAGGATTTAAAGGACGTGGGCCAGTCTATAGCCGTCGGCTATCTAGGTCAGGGTTTAGTGCAGTACAAGTACAGCAGGTACAATTACCTAGCACTAGCTGGCCCACGCGGTGCGGCAAGTAGTCACCTGACCTGGTCACGCGACGTACGCGCGTCCTGTGTGTCATCTTCCACTATGGCTATATGCCAGAGCAAAACAAAAAAAACGAAAACCTGGATGGTTACATACCTTTGGCTATTCAGGTATTGGAGAGCCAGTCCCTACCAGGGTACTACAAAGCGCGCGCGGCAGCGCGATTTCGCGCCCGTTTTTTGAGCCCCACTGCGCGTTTCGCGCAGTTTTTTCAACTCCCTGTGGGCGCAGCGCGCAGTTTTTGCGTTTTTTGCACCAAAAAGCGCTCACCGATTTGACGTTTGTGCGCTTTAAGCCCTGACAAATTTGACAAAATGTAGTACCCTGGTCCCTACCATCCCCTAACTCGGATAGATTTAAACTCTAAATGCTCAAACCCTTAACACTAGATGTGACCGATACTGTCTCGGTGATGCATGAGTTTATTAGTTGAGCCAGAATGTAAGCAATATCGAGCGGACTGCTGAGGGCTGACCGATTTGTAATGATTACATTTCCTATTAGACCAAATAGTTAAGGGACATTCCCCTTCTTTCCCCCAACTCAAAACGTATTAGTCCTATACCATACGCGCCTCAATGATTGGCAAACGGTTTGGCAAACGACCCTTTGCCAAACCGGATTAGGGACAGGTGGTTGGCCTTTGCCAAGTTACGGTTACCATGGTACTCTTTCTACTAAGCCATGGCAAGTTAAATGTTCCTGATTTGAATTGCTACATTGTTTTGTTTTCAGCAAGCTTGGGAAGACTACTTTGTAAACATGTCCTTGACCTTGAACTTGGGCACATGGCTCCAACAAGCAATTTGGCTGGCTGGAGGCATGTACCGGTCTGGCTACTAAGCCCTACTGCCACAGCAAGTTCAATGCTCCTGCTTTGAAGTGTTACATGGTTTCACAGCAAGCTTGGGCAGACTACTTGGTGAACATGTAACAAGGAAATGTAACAATAACATAAGACACTTTGCCTACTGGATTTCAGGTCTGTGATTGAGATAGTCAAAGCTATAGACCCCTTTGCCAAGTTAATTTTGCCATGCTTTTCTGAGACCCACTTTAAGGGGGGAAATGGCATTTGCCATTACTTAATCTTACCAATACTTAAAGCTCGTACGGTAATCACGAACTTATCCAATCGCAACCTGAGTGATGACTATCCTAGTAAATGTGCAGATAGTGCCATTACCCTTATTTCTTAATCTAAAGGATCCCTCACCAAGTCACTGAGTATGATAGGTATTGAGGAATTGCGGTTGGATCAGTCCTACCTACAATTTTATCTATTGTTTTGAATACGAGGGGGACCAAATGGGCCGAAACCAATGACAAACATGTTGTCGGCCAATTTGGTTTTACACCAAATAGGAGCACTGTAGATGACCTGTTATATTGCGCCACACGATGAAGCTTTACCAATAAAAATGTATTGTGTGCTACTGTGCTTTCATTGACTTCAGGGAGGCTTATAACAGTGTCGATAGAAGCATCCTTCGGCAAGCAGCCAAATTGCTGGGAATGCTGGCTGCAGGCATGTGACCCAGTTCAAGCTCGAGTAACATAAGAGGGTGGGAATTTTTGATAGCTTACATCAAGAAGTGTTCAAATTCAATTTCCAGATTTCAAAAAAAAACGAGTGTTCAAATTTAAGATATATTGTCAAAATTAAATTCCAGTGCTTCAAATGCCCAAGGGAAAACAATCGGGCAAAAACGTATGAAGCCAAAGAGGAAGCATCACCTCCTATGAAGATAGAAGAGATGCGGTGAATCTACTTCTTGTTGTCTACACTTCTCCCAACTAGAGATCCAACTTCAATGCCCATTTGTTCCCCTGCCCATCTGATCTGGGACTTTCCCTCAGCATTGAAGTCAGCCACATTCTCCTGGGCAGCCAACAACCAACTGGATTTGAAGGCCTCATCACTGATGCCCAGTTTGGCTGCTGCCCACAGACTGTTGGCCATGTTCTGAGCATTGAAACCAGGCAGCTTCCCCTGGGCAGCCAGCAACCAACTGGATATGAAGGCCTCATCCCTAATGCCCAACGTGGCAACTGCCCACAGACTGTTGGCCAACCCCTGAGCATTGAACTCAGGTAGCCTCCCCTGGGCAGCCAGCGACAAACTGGATATGAAGGCCTCATCATTGATGCCCAACGTGGCAAGTGCCCACAGACTGTTGGTCAAGTTCTGAGCATTGAACTCAGGCTGCTTCCCCTGGGCAGCCAACAACCAACTGGATATGAAGGCCTCATCACGGATGCCCAATGTGGCAACTGCCCACAGACTGTTGGCCAACCCCTGAGCTTTGAACTCAGGCAGCTTCCCCTTGGCAGCCAGCAACCAACTGGATATGAAGGCCTCATCACGGATGCCCAACGTGGCAAGTGCCCACAGACTGTTGGCCAAGTTCTGAGCATTGAACTCAGGCAGCTTCCCTTGGGCAGCCAACAACCAACTGGATATGAAGGCCTCATCCCTGATGCCAAACGTGGCAAGTGCCCACAGACTGTTGGCCAAGTTCTGAGCATTGAACTCAGGCAGCTTCCCCTTGGCAGCTAGCAACCAACTGGATATGAAGGCCTCATCACGGATGCCCAACGTGGCAAGTGCCCCCAGACTGTTGGCCAAGTTCTGAGCATTGAACTCAGGCAGCTTCCCCGTGGCAGCCAACACAAAAATGGATATGAATGATGCATCCACGCCTCCCCCCACCTTGCCCACTGCCCACAGAATGTTGGCAATCTGTTGAGCTTCCATGTGATCAACATACTTCAGAGCCGTTGCACTGAGTTGAAGCATTAGGCGTTGGGCCTCACCAGCATTATATTCGCGGTATGCCTTGCCCACTCTGTTCATCATGGCAGACACATGGATATAATTTAAGAGATGGCCATGGCTGCGAGCAAGTGTTTTCAAGTCCACCAATCCGCTGCAGTTCGTGATCATACGCGTAAGTGCTTTAGGGTCCGTTGATGCCTGCAAAAATAAAATTACATGGGACATGTCACCATGGGTATTTGCAGATGAATTGTGATACAACCTCCTTGTGGATCTTGAACTATTGAGCTAACCACCACATTTGTGGAGTTGAATTCAGTGACAAGACAAATATCCGCGCCCCATCAGCTCTACATGCATCCTCAATGCTCTGAGCACCTCCTACGTCCACCCTACATAGGACCTTCATGCTCTGTGCACCTCCTAAGTCCCTGGCCCAGCACAGCAGGAAAGTCCATGGGTGATGACAGAAGGATGCCGTTCAGGAGTTTGATTGCGACCAATGGAAAGACAGATCATGGATTGCTGCACACACAAAAACACACACTCAAATACACACCTGGATTGTTGCACACACACAAACACACACATTTATTGTTGCACACCCACAACCACCACACACAAGCATTCACAAACACACATCTGGATTGTTGCACACACAAACAAGCACACACTTTGATTATTGCACACACAAAAACAGACACACAAACACACAACTGGATTGTTGCACACACACAAGCACACACATGGATTGTTGCACACACACAAGTACACACACACACATTGATTGTTACACACACAAGCGCACACACACACACAAGCGCACACATGGATTGTTGCTTACGCAAACACATTCACACATTCACAAACACACATCTGGATTGATGCACTCTCAAATAGGCTCACTCTTGGATTATTGCACACACAACAAGCACACACACAAAGTCACAAACACACAAATGGATTGTTGCACACACACAAACACACACATGGATTGTCGCACACACACACAAGCACACACACACACATGGATTGTTGCACAAACACACAAGCACACACACATGGATTGGTGCACACCCACAAGCCCACAGACAAGCACACACACACACATGGATTGTTGCACACCCACAAGCCCACAGACAAGCACACACAGGGGTCGTTGCACACACACAAACACAAACATGGATTGTTGCACATACATAAACACACACACACAAGCACACACACACACACATGGATTGTTAAACACCCACAAGCCCACAGGCAAGCACACACATGAGTCGTTGCACACATACTAACACAAACATGGATTGTTGCACACACACACACATGGATTATTAAACACCCACAAGCCCACAGACAAGCACACACATGGGTTGTTGCACACACACAAACACAAACATGGATTGTTGCTCATACAAAAACACACACACAAGCCCATACAAGCACTTACATGGGTTGTTGCACACACACAAGCACGCAAACACATAAGCACACACACACAAGCTCACACTTGGGTTGTTGCACACTCACAAACACACACATGGAGCATTGCACACACACAAACACACTCATGGATTGCTGCACACAAAAGAAACACTCACACAAACATGGATTGCTGCACACACACACACACACACACAAGCACATACACAAGGACACACATGGATTGCTGCACAAACATACACGTACATAGCATTTACTTATATATTTGTGGCATGGGCGAAGATCAGGGCAGCAGTGTAGACAAACCATACACAAGCACACAAGTGAGTAAGTGACATATGAAACACATATGATTGCTTGATGAAATGTAATCCGCCCCTAGGCCCTCAAAAAGATTGACATATCTGTATTATGGACAATATGTTTTGTTGCATGCACACATACACGGGAAGGTGTGAGGTCCTTTGTGCCAGTCACTCTTTACCCCTTATTGGATAACAGATGCATCATCCGGGAATGCACTTACTTGTATGTTCTACCTTAGGAGTAGCCAGATAGGTTAAAGGGACTTGGACGCTATCAACATAAATCAAGATCAATGCTAGATCATTGTATCAGTAAGGGAATATGAAATATTCTATATCACCGCAACACAGCATTTAAACGCTGCACATAGCAGGAGAAAGCAAAACTAAGTGCCAGGATCATGCCCCCCCAAAGTTGGACCCACATGCACCTTGCTTCTGTGTGCTTCCCTCCCGTACTGCTCCTGGCTTCTGTGTGCAACCATCCCGTACTGTACATTTTTGGGCAATGCCCCTCTAGGTGTTTTGTTGTCACACGTGCGGTCCTCCCATCTAGATGTCCCGTACTGCATATCTTTTGGTAATGTCCCTCTTGGTCTTTTGTTGTCACGTGTGCGGTCCTCCCATCCAGATGAACCGGACGCACCCCTTTCTCCTCCTCCCCTCCCAGGCCAGGAGGGAAAAGAACCTGCATAAGATGTCGGTAGCACGCAGTGTATGGGAGGGTGTGTACATACATGTCACATGAGTGTTAGGAGCGAGGCAACTTGCTTGATTCAGTCGACGGTATATCATGACTCTGTACTAGAGACAGGTGCAGCTGGCAAATAGGGGGGTGACTGCGTATGTGTCATGCATGTGTTAGCAGGTAACTTAGTTGGTGCAGCTTCTATCATGAATCCACTCTTCAGACAGTTTACAGCTAGGGACACGGCCAGCACACATTGTGTGGACACATCATGGTACATGTCTTACAGTTTTACAGCCACCTTCATGCAAAAACATGAACATTGCATGTTTGATTTGAGAAGGCGCAGATCATCTGTTCTAACATGCTCAGTAGTATGTGCGGGATACCATTTTGCCTATCAACATATAAACTAACTCCTACCCAAATTTGTGCAGGCCAAATTTGATACCGCAAGTCCCCATGTGTCGGATCTATTGCTTCTGGGTTGAGCCACTGACACGCTAGGATTTAGCCTCAAGGGCAGTATGTTTCTTGCTGTCGACATCATCTTAGGGCCCTTGTCCCAGCTGACCTGCAGACAGGAGAAGGAGAAGAATTTATACAGTATGTTCCGCGGTGGAAATCAAGTCCGTCATCCAGGTCTGCACCAGTGATGCAATGCAGAAGCAACGAAGGGAACTTACAGAGCTCATCTGGAGCGTCAGAGCAGAAGTTGGTGCTCTTGCCCAACAGCTGGCAACTCTGACGATAGAGGGGAAGGTGCAAGTAAACAGCGTCATGAGAGCGAAGCTGCAAAATATTGAGAGTCGAAAAAAGCCGAGCGGGCGATAGAGAACTCGAATATCAAGGCTGATATGGAACTGACCAGGTTGATTGAAGCCCTGGTTGAAGCACGCTTACATCTAGGGCGCACAGGGCTTAGGCCTATGATTTCGCTTTTACGTAACCCTAACGTCGCTTACGGCGAATTTCATCTTCCTTACTGCATCATCATAGCCAGAGTACGGTTTATCCATCAATGGAATGATATTCTTCTAGATGAACATAGACAACTCATAGCCAGAGTACGGTACTTCGGCTCAACTGTTATTGCGTCTTCTCAGAATTCTCTATGTCTAAGGCCAGGCTCGGTGGTGGAGCGAGATCGGCACTCCAGTCGAACACCGGCTGGTGATCTATTCCCAGTATGCGAGTCATCGGACCAAGTTGCAAGCTTTGTCTGGGTATCCACGAGGTATTCTTAGGGGTTGCTTAGCGCATAGGGTACACCTGCATGTGTGGGGGGGAGGTCCCCAGGGGGGAGGTCTGGCACTCTGGTTAGCCCTCGTGGGCACCATGAGTAGTCCCTACATATGTATGCCTTAATAGGGGTGTCTTGGCAGTGTTATGTGGCATATATTTGCAAGTATGTTTAACCTTGGGGACCCTAGTTACATGGGCTTGCAACCTTGGGGACCCTAGTGTAACAGGAAGCTCCATCCCAGAAACGAGATATAGTATTAGAGTGATTTCGGAGCCTGGGAGAAGACGACAGGAATGAGCAGGGGGCCCTGCCTGGGAATGAGCGGGCGACACGCGAGTTCGCCATTATTATTAACATTATTATTATTGTTATTTATTATTGGTCCCACAACAAAACTAACACCGCATATAAGCAGGCAGCACCGGCAGCACGCGGTGGCACAATAATAATAGGACATCGATGACTTCAACCCTAACACGGATATATAGAGGTTGGCAGGGAATTTCCTTAGTGCGCGATTAATTGTTGCTAGAGGTTGAATGAGGCTAACAATTGCACCACAAATTCATGCAACTAAGTGCAAGTTGAAGTTACATGCTTCCAGCATGGTTCTACCGTATGGTCAAATATGTTTATCCTGACTCTTCCTCCTCCTCCTCATAGACATCATAGATATAGGTATCATAGATCATAGGTTTACCTACCGTGTGATAACATTAAATTGAAATTGAAATTGTTACATCCGTGTAATGCAGTCACTCACAGGACGTGAAATTAAGGACACCACTGCGAAAGCCGGAGCTAGCAGTAGTCACAGTTTGTGATTACATTATGTACTAAAGAGTGTGGTGCAGTACAGGGTACTTCCAAGCGCGCGCATTTGCTCGCTGGTGCGCTACCTTTTTGAGCCCCACGCGTTTCGAGCCCCACGCGTTTCGCGCAGTTTTTTGCACCCCCCTGTGGGCGCAGCGAGCAGTTTTTGCGCTTTGTGCACTTAAAAGCGCTGGCCAGTTTGACGTTTGTGCGCTTTAAGCGCTGAACAATTTGGCAAGAAGTAGTACCCTGTGGTGCAGTATTGTTTACACTACCCATGTTTTCTCCGCTCGCAGATGGCGTGCATCCTGAAGGCTGTTGTACCATGTAATCAAACCAAACCATAAGTTTACCTACCTCGTGATGGCAGAGCTCCTTGAACGAAGAAGAAGATTGTAATTGATTGTTACATGGCTCTTCAGCCAAATGCTTAATCCATGTCGTTTAAAGACGCCTAGGTTTTAGTTCTGTCTAGTTGATAGGGCCCCACCTCTGATGTACATATTTCTTCTAGCTCATTATGTCTACTTGGTATGACACCTCCTCTGGTGAACATTTGTATTCTAGTTCTGTATACTTGATAGGACACCGCCTATGATGTACATATTCATATTTACAATTCAAGTTCAGGCCAACACTTTGACTAGTCAGGTATTGGTAGGCTACCATCTTTGATTCTTTTGGTATTATATTAATTCAGGTATTGGAAGGCCAGTCCCTTGCATATTAATTCAGGTGGATTAAAACCCTAAAACCTGTATGGATTTGATACAGCCCTTTGGCTATCCAGGTATTAGGATAAACCCTAATAATGCTAGATATGTAGGTGTTGGTTACATACTTACAAAGGAGGATGGGAAGGCCGAAGACGGCAAACAGCCAAATCGATGGCTGAGGGGGTGTGACCACTGACCAAGCTCAAGTTAGAGGATTTTTGATAGCGTACATCAAGAAGTGTGATGAAAACACGTCGTTCGGTTACCGATATCTCAAGAGTCACTTGATCCAAAGACTTCCGTCATGCACTCATGCTCTTTCTATGGGGACCACGCCTACAAGAACTTTGACAACCAGTGGTGGCCCAGTGGTGCAGATGTGATTGGTAGTGGGTCGGAAACCCCCGCTGACTAAGGGGCACTCCCTCGTTATGCAGGAGAGTCTCCGCCGATCACATCTTATCCTTTGAGTCTAAGGATATAAAACAGAGACCCACCCTTTGAAGCAAAAAATCCTTCTTGTAAAAAAGAAACCAGCTCCTCTCGGTAGTCTATACGGCAATGAGTTTGATAACTCCGGGTTGCATAAGTCCATGAAACCTAGGTTAACTATGCCCTGGACTGAAACATGCAGCCAATTGATCTGTCATAAGCTCCTGCTATGTGATGTAACCTGGGCAAGTCTTTAAACTGTCTAATCCGCTTACTTAAAAAAATGAAAAAAGAAGGGATTTGTTCGAGTTTACATTTTCTGGTAATAATGTTTTTTACTGTTGAAGACGGCGAGCAGCCAAATTGCTGGCTGAAGCTATGTAACCAAGTTCAAGTTCAACTTTAAACTGTCTACCGTAATCCGCCTAGTGTGCTCCCTGGTTTCTGTTACTCTAACGGAGCGCACGGGGGACTTGGAATCGGGTGAGCAGCCCAGAGTTAGCTGAAGAACTATGTAACAACTCAAATTCAGAAAAAATATAATGTACACGCAACACCTGTCTAGAATTTCACTTGGCCATGATCAGGCATAGGACCGATATGGCTGTGCCAAGGATTCGGAACCAATCATAAAATGTCCTGTCCGCTTAGTATACCCCGTGGTTTCCGTTGGTATCGCACAGGGTAACTGGAATTGGAAGACGGCGAGCAGCCCAGAGTTGGCTGAGAAAGCATGAAACAATCCCATCCCATCCATAAGCTGGCAAAGGATGGACAAGGCATTGGCTTAGGATTGGCTCAGCTGTGTCTAGGATTATGACTCAATCATAATCTGGCGAAGGATGGAAACGGCATTTGAAGTATCCAGCTTGGAGGTCCCTCCTGCGAGGAGATGGGACATTGAAATTGAAATTGAATTTGCGAGTAGATAAGACATTGAATTTGCGAGTAGATGGGACATTGAATTTCAATTTCAATGTCCCATCTCCTCGCAGGAGATGGGACATTGAAATTGAAATTGTTACACCCGTGTAATACAGTTACTCACAGGACGTGATGTTTAGGACACCACAGCGTAAGCCTGAGAGATGGGACAAATATCACTTTTGTCAAAAAGGAAGGGTGAGGCGTGGCGGCGGTCATGATAGTGTTGTTGGTACCAGGGTTGTTCAGGAGTATCCCCAGCTCTGTGTCCTGAGACGCAACAAATTTTACTGACTGCGACCTGAGACGCAGCCAACCCACTGGAACAGCGTCTGCGAGGCAACGGACCCCCCCCAAGTTGCGTCCCAGAACACAACAGACCCCACGTTGCGTCTCAGGACTCAGCATCCTGAACAACCCTGGTTGGTACTGTTAATGGTGATGTTCAGCACTTCAGCGTGATATTTTATTGGCCTATGATCTATGATGGCCTATGCGATGAACTCCCACACACACCACATCCCACAATTAGAAGGGAGTAACAGGTTGACCAAACTACCCTACCAGTGCATTGGTAGAGTAGTTTGGTCAACCTGTCAGTGCATTGGTAGAGTAGTTTGGTCAACCTACCAGTGCATTGGTAGAGTAGTTTGGTCAACCTGTCAGTGCATTGGTAGAGTAGTTTGGTCAACCTACCAGTGCATTGGTAGAGTAGTTTGGTCAACCTGTCAGTGCATTGGTAGCAGGTATTTTTGGTCAACCACCAGTGCATTGGTAGAGTATTTTTGTCAATCTGTCTGTCAGTGCATTGGTATGTAGGTTTTTCCCTACCATGCATTGGTAGAGTATTTGGTGCAACCTGTCAGTGCGTTGGTAGGAGTATTTGGTTCATCAACCTGTCAGTCATTTGGTAGAGTAGTTTGGTTTGGTCAACCTTTCAAGTGCATTGGTAGAGTAGTTTGGTCAACCTGTGTCAGTGCATTGTTAGAGATTAGTTTGTCACCTGTCAGTGCATTTGTAAGAGTGTTTGGTCACCTGTCAGTGCTGGGCGTATGGAGTAGGTGAGGTCAACCTACCAGTGCCTTGGTAGAGAGTTTGGGTCTTGCCTGTCGGTGCATTCGGGTAGAGTATTTGGTCAATCCCCTGTCCAGTGCATTGGTGAGTAGTTTGGTCAACCTGTCCGTGCATTGGTAGAGTAGTTTTGGTCACCCTGTCAGGCATTGGTAGGTATTTTGGTCAACCTACCATTGTATTGGTAAGTGTTTTGGTCGTTTGCGTCAACCTGTCAGTGCAGTGTGTCTTGAGGCCCCGCGTCTGTGATTTTGGTCAACCTGTCTGTGCATTTGTAGGTATTTTTTTGGTCCAACCTACCAGTGCCTTGGTAAGTATTTTGGTCAACCTGTCAGTGCATTGGTAGAGTATTTTTGGTCAACTGTCCGTGCATTGTGTATAGTAGTTTTGGTCCCTGTCAGTGCGATTGTTAGAGTAGTGTTTTGGTCAAACCTGTCAGTGCATTGGTAGAGTAGTTTGTCAAACCTGTCAGTGCATTGGTAAGTAGTTTTGGTCACCTGTCCAGTGCATTGTTAGAGTAGTTTGGGGTCAACCTACCAGTGCATTGGTAAAGATTTGGTCAACCTTACCGTGCATTGTAGAGTAGTTTTTGTCAACCTGTCAGTGCATTTGGTAGAGTAGTTTTGGTCAACCCTACCCGTGCCATTGGTAGAGTCGTTTGGGTCAACCTCCAGTGCATTGGTATAGTATTTCTCAACCTTCAGTGCATTGGTTGAGTAGTTTTGGTCACCTACCAGTGTATTGGTATAGTAGTTTGGTCAACCTGTCAGGTAGAGAAGAGATCATTGTAGGAGGTACTTTGGTCACCCTACCGTTCATTGGTAGAGATTTGGTCAACCTGTCAGGCATTGGGCAGTAATTTTGGTCAGAACTGTCAGTGCATTGTTAGAGTATTTGGTCACCTACCATGCATTGGTAGGTATTTTGGTCAACCTCCAGTTGCATTGGAGAGTAGTTTGGTCAACCTTTCAGTGCATTTGTAGAGTGAGTTTGGTCACGCTGTCAGGCATTGGTAGAGTAGTTTGTCAACCTTTCAGTTTCATTGGAAAGTATTTTGTCAACCTAGCACCGTGGCCATTGGTAAGTAGTTTTGTTCAACCTTCAGTTTCATGGTAGAGTAAGTTTTGCTAAACCGTCCAGTGCTTGGTGGAGTAGTTTTGGTCAACACCTGTCAGTGCATTGGTAGAGTAGTTTGGGTCCACCTGTCAGTGCATTGGTAGAGTAGTTTGGTCAACGACGACTGTCAGTGTGCGTAGAGTAGTTTGTTCAACCTGTCGTGCATTGGTAGAGTAGTTTAGTCAACCTGTCAGTGCATTGTAAGTAGTTTGGTCAACCTGTGGTCCGTGCATTGGGTAGAGTAGTTTTTGGGCCTAAGGCCAACCTACCATGCACGTCTCTGGTTGGTAGCAGTCAATTGTGGTCAACCTGCCGTAGACATTGCCGTAGGTTATTGTTGGTGCACAACTTCCTGCAGTGTCATTGTAGAGTTGTTTGGATGGGTCACCTGGTGTGCATTAGCATTGGTAAGTAGGTTGATGCTCCCATCGGTCTGCTACCAAGCGTAATTTGTAGCAGCAGTGGGTGGTCACCTACCCGTGCATTGTAGGTAGTTTTGGTCAACCTGTCGTGCATTGGTAGAGTAGTTTGGTCAAACCTACCAGTGCATTGGTAGAGTATTTGTGTCAATCCTGTCAGTGCATCTTACGGTAGAGGTATTTTGTTCTACAGCAGAACCTGGTCAGTGCATTGGTAGAGTAGTTTGGTCAACGCTGTCAGTGCTTGTAGAGTAGTTTGGTCACCTTGTCAGTGCATTGTAGAGTACTATTGGACATCAACGGCCTGTTTCAGTGCATTGGTAGAGTCAGTTTGGTCAACCTACCAGTGCATTGGTAGTAGTTTTGTGGTCAACCTAACCAGTCTAGCATTGGTAGAGTGGTTGTGGTCCACCTGTGCATTGGAGCTTGCGTAGAAGTAGTTCTCTACGTCAACCCTACCCGTCAGGCATTGTTAGAGTAGTATGGGCAACCTACACATTGCTTTGGGACGAACCGGCAAGACCCTCAGATAGGGAGCGTCATGACGTGCGCAGTGTGCTGGTAGGGCAACACCTGTCAGTGGCTTGTGTGTGCCGTGGAGTCATTTGGTCAACCGTACCAGTGTAAATTGTAAGAGTAGTTTGGTCATCCTCATGCACTTTTGTAGAGTACTTTGGTCAACCTACAGTGCATGGTAAGTAGTGTGGTCAACCGGTCAGTGCAATTGGTAATCGTCTCACTACGGATAGTTTTGGAATCACGGAAGCCAGACCCAAACTGCTCACGGTGCTCCCTTTCTGCCGAATTTCCCATATTACGACTGAATAAAGGTGCAAATATTGGGTCAACCTACCAGTGCATTGGTAAGGATAGTTTGGTCAAACCTACCAGTGCATTGTAGGAGTAAGTTGGTTCAACCTGTCTGCATTGGTAGAGTAGTGTTCAACCTGTCACGTGCATTGGGAGAGTAGTTTGGTCAACCTGTCAGTGCATTGGAAGAGGATTTGGTCACTACCATTGCATTGGTAGAGTAGTTTGGTCAACCGTTCGTGCATTGGTAGAGTAGCTTTGGCTCACGCTGTCAGTGAGGGTAGAGTAGTTTTTGGTCACCTGTCATTGCATGTTTTATTTAATTTGTAAAAAGCAAATATAGTTTGGTCACCCTGTCAGTGCATTGGTGAGTAGTTTGGGGTCCACCTGTCAGTGACGCAGATGGTAGAGTAGTTTGGTCAACACTTTCAGTGCATTGTTAGAGTAGTGTTAGTGAACCTGTCAGTGCATTGGTAGAAGTAGTTTGGTCCAACCCTGTCAGTGCATTGGTAAGTAGTTTGGCCAACCTCCAGTGCATTGTAAGTCCATTTTGGTCAACCTGCCAGTGCATTGGTAGAGTAGTTTGTCAACGGTCAGTGCTTGGTAGAGTAGGTTGGTCAACCTGTCAGAAGTGGATAGCATTGGTAGAGAGTATGGCAACCTACCAGTGCATTTGTATAGTCCATTGGTCCACCTGCCAGTGCATTGGTAGAAGTGTTTGGGTCAACCTTCAGTGCATTGGTAGAGTAGTTTGGTCAACTTACCAGTGCATTGGTAGAGTAGTTTGGTCAACCTACCAGTGCATTGGTAGAGTAGTTTGGTCAACTTACCAGTGCATTGGTAGAGTAGTTTGGTCAACCTGTCAGTGCATTGGTAGAGTAGTTTGGTCAACCTGTCAGTGCATTGGTAGAGTAGTTTGGTCAACCTGTCAGTGCATTGGTAGAGTAGTTTGGTCAACCTACCAGTGCATTGGTAGAGTAGTTTGGTCAACCTGTCAGTGCATTGGTAGAGTAGTTTGGTCAACCTGTCAGTGCATTGGTAGAGTAGTTTGTCAAACCACCCGTGCATTGGTAATAGTTTTTGGTCACCCTGTCATGCATTGGTAGAGTAGTTTTTGTCATCCTGTCTGTCTGTCCGTTGCGTTGGTAGAGTGTTTGTCAACCTGTCATTGCATTGGTAGAGTAATTTGGTCAACCAATACCATTCATTGGGTAGAGTATTTTTGTCTACCTGTCCAGTGCTTGGTAGAGTAGTTTGGTCAACCTGTCAGTGCATTGGTAGAGTAGTTTGGTCAACCTACCAGTGCATTGGTTGAGTAGTTTGGTCAATCTGTCAGTGCATTGGTAGTGTAGTTTGGTCAACCTACCAGTGTCATTGTAAGAGTATTTTGGTCAGCCTGTCGTGCAATTGGTAGAGTAGTTTTGTCCACCTGTCATTGCTTGGTAGAGTAGTTTTGGTCAACCTACCATGCATTGGTAGAGTAGTTTGGGTCAACCTGTCCAGTGCATTGGTAGAGTAGTTTGGTCCCCTGGTCAGTGCATTGGTAGAGTATTTTGGTCAACCTTCAGTGCACTGGTATATAGTTTTGGTCCCGCTGTCAGTGGCATTTGGTAGAGTAGTTTGGTCACCTGTCATGCATTGGTATAGTATTTTTGGTCCACCTGTCCATGTGCGTTGGTAGAGTAGTTTGGTCCACCTGTCAGTGCATTGGTAGAGTAGTTTGGTCAACCTGTCAGTGCATTGGTAGAGTAGTTTGGTCAACCTGTCAGTGCATTGGTAGAGTAGTTTGGTCAACCTGTCAGTGCATTGGTAGAGTAGTTTGGTCAACCTGTCAGTGCATTGGTAGAGTAGTTTGGCCAACCTACCAGTGCATTGGTAAAGTCATTTGGTCAACCTGCCAGTGCATTGGTAGAGTAGTTTGGTCAACCTGTCAGTGCATTGGTAGAGTAGTTTGGTCAACCTGTCAGTGCATTGGTAGAGTAGTTTGGCCAACCTACCAGTGCATTGGTATATCATTTGGTCAACCTGGCCCGTGCATGGTAGAGTAGTTTGGTGGGGTCAACCTTCCGTGCCATTTGTAGAGTGTTTTGGGGTCAACCTACAGTGCATTGGTAAGTAGTTTTGGCTCACCTAACCCAGTGCAGTTTAGAATAGTTTTTTGTCCAACCTGTCAGTGCATTGGTAAGTAGTTTTGGTCATCCTGTCAGTGCATTGGTAAGAGGTAGTTTTTTTGGTCAACATACCACCGATTGGTAGAGTAGTTTGGTCACCCTAACCGTGCAATTGGGAGAGTGTTTTGGTCAAACCTACCATTGCAAATTGTAAGTAGTTTGGGTCACCCTGTCAGTGCACTTGTAGAGTAGTTTGGGGGGGGGCACAACCTACCATGTATTTGTAGATGTTTGGTCACAACTATTGAACCTGGACACGGGTTGTGTGGTGCTGAAACACGACACTATAGTGTCCGGTCAACCCTACCATCATTGGTAGATAGTTTGGTCACCTGCAGGCATTGGTAGAGGGAAGTTTGGTCAACCTGTCAGTGCATTTGGTAAGTAGTTTGGTTCACCTGTCAGTGCATTGGTAGAGATTTGGTCAACCTGTCAGTGGCATTGGTAGAAGTAGTGGTTGGTCAACCCACCATGTGCATGTAGAGTAGCTTGTCAACCTTTCAGTGCATTGGTAGAGTAGTTGGTCAACCTACAGTGTATTGGTAAGAGTAGTTGTCAACCTCCGTGCCATTGGTAGAGTAGTTTGGTCACCCTTTCATGCATTGGTAGAGTATTTTGGTCAACCTGTCCAGTGCATGGTAGAGTAGTTTTTTTTTTGGTCAACCTGTCCGTGCATTGGTAGAGTATTTGTTAACCTGTCGTGCATTGGTTATAAGTAGTTTGGTCAACCTAACCATTGCATTGGTAGAGTATTTTTTGTGTCCCCTGTCATGCATTTGTAGAGTAGTTTGGTCAACCTGTCCTGGCATGGTAATAGTTTGGTCAACCTACCCCGTGGCATTGGTATAATAGTTTTGGTCAACCCTGTCAGTTTCTTGGTAGCGTTCGTTTGGTCACCTGTCAGGTGCATTGGTAGAGTAGTTTTTTGTCAACCCTGTCAGTGCATTGGTAATGTATTTTTGGTCAACCTGTCATTGCATTGTTAAGAGCAGTTTGGTCAACCTGTCAGTGCATTGGTATATTTATTTTGGCACCTGTCAGTGCATTGGTAGAGGTAAGTTTGGTCAACCTGTCAGTGCATTGTAGAAGTAGTTTGGGTCACCTGCAGTGGCATGGGTAGGTAGTTTGGTCAAACCTGGCAGTGCCTTGGTAGAGTAGTTTGGTCCACAACCTGCAGTGCATTGGGAGATTAAGTTTGGTCACCCTGTCAGTCATTGTAGAAGTAGTTTGGTCAACCTGTCAGTGCATTGGTAGAGTAGTTTGGTCAACCTGTCAGTGCATTGGTAGAGTAGTTTGGTCAACCTGTCAGTGCATTGGTAGAGTAGTTTGGTCAACCTGTCAGTGCATTGGTAGAGTAGTTTGGTCAACCTGTCAGTGCATTGGTAGAGTAGTTTGGTCAACCTGTCAGTGCATTGGTAGAGTAGTTTGGTCAACCTGTCAATGCATTGGTAGAGTAGTTTGGTCAACCTGTCAGTGCGCCTACTCTTTTCTAGGAGTGGCAACGCCATTTGAACTGAACCCTTAGTGTCGCTGGTTTGTGTCGTGAGACATACCTCCTGGAGTGAAATTCCTTTCAAAACTAAAAAAGAGAAGGAAGCTACAACAGGATTGCACTCCTTATGCCCCCTTTTATTGCTGCAGGTCCCCTATTCACACAGCTCCACTCCCATAATGCCGAGACTTGGAACTGTATCTGCCTGCATCTCAGAGAGATCGCCATGGGACGGGCTGGCGCAGATACCACTGTTCCGCCCCCCCCCCCCCCCCCCCCACCCGCCCCCACCCCCCACACACACACACACTCCTCCACAATGATGAGGAAGCTACAATAGAAGGTACCACAAGCCACACAACCCACACCCACCACACTTAACGGCCTTGAACCCCTACTGGAAAGCTCGAGCAAAGACTACCAGCCAAGATTGCCTCCCACCTTCCCCCATGAGGAGGAAGGCTACCACTGGAATGCCATCACACACCGCACACCCCACACCGAACAGCGTTAACCCTACGAGCTTGGTAACAGCGGACCGTTGACACCGCTCACCCTCCTAATGAGTTCCCACCTGCCCCATTTGGGGCAACCTCCACCCCCATTGGCCCCGTGTTTGGCTTAGGACCCCACTGCTACACCCAACCTTGGTACGGGGGAAACACACACCGTCACCAGCCATAACCCTGAAGAGGCCACAATGCTGTTCGATGGCACTAGGCATGCCATACTGCTAACCATGCGGACGCCCGAAGGGACACACACCCTTGATATTCCCGCGTGCAACCAATTCTCTTGGTCCCACAACAAACCACATATGCCCATACGCCCTCCTGAATACCCATGGGCTATGGACTACCACTCTGCTCTTGCTGCTCCCAAGGCCAAAACCCTCACCCCCGCCTAATCTGGACGGGGGGAAAACTCAAAAACCCTGACAAGCCACCATGGACCTGACAACTCATTGCCATCTCAACCCAACGGCCATGCCAAGTACCTCACCCACAACCCACCCACCAGCCTGGGCCCAAAGACCAATGAGGACATGGGGGCCACTTCCATCCACGACCAGGTCCCCCGGTGGGGGGGGGGGGGGAAGAGAGGGAGAGGGATATCCCCCCTCCCAACTTGCCTTCCTACCACCCCCTACCCAAGGCACTGTAGCTCCCTCCTTAAGACCTGGGCACAACAACCCACCACCCATAGGCCGATCGACCTCAAGGCGGGGCCGGTGGTCACAAGAGCGAGGGGGGGGGGCCACCCCCCCCGTGCTCCCTTGCACACCTGCTATCCTACAAGCACCAATGCCTCCTCTATCCCCCAATGGATGTGCCATCAAGACAAAGACGCGTCCTACGCCCAGGGGCAGCGTATACTCCGCACCAGTGTCCTCGGCACGTGCCCAGAAGGAAGAAAAAATCGCTATATACCCTGGCGGACAGGCCTCACTGCCGACATCAATCGGCCGAACGTCGTGGCAATCCACAAGGAGGAGGGAGAAGGATGGAAAGGGACCGCACTCATACAACACTCCGACTAGAGTGAGAACCACCTCTACTCCACCTTATGTTCAAACTCACCACTCTGTAGCTGGGGGGCCGACATGCTTAATTACCCGCACATTTAATCCCATCCGCAGCCAGGACCCGGGAAAAACAAACACTGCGACCTCTCGACTGCAAGACATCGCCATCTCCACAGTCTCACAACAGACCACAACCAAACGCTGCTCCTGGTCCGGCTAACCCACAGAAAAAAAAGTAAACGCCTGCTTAGGTCCGATTCTCACTCCAGGTAATCATAGGGAATGACGATGCCAGACACGCTCCGAAAACGACGAACAGATCAATGTAATTGGGCCCAGTTTAAAACAGGGAACATGGCGCACCTCAATATCATTGGCGTACGTCCATCCCCCCAAATCTATTAATGGGAACCCCCCGCACCCCTCCAACAATCTCACCTCAATGGACACAGTCACATTGGTCTAGGGAAACCTCCCCACCCGAAAGAAGAGAAGCCCCTGCACACCGCTCATGCGCACAACCCCACGGGCATATGACTCTCCTGTGGGAGCAAGCCACCCCTTTCCTCCTCCTCAGGCTAAGATACTAGCGTTTCTTCTGCAATCCACCGACTGAAATGGTGGCAAAAATAACAAATCCACAAGTTCGGTGTGGTACGCTTATGGACTAGGAAATTGGCGTACGATCAAACGGCCCCTATGGTACTAGCACTAGCCCCCCCCCCTGATGAGAACTGCCCTCTTGTCGCAAAGCACATGACGTCGCTGGCATATTCTTTGCTGTGTGCCATCCACCTGTCTTTTCAAAGGACTTTTATTAACAGACATACTAAGGCGGTCAATCACTCCCAAAGGCAGTAGCCAAAGGATCCCCTCTGGGGTGCTCTCCCCATGTACATAGATGCAGGCACTCGTGCCAGCGAACTCCGACATTCCCACAGACCCCCAACCACCCTAAACCCCCAACCCCCTGATCTTTCCCCAAGCACTGGATAAATACAGGCCTGATCTCCTCCTCTATTGACGACAATCCAAAACCAAGAAAGCCACCTAGTTGAACTGGGCTACGCTCAGACACTAACCACAAAATCAAATTCCAGGAAGAGCGTTTCAGCATAAGGAGCCACCTGTTTTTCCTTCTCTTTCGGTCGCGTTGATGGTGCCTTGTACACTAACTATCCCTCACCATAGTACCAACTGGTACCATACCAATCACAACTTACCAATCTCTCTCACCTTAGGGATCAGTCGCAGAACCGTCAACAACCATCTCTAACTGCACAGAGAACTAACCGCCGAGTTTCCCAAGGAAAGAAAAACTGTTACCAGCATTCTTCTTGCCACACGTCGCATAAGGAGTCCCTCCCGCCTGGAGGTGACACTTACTATGTCTGCCATGTACTTTCCCCGCTGCGGCGTACTGGGAGGGTCCCCCTTAACACCACGGCACCCCCCAGGCGTTATCTGTTTTTTTCTTTTGCTCAAGCCAACAATTTAGGAGCCGCACGTCGGCCATCTTATGCCCTTTTAAGTATGTATGTCATATTTATGTAAGTATGTGTGTTTGCAGGGGCAGAGTCCAGGGGTAGGCCGCTGTGTGTGCTACAAAGGTGATCGTGCCCAACCGGGATAGAAAGGGCTTAAAAATGAAACCAGTTTATGAACTTAACACAAACATCGTTTTAAAAAAAAAAACCTGACGTGTTCCCTGCAAGTTTCGTGATGCATCAGTGACCACATTTAAAAGCGCCCCCCTTTTTTAAGTAAGTGAAATTGCGAACTCGGCCAGTAAACACAATTACCAGACGAGTTCTATTCAGCGTCTCCTACACGCGAAAAATTGGACGAGAGTGATCGCAGGGAGCGACAGTGGCAACGGAAGGGAGTAGTTACGAGACCGTGGCTGACGTGTCAGGCTTCATCAGCGGCGGTCAAGCTTCACCACGGATGATGCGTCTTTGGACCGTACAATGGGTAGAACAGGCCGATCTGGTGGCTCCCGCCCCCTTGAAGAGGGGGCTCCGCCAAAAATGTGAACCCTACCTGGGAAGACTCGAGCAAAGCAGGATGAGATGTAGGGCATCACCACATCAAGCATGGACTTAGCAGCCAACTTGAACAGCTGCTGCTCACTTTCTGCAAGCGAGTGTGTGTGGCCGTAGTGCATGAGCGTGGCACACACATGCTCCAATGATTGTACGTAACGCGGCATGGGATAGGGGGTGTTGGGGTGGTGGTAGGTGTGGGGGGTGGGGTGTATGGGGGTGATGGGGGGCGCAGACTTGTGATGTACGTGGAGAGAAGGGATTGTTGCAGTAGCCTGCAGGTGAGGTGTGGCGTGGGTGGTGTTGGGTGGTGTTGGGAAATGTGGGGTTTGGGTGGTGTGGACTGGTGGTGTGGGCGGCAGATGGGAATGGTAGTGAAGATCAGTGTTTTGGCAGTAGCCGCAGGGGGGGTTGGGTGGTGTTGGTGTTGGGTGGTGATGGTTGGTGTTGGGAAGTGTTGGTTGGTGTTGGGTGGGTGTTGGTGGATGGTGGGTGATGTGGGGCAGATGGGATGGTAAGTGAGAGAATGGATTATTGCAGTAGCCTGCAGGGGAGGGTGGGTGGTTGGTGTTGGTTGGTGTTGGGTGTTGGTGGATGGTGGGCGATGGGTAAGATGGGATGGTAAGTGAGATCATAATCGTTGCCAGTAAGCCTGCAGGGAGGGTGTTGGGTGGTGTGGTTTGTGTTGGGTGTTGTGGCCTGGTGGGTGATGGGTAAGATGGGAGGTATTTGAGAATAATTACAATCGTTGCAAGTAGCCTGCAGGGGAGGGCGATGAAACGATGCGTCAGGTGGATTTGGTGTTGGCCCCAGTGCAAGCAAACGGGCTGGCCCCTCTTCAACCTACGGCCTCGTAATATGTAGTTAACTATTATAAATAAGCGAGACATGATTGCTATGGCAAAAGCATACAACTCTTGCTTTCACCCACACCACACACAAAGAACACCCAACCTCACCACGCGAGAAAAGAAGACATGGGGAGGAACAACAGGGATATGCCAAGCTCAACCACCCAACAGGGATATGCCAAGCTCAACCACCCAACAGGGACATGCCAAGCTCAACCACCCAACAGGGACATGCCAAGCTCAACCACCCAACAGGGACATGCCAAGCTCAACCACCCAACAGGGACATGCCAAGCTCAACCACCCAACAGGGACATGCCAAGCTCAACCACCCAACAGGGACATGCCAAGCTCAACCACCCAACAGGGAGCAGATGACCAAGTCTCAACCACCCAACATTGGAGCAATGCCAAGCTCAACCACCCAACAGGGACATGCCAAGCTCAACCACGCGGCTCAACATGGACATGCCGATCTCAACCTACCCACAGTGACATTCTAATCAAGGGGCTCTCAATCCACCCAACAGGGATATGCCAAGCTCAACCACCCAACAGGGACATGCCAAGCTCAACCACCCAACCACCTCTCTACTCTACACTACCCCTCACTTGGCCACACTTGATTGCAACGTACACACAGGCCAATCTCTGCCAATCTCGGTTCAACAATAATATGCATTGCTTGATAAACTATTTATACTGATGGCGAGCAGACAAATTGCTGGCTGAAGCCATTTAACCAAGCTCAAGTTCAGCAATAAGTCTTGGACCTAGATACAGGCCCGGACATGCTTCGCAGTGCAGCATAAATAAATAAATACATGCATAAATATGGTATAAGGTGTGAGGTTAGGGGAGCAGCCTGTTTGCTTGCACTGGGGCCAACCACCAAGCAGTGCAACACACATACATGCCAATCTCTGTTCAACAGTAGCTCTCGTACCCGGAGACAGGCCCGGACATGCTTAGCATTGCAGCATTGCAGCATAAATAAATAAATATGGTACGAGGTGTGAGGTTGGATGGCCCAGCCTGTTGCTGCACGGGGCCAATCACCACCGTGGCAACGATACACACAGGTCAATCTCTGCTCAACATAGGCTTCCTCCTGGCCCGGGATACATGCCGGCGACTGCTTGGATTGCAGCATCATAGGCATAAATCAATACATAAATCAATCAATATGGTACGAGGTGTGAGGTTGGGGGGGCCAGCCTGCTTGCTTGCGCTGGGGCCAACCACCAAGCAGTGCAACATACATACATGCCAATCTCAGCACAACAGTAGCTCTCGTACCCGGATACAGGCCCGGACATGCTGAGCAGTGCGCAGTGGCGCAACTCGTTGAATGCGCTGAGCACTGCGTTGCAGAAGACAGCCAAGGGCAGATGCTCCATGATCATGTATGAGGGGGACAGGTCCTCCCCGCCTGCTCCCTTGCCACCTGTGATGAGGGACGGAGGAGCAAGTGGTCAAGTTGTTGAAGTGGTTGCAGTTTTCGAAGTTGTTGCCACCTGTGATGAGGGACGGAGGAGCAAGTGGTTGAAGTTGTTGAAGTTGTTGTCACCTGAGCGGAGGTATAGAGGAGCAAGTGTTGAAGTGGTTGAAGTTGTTGCTACCTGTGATGAGGGACGGACGAGCAAGTGGTTGAAGTGGTTGAAGTTGTTGTCACCTGAGAGGAGGTATAGAGGAGCAAGTGTTGAAGTGGTTGAAGGTGTTGCCACCTGTGATGAGGGACGGACGAGCAAGTGGTTGAAGTGGTTGAAGTTGTTGTCACCTGAGAGGAGGTATAGAGGAGCAAGTGTTGAAGTGGTTGAAGGTGTTGCCCTGTATGATGAGGGATGGAGGAGCGAGTGGTTGAGTGGCAAGTGGACCCCTACTCCCCCAAGGTACTGTGAAAGCAATACGCGACTGTCATGTCAAATCCTCTCCCTACCTGCGGAGGCCCCAGTTTCCGAATCTTTCGTGGCCTCGCCATGAACGCTCTCTCCCTCAGCTCCCTCTTTCTTCTCTTCCTCCTTCTTCTCAGCCGCAGCCCCCCCTCGCCCTCCCCTGGCCAGCATCTGACCTGGCAGGTGGACCCACTTGTGACTTTCTAGTTTGGTGTTGAACACGTCCACTGCATTTGACAGGTGCTGAGCAAACAGGTGCAGGGCACATTCCTCGAACAGGGGGTGCAACAGGCCTTGGAAGTCAAGGCCCACTCTGCTTAGTGAAGAGCCGCAATACTGCAGGGGGTGAGGGTTGGGGCATGCCTCAGTTTGGGGATTTCAGTGAGGAAGCAGGAAAAGGTGTGAATGATGCTCGGTTAACTGTACTATAGCATATAGCCCTATGATAGATGATACGCCCACATACATGCGTTTTGTAAATCGGGTGAAGCATCTGAACCGATGACATGGCAAGGCAAGGCAATGACATGGCAAAGTCAATAGGGCCCAAAGGCCAGGCCAAAAGGCAATGAACATAGTGTGAAATGCGCAAAGGCAATGGCAAGGCATTGAATATTAATATGCACACCATGCAGTGCTCCAACACCGAAGCTAGGTTGCCCCCCTCAGTGATGTGGGGCAGGTGGACGCGGAGGCAGACCCGTGCTAGGGGTAAAGTGTGATGCGGGTGGTGGGTGCGTGCACCCAGCTGTACAATCATGGCCGTGTCTCTTTGAACACTTTGATAGGTTGAGCCGGCGAGGCATGCCGCCCCTGAGGAAGTTGAAGATGCATCCTGTGGTACGGCAGCGCAAGCAGAATGTTGGGTAGAGGGCCGGTGGGGACTGAGAATGAGTTCCGCTATATGTTTTCTGAGCTCGGGGACCTGAGGGTGCGTTATTACCGGTGAGGGTGAGGCGCAGACATCTGAGGGGGGTGGCTAAAGGGTGATGCATGCGGCGTGGTGTTCGGTGCACGCCAGATGTCCTACAACATGAGCCGCTGTCTCTTGACACTTTGACCTAAAATCGCGGACTGAGGGATGCCCGCCCCTGAGGAAGTTAAAGATTCATCCTGTGGCAGGAAGGGCATGGTGGGAGTGCAGATGCGCTGATGCAAGCTAGCAATGAGCTTGGAAGCGAGAGACAGGGGGAGGAAGACGCGGACCGCAGTGAGTGAGCAGGTAGAGGCGTCGGCGGGGCTAGCTGGGAGGGAGGAGGGGGCGGGGGCTGTAGGTAATTAGGAGCCTAGAAGCGGTATAGACCCGTGAGTGATGTACACTGCGGTGGCGGAGTGGCGTAGGCCGAGGGGATGGAGAGAAGAAGGAGTAGGCTGAGCGGTGAAATGTTTGTGAATGTGGCCCAGAAGCTGACGGGGGTGACGGTGAGGACCGAGAGACGGCGGGGAGAGCGCGCATGTGAGGGGGCTGGGAGGGGAGGGGGGTGGGGGGGGGGGATGGGAATCAGACATGTATTGCCGTTACTCTTGCGAGCGACAGTGCTATGCCGGTCACTATCGCTACCAGCACCCACTTACACCAAGCAATGTACAGAGTAGCTCAATACTTGTCTGACTCTCCCTCCCCTTCTTCATATTTTTTAAAGAACAGTGTGCATCATTTGTTCATACGTCCTATTCCGTTACCTAGCCTGCGTTGTATGCATGCCCCGTGCCATTAGAAGAAGAAGATCGCCGTGAACTGCCATCAATGACCACGAAACATCTGCCGAAGCACGGGGTGCCATCCCAACCAAAGCGTGCACAATTCGGCTTCACCTAACTGCTGTCTATACTTCTTACGTGATCCGTGGGCACTCAATATAAAATCGCTCTTGTACTGCATACACTGCCCAATGAACATGTGCAAGTGATGTCGCATCCAACCAAAAAGCCTTGTGCCACATTCGCTTCCTCCCGCGTTGTCGCCTGCGTTCTGAATC
Source organism: Chlamydomonas sp. ICE-L (assembly GCA_013435795.1). Taxonomy (NCBI): domain Eukaryota; kingdom Viridiplantae; phylum Chlorophyta; class Chlorophyceae; order Chlamydomonadales; family Chlamydomonadaceae; genus Chlamydomonas; species Chlamydomonas sp. ICE-L. The sequence continues at coordinate 6,719,569 of JACBWV010000099.1, read as the reverse complement.
GAATAAAATCGCCTTGTACTGCATCACTGCACTGAACATGTGCAAGTGATGTGCATCCAACCAAAAGCGTGCACCATTCGTTCCCTACCTGCGTTGTCGCTGGTGCATCGAATAAAATCGCCTTGTACTGCATCACTGCACTGAACATGTGCAAGTGATGTGCATCCAACCAAAAGCGTGCACCATTCCTGATATCCTACCTGCGATTTGTCGCGTAGGCTGCCATCGAGAATAAAATCGCCTTGTACTGCATCACTGCACTGAACATGTGCAAGTGATGTGCATCCAACCAGAAAGCATGTTGCACCATTATGTCTCCCTAACCTGCGTTTGTCGCATTTGGCTGCCATCGAAAAAATGGCCTTGTTAACATGCATCAATGGCATCTGGTGCATCTGGAACATGTGATAACAAGTGAGGGAGCATATCCAACCAAAAGCTTGGGCACCATTCGTCCCTACTGCGTTGTTAGAGCCGTGCCATCGAATAACAATCGCCTCTTGCTACTGCATCACTGCACTGAACATGTGCAAGTAATGTGCATCCACCCAACAGTGTGCACCATTCGTTCCCTACACTAGCGTTGTGTCACGTTATTGTCGCTGGTGATCGAAAGAAGCATGAAGATCGCCTAGTAACTGCATCACATGACACGAACATGTGCAAGGAATGCCACATCATGATCAAGTTCTTGACGTACTCGTAGGAGTCTGAGGAGTCCAGCTCCTCTAGCAGCTGACTCAGCCACTCATCCCTGCATGTTTGCATGTATAGTTAGTTGTTTTAGTTACTAGTCTAGTCACATTCTACAGCAAAAATGTGCTTAAGTGAATATGTAATTCACTGATGATTTGACTAGGTTGTTAACAATGACCTAGTCTATGTCACAATCATGCCACACTTTTTACTTAAGTAAATTTCTTGCCATTACGCCCTATGCATTGAAATCCTACCACCACACCCACCATCACCATAAACTACCCCCCTCCCCCCACCCACCCACTCACACCATCACACACACATTATTGTTTATTAGATTACCATCCCGCACTTCCTGTTTGATTATTTTAAATGTATGTTGTTACAATTCCAGGTGAGCTAAGCGACAAAATAGTCTAAAGCCCGAGGACTCGCCCGCCGCCCCCGTACATGACGGAGGGGCTTTAACCAAAAAAGCCACTGATTGATGAACTGACCCCCAACAAATCGTATTTACCGACGGCAGGGCCCCTAGAGTCAGTGATACAGTTATATATTTGTTGTCGCATTATAAACTTAATAAATCAACCGGCAGCGTTTGACCCCAGCTGAAAGTAGTAACAGCTGCCCCCCTCACACCTCACTGCCTCATAATAGGCCGTACGTGTTTAAATCTACTGATTATCATGTAATCATCACCTGCACTGAAGGAACTGCAGCCTGAGCTCTGCCTTGGAAAAGGCACCGATGCGGGAGTAACTTTAATAAGGCGTACGTGTTATCTATTTTATTATCTTATCATCCCTGCCACTGTGATAAGGAACTGCAACCAGCCTCTTGAGCCTTTCATGGCCCTTGGAAAAGGCTAGCGAAGATATGCAGGCGGAGAACTTTAATAAGGCGTACGTGTTAACTATTTTATAATTTAATCATCACCTCACTTGAGCGAAACGCAGCATCCTAGCGTAGCTCTGCTCGAAAAGGCACGCCGAATTTTACGGCGCAGAGAGTATATAGCCCATAAACATGATACGAAGGCATTCAGGGAGCTGTACATTGGTGCGCAAGCGTGCAAGCAGCTGCTCTGTGAGAGCATAGGTACGCACTCAATTCGGCGAATCTGCCAAGCAGGAGGCCCAAAGAGCGTTGACTGTGAGAAGGTGAGTGAACAAAAAGATAATGACTGGAGAGCGGCGTGGTGATTACAGAGAGGCGTCATCCCGCTACGCGCATGCTGGGCAGTGCAGATGGTCATGTTACTAGCAAAGACAGAGAGCAGCACTAAAAGCTGGAAGCCATGTAACCAAGGCCCTTCAACTTCAAGATAGTGGAGCCAGGCGAGCCAGATTGGGCCAACTCTGCGAATGTTGATGGATGACTGGTTTACCATACCTATGACGCCACTCCCCCATCCTTGCACTCTCCCCAATCCCTGCCATACAACCTTGCATCCCCAACTCACGACCATACAATCCTTGCGCACTCCCCAATTCCGCATACAATCCCTTTGCCACAATCCCCCGCCTCACATAAACCTACCTGACACACTCCAACCCAATCCCGCCTCAATCCCTTGACAACTCCCCAATCCGCTACAATCCTTGAACCTCCCAACTCAATGAACATTACAATCCTAAGCACTCCCCCCCCCACATCAGCTTACATCCCTTGAACTCCCCCAATCCCGCCATACAATCCCTTTTGCACTCCCCCCAATCCCGCATTACAATCCCTTGCACCCCATACCGCCTACAATCTGCACTCCACATCCCGCATACAATCCCTTGCACTCCCCAACTCCGCCCTACAATTTCCCTGCATTCCCCCAATCCCGCCTTACAATCCCTTGCACTCCCCAAATACACGCTACAATCCTGCACTCCCCAACTCCGCCTCCCTAACAACCATTGCACTCCCCCCAATCAGCTACAATCCCTTGCATCACCAATCACGGCATCAATCCCTTGAACGCACCAATCCGCCTACAATCCCTTTGCACTTCCCAACACAACCCAGCACCTACATCCCCTGCACTCCCCAATTCCGCCTACCAATCCCTTGCACTCCCCCAATCCCGCCTACAATCCCTTGCACTCCCCCAATCCGCCTACAATCCCGTGAACTCCCCAAATCCCGGCCTACAAGCCTGAATACCCCCAATCCAGCTACAATCCCCTTTGCCACTCCCAATCCGCACTCATTCCCTGCACTCCCCCAATCCCGCCCTACAATCCCTGACACTCCCCAATCCGCCTACAAATCCCTGGCACTCCCAATCCGCCTACATCCTGACTCCCCAATCTCGTACAATCCCTTGCACTCCCCCAATCCCGCCTACAATCCCTTGCACTCCCCCAATCCCGCCTACAATCCCTTGCACTCCCCAATCCCGCTACAACCTTGCAATACCAATCCCTGCACTCCCCCAATCCCGCCTACAATCCCTTGCACTCCCCCAATCCCGCATACAATCCCTTGCACTCCCCCAATCCCGCATACAATCCCTTGCACTCCCCCAATCCCGCCTACAATCCCTTGCACTCCCCCAATCCCGCATACAATCCCTTGCACTCAATCCGCCTACAAATCCCTTGCACTCCCCCAAATCCCGCCTACAATCATTGCACTCCCCATCCGCTACAATCCTTTTGCACTCCCCCCAATCCGCTACCATCCCTTGCACTCCCCCAATCCCGCATACAATCCCTTGCACTCCCCGTCCTCCACTCCCTACTTCCCCACCCCACGTACACCGAAATGAGAGAAGGTTATCAGCCTGGTCTCTAGCTGAAGTAAAGAATTGTATTGAAGATGAAGAATTGCACGAAGTCGCATTTGTAATCTACACTGGGTTGTATTGGATGCGCGTTTTTAATCTACAAATGAAGAATTGCACTTTTTTGAAGGTCGAAAAGGGCAAGCGCTTTTTTAAGTTGCGAAAGGAATTTCACCCCAGGAGGTGGGTTTCCCAACACAAACCAGCGACACTGAGGATTCATTTGATTTGGGCAGATTACCACACATAGGTATTTATATTACTATACATACATAGTATACCACACAAATACATACACAGTTTAATATACATAGGTATTTATAAGACTTTACATACACAGTATACCACACAGATACAAACACAGGTTACTACACATAGGTATTTCTATTACTATACATACACAGTTTACCACACTAATACATACACAGATTACTACACACAGGCATTTCTATTACCACACAAAGGCATTATGGGATATTATCATATAGACCGATATTGGTGAGAAATATTGCACGTAGCAATGCACAGCAAATCTGTGTGTGTGTGTGTGTGTGTGAGAGAGAGTGAGAGAGTGAGCGAGAGAGAGAAGAGATGAGAGAGGAGAGAGGAGAGGAGAGAGAGAGAGAAAGATTATTTGTTTTTACTGTGTGGCTGGACCGCAATCAAATTGTGTAACACCTTTCACCAGAGAGAGTAAGAGAGAGAGAGTAAGAGAGAGAGAGTGAAAGAGAGAGAGAGAGGGGATGGGTGGTGGGGAGTAAGGGGTTTAGGAAGGGAGTGCTCACCTGCAACATGAGCGTCTTCACCAGTGGCACGTCTGGGTGCAGCAGGCCCAGCCTAGTGATGAATGCTCACCTGCAAAATGAGCCGTCTTCACCAGTGGCAGTCGGGGCAGCTGCAGCAGGCCAGCCTAGTGATGAATGCTCACCTGCAACATGAGCGTCTTCACAGTGGCACGTTGGGTGCAAAGCAGCGCACAGCCTAGTGATGAATGCTCAACTGCCCCAAACATGAGCGTCTTACACCAGTGGCCACAATTTCGGGCCCCGACAGCAGGCCCAGCCTCTTAGTGATGAATGCTCACCTGCAACATGAGCGTCTTCACCAGTGGCACGTCTGGGTGCAGGAAGGTCAGCCAGACCTAGTGATGAGAGCTCACTGCAACATGAGCGTCTTCACCAGTGGCACGTCTGGGTGCCGGCAAGGCCCAGCCTACGTGATGAATGCTCACTTGAACATGAGCGTCTTCACCAGTGGCACGTATGGGGCAGCAGGCCCGCCTAGTCTGAATGCTCAACGCAACACAGAGGCGTATTACACACCATCGGACACGTCTGGCGTGCAGGAGGCCCTAGCATTAGTGATGGAAGGCTCACATGCAAATGAAGCGTCTTCACCAGTGCCAAAGTGACCCCGCCTGGGTGCAGCAGGCCCAGCCTCGTGATGAATGCTACCTGCACAGGAGGCTTCACCAGTGGCACATCTGGTGCAACAGGCAAAGCCTTAGTGATGAATGACTCACCGGCAAATGAGCGTTCTTCACCAGTGGCAGAGTCTGGGTGCAGCAGGGCCACGACTAGGTGAGGACCATGCTCACATGCAAACATGAGCGTCTTCACCAGTGGGACGTCTGGGTGCAGCAGGCCCCAGCCCTAGTGATGAATGTCACCGGGCAACATGGCGTCTTCCACCAGTGGCACGTCTGGGGCAGCAGGCCAGCCTAGTGCCTATGAATGCTCACCTGCAACATGAGCGTCTTCACAGGCGGGCACGTTGCTGGTGCACAGGCAGGGCCCAAGCCTAGTGATGAATGCTACCTGCAACATGAGCGTCTTCAACAGTGGCAAGTCTGGGGGCGTTGCAGCAGAACAATCCTATGGGATGACTGCTCACCTGCAACATGAGCGTCTACCAAGTTGGCACGTAGGGGTGCAGCGGCAAGCCTAGGGATGAAATGATCACCTGCAACATGAGCGTCTTCACCAGTGGCACAGTATGGGTGCAGCAGGAACAGCCTAGTGATCGATGCTCACCTGCAACATGAGCGTCTCCACCAGGGAAGGTCTGGGGCAGCAGGCCCACAGTACTAGTGATGAATGCTCACTGCAACATGAGGTCTTCACCAGGGCGTCTGGGTTGACGCAGGCCCAGCCTAGTGATGAATGCGCACTTGCAAACATGGAGCGTCTCCCAGTGGCCAATCTGGGTGCAGCCGGCCCAGCCAGTGATGAATGCTCACCTGCAACCATGAAAGCGGCTTTCACCAGTGGAAAGTCTGGGCGCAGCAGGCCCGCCTAGTGATGGAAGTCACCTGCAACATGGCGTCTTCAACAGTGGCACGTATAGGTTGCAAACATGCCCAGCCTAGGGATGGAAGGGCACTGCGACATGAGAGAGCGTCTTCACCAGTGGCACGTCTGGGTGCCGCAGGCCAGCCTAGTGATGATGCTCCACCTGCAACATGAGCGTCTTCACCAGTGGAACGTTGGGGCGCAGCCTTTACCGGACCAGCTAGGTGATGAATGCTCCACCTGCACCATGAGCGTTCTTCACCAGTGGAACGTCTGGGTTGGCGAGCAGGCACCACCCCAGCAATGTGATGAAGCTCACCTGCAACATGAGCGTCTTCACCAGTGGCACGTCTGGGTGCAGCAGGCCCAGCCTAGTGATGAATGCTCACCTGCAACATGAGCGTCTTCACCAGTGGCACATCTGGGTGCAGCAGGCCCAGCCTAGTGATGAATGCTCACCTGCAACATGAGCGTCTTCACCAGTGGCACGTCTGGGTGCAGCAGGCCCAGCCTAGTGATGAATGCTCACCTGCAACATGTAGAGTATTCACAAGTGGCACGTTGGGGGTGCAGCAGGCCCAGCTAGTGATGAATGCCTCACCTGCAATCATGAGCGTTTCACCAGTGGCACGTCCGGGTGCCAGCAGGCCAGGCCTAGTGAGAATGCCTTCAACTTGCAAAATGAGGTCTTTCACCCGTGGCAGGTCTGGGTGCAGAGGCCCAGAATAGTGATGAATGCTCACCTGCAACATGAGCGTCTTCACCAGTGGCACGTCTGGGTTTGCAGCATGCACGCCTAGTGATGACGTGCTCACCTGCAAACATGAGCTTCTTCCCAGTGGCACGTCTGTGGTGCAGCAGGCCCAGCCTAGTGATGAGTGCTCACCTGCAACATGAGTGCTCACCTGCAACATGAGCGTCTTCACCAGTGGCACGTCTGGGTGCAACAGGCCCAGCCTAGAGATGAAGGCCTGCAGGTCCAAGGCCTCATCGTACACGCCGTTACGCACACAGGTGTCCATTAACTGCGGCACCTCGAGGAGCTCCACTAGGGCTGACTGACCACCTGCATTTGATTAGGGACCGGTCTATCATATGATTATGACCAAAGGCGATTATGATATCATGCAAATTAAATTATATGATATTGTATATAAAAGGCAACTTTAGACAGTCAATTCGGCAGCAAATGAATATCCTATGATGCATTGATACTCATATGCCCTTCCCCTACATGTGTTATGTTCTTCTCTAATAATGCTGCGGTTAAATAATATCTATTGATTATGCTTGTTTGCCTAAGTTGAGTCATATTATACCTGAACCAATTAAGTTTAGCTGATTGCCTTGTGTTTTTTGCATATCAAGGATGTACAAATATAAGCACATTTTGCCTGTGGGGTGTACAAGAGCTCCAAAAGGGCTGACAGATCACCTGCATAAATAAATAAATAATAAATAAATACATAGTACGCCTTATTACGAGGCGAGAGGTTGAGGGGGTCCAGGGGTTTTAGGGTTTAGGGTTGTGAGCCCGTTTGCTTGCTCTGGAACCTACCACACCACCTGCATATGAATATGGTTACACAGCTTTTGCAAGCTATGTCATTGTTAACTCTTTCTGTTAATGGTTAATGGTCAGATGGGATCTACGGGTTATACAAGACGTCTATTGTTTTTATTGATATTCATCCGTTTATGTTTGCTATGCAATTGTGGATTTTCTTGGCCCATGATTGTGTAGGTTGTTCAAGCTGTACTTCTTTCGTTTTTATTGTACTCAAGGTTTACTGGATCTCATACATTTTAATGGCCAACATTTTTGTGGGTTGTGTACGCTATGCTTATTCTTCTTGTTACAGAGCCTTTTCCCGCTACCAGTAGCGATCACTACCTGGGACCCTATTTGGCAAAACCTTCCGCTTTTATGAGACTCAAATCTGGAACATGCCCCCCAAACCCATAGGCATATAATTTCTTCTTGTGAACCCATACACCCCTAATCCCCCCCCCCCCCCCCCCCACCCCCACCCCCACCACCACCACCACAAACACACACACATGCGCCCACAGACTCCTAATCCACCCTCATCCCCACCAAGTGGACGCGGTATGGTAAATGCTGCAAGTTGTTTATTCCTTTGTGAGTTTGTATATGATGAAAGCCACCCCAACCCACACCATATACCCTCCCCCCCACCCCTCCCCTCACCCACCCCATCTCCCACCCCCCCACTCTTAATCCACCCTCCTCCCCACCAAGTGTACGCGGTAACTTGCCTGCAAGCTGTTTATTCTTTGTGAGCTTGTCCATCACCTCAGTCGAGTTGGTCGAGAAGGACTCACATGCCGTTGCTAACTCAGGGATGCCCTGGTAGATGGTGGGTGTGTGTGGTGGGTGTGGTGTGTGTGGTGTGTGTGGTGTGTGTGGTGTGTGTGTGGTGTGTGTGTGGGTTGGGGGCGTGTGGGGTTCGTGTGGGATACGTGGGTTGAGGGGGGTGTTGGGTGTGTGGGTTGGGTGGGTGTGGGGTGCGTGTGGGGTAGGTGTTGGGTGGGTGGGTTGGGGTGGGTGTGGGTTGGGTGGGGTTAGTGGGTGTGGGTGTGTGTGGGGTGTGTGGGTTTGGTTGGGTGTGTGGGTTGGGGTGTGTGTGGGTTGGTTGGGTGTGGGTTGGTTGGGTGTGGGGTGGGTGTGGGTTGGGTGGGTAGGGGTGGGTGTGGGTTGGATGGGTTGGGGTGGGTGTGTGGTGGGTGGGTTGGGATGGGTGTGCCTTTGCATCGCCTGTGCCATGGTTAACATGTATCCCGAGTTGTTTGGATTTCTTGAGATCTCAATGGTAGATGGTGGGGGTCAAAGGGGATGAGGGGTTGTGAGATTGTGGGAGCAGGAGAGGGAGAGCTCTTATTTAGATGGTGGGGGTAAAAAGGATGAGGGGTTGAGAGGTTGTAGGAGGAAGAGAGGGAGAGCACTTAGTTAGATGGTGGGGGTAAAAGGGAATGAGGTGTTGAGAGGTTGTGGGAGGAAGAGAGGAAGAGCTCTTAGTTAGATGGTGGGGGTAAAAGGGAATGAGGTGTTGAGAGGTTGTGGGAGCAAGGGCGGGAGAGATCTTACTTATGGATTACTGCACTTTCCCTAGTATAGGGTCGACTAGATGAATGATTCCTAACGTTGACTTTGGTGATCATATTTCCTGTGTGGCTGGTCCAACCGCTACCTAGTCGTGTAGCACTATGGAACAGGCCCTAAGCCCTCCTCTAGGGGGGTGACAGCCCCCCCCCCCCCCCCCCCCCCCCCCCCACCCCCCCACCCCCCCCCCCCACCACCCCCCCCCCCCAGTGTGCTGGCCCCAGTGCGCCTATTAAAGATGAGGGTGAGGTGGTTAGAGGGGGCCAGCCTGTTTGCTTGCACTGGAGCCAACCCCTACTTACCTGAAGCAGTAAATCTAGATGCTCACATACTGCGCCCAGCTCTGTGTCAATTGTTTGGAGGCATTTTGCTGTGGAAATGAAGGCACTGGGAGGAGGGCAGGGGGGAGGAAGGAGGTCGAGGTAGGGAAACAAAAGTTAAATAAATTTTAGATAAGGTAACATAAGTTAAGCCAAGCCAAGGTACGGTAAGGTAAGGTAAAGTAACATAAGTTAAGTTAAGGTAAGGTTAAGGTAAGGTAAGGCAAGGTTCAGAAAGGCAAGGTAAGGTAAGGTAAGGTGAGGTATTGTAAAGTATACAATTGCTTGTGGCTTTGGTGTTATATGATGAGACGATGCGGTGACGCCTGGACGTCCCTCTACCTTGTAACAGCAATACAAAGCTTTTATTCACATGCCCAACCTGCATACCCCCCTAAAGATCGAGCGTACACAGTCCCACACAATACACATGTCAGACTGCAATACCAAGCATGAGAGCACCCTCCCGCCCACCCAAACAAATAAGTACATATACATACATAGTTTCGCAATTTATCTTGGACATACGCTAGGGGAGCACACACACACACTACTGCACACATATTTTATATAATTAAGGGTAAGAAGGTGGGGGGGGGGGGGGGGGGGGGGGGGGGGGGGGGGGCAGATCTACATTGATCTTAGCTACCTTTCATTATATATGAGGCTTGTCATGATGTGAGGGGTGTACCAGTGACAAGCATGATTCAGTGTTGCTGAGTGGCATTGAGCAGGTAGCCATGTAGCTGAATGATATGGTGTCACATTAGGAGAGCTAAGCATCTCCCTTAGCAAGAGCACCTGTAGTTGGAGACCGACGTGCTTTGGATTTTGCGTTCTATTTGCTTCTTCTCACTCTCCAACAGCTCCGGTTCCTATAGTACGGTGACAGGTGAAGCTGTAGATCCTGGCCCGATTTTCGAAGTCAAAACTGTATCGATTCGCAACATACTTTCCGCAACCGATCAAGCGAATACGAAAGCAGGTCTGAAAGATATTGGTCATTCTGCCTGCTGGATCCAGCCATAGACTTCGGGTTTGCCCGTGCCTCAAGACTAGTGGAGGGGCTGAGCAATTCTCCCGATGCGCTTGTCATGGTTGCTAGGCCTAGAATTCGCAAGAAGGAGGATTATGTGTCAATTTGATTGTTCCAATGCAGTACGATGTCCTTACGCTCTACGTTCTACAACCGCTCAACCGCTCGCACTACAGTGCCCACCCTTGGATGCTCCTACTCGCCGGTTATCTCTTAAACGACTCTCTGCGCGCGGCATTGGTTCCCGTGAGTTTTGTACATATACAGGCCGACTGAAGCTGGCGAAATGAGCACTTTAAAAACCATTCAGCTAGTTGATGGTGATGGGGCTTTCCAGGGCGAGCAGCTGGATTCCTTTGCTGATGAAATCAAGCTTGCAGAAAAGCGCAAGGACTATCAGGTCGTTGCCATAATGGGTCCCCAGAGCTCGGGCAAGTCCACCCTACTGAACTATGTGGTAAGTACTAAGCAGCAGACCGCTTCCAGATCGCGTGCTGTCGTTTTTTTTCTATGTGCCATTGGCATGGGCGAGGCAGAAGCTCTACTTACGCCCAATCCGCCACCGCAGTTCGGCACTCAGTTCGTGATGATGGACGCCATGACAGGGAGGAGTCAAACAACCAAGGTGTGACCCTTGAGCCAGGAGAGTGATTCAGTGACACATGCTCCTCCAGATCACTTGTTGAGTGATGGGATATCAATAAAAAAGTTCAAGCTTTCAGGCCGCTGCATGTAAGGGTCAAACATTATGGTGGAGATCTTAACCACATCAAATTTAATGCTACGGTTAAGCAATATCCAATGTTAGCCTCAATTTTAGGGGATTGGTTTATTCTACTCGAGTTTACTTGATTACTTCATATGTTTATGTTTTCAGAATATACCACTGTAAGCACAGCCTGCCTGTGGGGTGTACGGCCACAGTACAGTAACCACATGGGTTAGGGTTTATATTTCATGGTCTATCAGCAGACATGCTGCTTACCATACGGGCAGAGAAAATATGTGTTATGTAAACACTACTACACCATACTGCTGTGCACAGGCCTCAATCACGTAGGTGGATACAGTTGAAAAAAAGATAACGCCTGGAGGGGCGTGGTGTGAAGGGGACCCTCCCGTACGCCACAGCTGGGGAAAGTCACCATGGCAGACATGGGTGGATACAGTTTGAATAAATGCCCAGGCTAATGCAGGTTAACAACACACATGACCTGAACCAAACTGAATGCATTTTGGTTGGCGCTACCTTTCGAATTGTTGCAGGGTATCTGGATGACAAAGTCTCCCAAGCTTACAGACACCACCACATTGGTAAGAGCCAAGACATAAGGTGGGGGGAAGCTAGTACCCACAAAGCCAGTACCCATAAGCCAGGTCTCCTCGGGTTCAGGGTTTAGGTTATAGGGTTTAGGGTATAGGACATCTGGCTTGTGGATAATGGCTTTGTGGGTGCTAGCATCCCCCCCTCCAAGACATAGCATATGCTTTCCCTGTTGGTAGGTACTGGAGAGGGTGTGGAACTTAGTGTGGCACCTACTTGGTGGTTGGCCCCAGTGCAAGCAAACAGGCTGGCCCCCTCAACCTCACGCCTGATAAAAAGGCGTCCAATTTATTTATTTATTTATTTCTGTATTTATTTGTTTATTTATTTATTTATTTATGTGGCACCTACAGGAGTGGGACACCAAAGTTCCACTTTAAATTAGTAACCTTGTTGGTGCATGTAGACTATGGTGTGCAAACTCCGAGCCACTGTTTACATTTTTGGGCTACACATGGCCGCTTCCAGCCAGCTCCATTAGCCAGCCACTGGGTCAATCCCAAAGCGTCAGGGGCACTGGAATGCCCATTTTGTTTTTTTACTTGTGAACGGATTTCGTCCGAAACGGGGTCTCAGGTAGTAATCGGTATGTGTGGCGAAAAACAAAATTTCTGGCTGACGTGCGTGCGGCGTTGTCTTTTGTGTGTTGGTGGTGGTCCAGGATTTTCTTCAAATCTGATAGTGGTTTTTTTCTAGATGTATGGCTTTAGGCCTCCCCCAGGGACAGTGTTTCTATAGCTTTTTGGCTATTTAAGGCCAATTATTTTGACAATTTTGGCCAAAACAGGGTCAAAAGAAGTGATCGCTATCTATAGTGGGAAAACGAATCCTTTGGTGGTCGGGAGGTTGACCATCTTGCTTTATTCCATCGTGTTCACTTGTATTCTTCTTATCATGTTTTTGTCCAAGATCTCCTACACATCGATAATGCCATTTTCATGTGTATAAGGCTGGGTTGTGTGTAATGCTGGGTATTGGGTATGAAGCTGGGTATAAGGCTGGGTGTAAGGCTGGGTACATGGGATTGGGTATAAGGCTGGGTATAAGGCAAGATTTGTTCCCTCATTTCCAGATTGTTACTTCCCATGCTGAGACTGGCACCAATTGCAGCTGGGGTAGGCTGGATGGGGAGCGCTGTCTTAACCCACCCATCCCTCCCCGCCCAACCTAACCTAACCTCCCACCCCTCCCCTCCCCAACCCACCTACACCTCCCACCCCAACCCACCTGCCCCACCCCAACCCAACCACCCCAACCCAACCCACCTACCCCTCCCCTCCCCAACCACCCTGCCCTCCCCAACCCACCTACCCCTCTCCTTCCCAAACCAAACTCACCCTACCCTCCGCACCCCAACCCACCCAACCACTCCCCAACCAACACACCCAATCCACCCCAGCCCACCCACTGCAAACCCACACCAACCCACCCAAACCCTCTCCACCCTAACCCAACCCTTGCCCCAACCCAACCACCCAACCCTCCCCACCCAAGCTACCCGCCCCTCCCCACCCCAACCAACCTACCCCTCCCATCCCCAACCCCACCCTCCCCATCCCAACCCACCCCACCCTACCCACCCACCACAACCTCCACCTCCCCTACCCAACCCAACCCACCTACCCCAACCCTCACCAACACCTGCCCACCCCAACCACCCACCCCTCCCCACCCCAACCCAACCCATCCACCACCCTTCCCCAATCCAATCCACCTACCCTCCCCTCCCCAACGCACCTGCCCCACCCCAACCCACCTACCCCTCCCTCCCAACACACCCAACCCTTCCCCAACCCGACCCAACCCACCCTTATGCACAGGTATGGATCTGGAAGGCAATGACGGACGTGAGCGCGGCGAAGATGACACTAACTTTGAGCGCCAGACAGCACTGTTCGCTCTTTCTACTGCCGACGTGCTTCTCGTAAATGTGTGGTGTCATGACATTGGACGAGAGCAGGGCTCTGGTAAGCCCTTGCTGAGGACCATCTTCCAGGTACCACAGATTGGAATATTTTAATAATAGCCATCAATATTTGTAATGTGAAATCTAATGTGTGGTGTCATGACATTGGCAGAGAGCAGGGCTCTGGTAAGCCCTTGCTGGGGACAATCTTCCAGGTATGATTTGTATTTGTATCAACCAATTTGCTAAAAACAAAAACATTTGTTCCGCTGATTCCCCCCTCCCACCCCTCCCACGCCCACACACAGATTGGAATGTTTTTGTAATAGTCATCAATATGTTTTTATTTGCAATCCAAGGTGTAATATATATTTGTGTTTGCATACGCAAATGTTTTTTTCACCCCACACCTTAGGAAACACTCATCTGTGTAAGGTTCACGTAGCACTGCTCACGGTGTATTGTTCTGTCTATGCAAATGTGTCCTCAGCCACGCGGAGGAAACACGAATCTAGTAGTTAGTGCACTGCTCACCGTGTCATGGTTCTGCCGATGACAAATGTTGTCCTCAAACACAGCCTAAGGAACCACTCATCAATGTGAGGTTCACATAGCACTGAACTCACCGGTATGTATGACCTCTGCAAATGTGTCCTCAGCCCACGCCTAAGGAACCACTCATCTATGTGAGGTTCACGTTGCACTGCTCACCGTGTATTGTTCTGCCTATGCAAATGTGTCCTCAGCCCACGCCTAAGGAACCACTCATCTATGTGAGGTTCACGTTGCACTGCTCACCGTGTGTTGTTCTACATAAGCAAATTCATCTTCAACCCTGCCATCCTCACCCCTGCTGTACCCATCTGCCTGCCATCCTCACCCCTGCCATCCTCAACCGTCACCAGGAACCACTCATCTATGTGAGGTTCACTTTGCCCTGCTCACTGTGTGTTTTTCTACATAAGCAAATTCATCTTCACCCCATGCCATATCACACCTGGATGTACCCATCGCCTGCCATTCATCACACTGCCACTACTCAAACCGTCATCAGGAAAAACTATTCTATGTTAGGTTCACTTTGCACTGCCCACCGTGTATTGTTCTACCTATGCAAATGAAATTAATACTGACATCCTCCCCCCCACCCTACTCCCCCAAACCACGACCCCCATCCATGAACTCCCATCATCACACCCCCCATCCTCAACCCCCCCCTAACCCCCACCCACCCCCCATCCGGATAACTCCACAGACGAACACGACCCCCAACCGCAACACCACCCACCAACCACACAAAAAACACAAAAACAAGACATGACCCCAAAAACCTCTCCCACACCCCCCATCCTGACCCTCCCCATCCTCACCCCCCCCACCCTCACCCGTGCTGTACCCATCTGCCTGCAGGTCAACTTGAAGCTGTTTGCCCCTGAGCCCAACCGCAAGAAAACAGTGTTGCTGTTTGTTATCAGGGACAAAACCAAAACTCCTGTCAACAAGCTGGTTGAGGTCGGTTGGATGGAATGAAGAGAGATTATATGAAGAGTGATGGCATGAAGAGAGATTCTTTGAAGAGTGATGGCATGAATTGAGATTCTTTGGAAAGTGATGGCATGAATAGAGATTATTTGAAGAGAGATTATTTGAAGAGTGATGGCAAGAAGATAGATTCTTTGTTATCAGGTACAAAACCAAAACCCCCTTTGTACACATAGCAGAAAATAAGAGCGGTGATTCAGTAATGCCCTGAGGTGCCAGTCAGTATTCACAACATGCGTTGCATACTGGGGGTACAAGGAGTATCCGCAAGGTCAGTGCCTTTTCACCTTTATCGATACTACCATATTACCAACCATCCCTATACCCAACATCCATGCACCAACCATCCCAATCTACACCAATCCAGCTGCTACCAACATGCGCCTAAAAAACCATCCCCTATACCCACCATCCCCTCTACCAACCATCCCATGTACCAACCATCTCCTCTACCAACCATCCCCTCTACCAACCATCCCTTGTACCAACCATCGCCTATACCAACCATCGCCTGTACCAAACATCCCCTATGTCAACCATCCCCTGTACCAACCATCCCATGTACCAACCATCCCCTCTACCAACCATCGCCTATACCAACCATCCCCCATACCAACCATCCCCTATGTCAACCATCCCCCATACCAACCATCCCCCATACCAACCATCCCCTATGTCAACCATCCCCCATACCAACCATCCTCTATGCACTGTGTCACCTTCCCCTAAGCTCACCATCCTACCATCTCACCATCCCCTGTACACACCTTTCTTTATGTCCTAACCACCATCCACTATGCACTATGCATACACCCATCATCTGGCACTATTCTCACCATCTAATCCACACTAGGCACACCTCCCCCCCTAAACCCCCATTCACCATCCCACCATCTTATGTGCCCACCATCCTCTCTGCACATCAACCATCCATATCCCCTATGCACACCACCACCATACCCACCCATCCACTAGCACTACCACAATCCACTATACCCACCATCACGTGGCCCACCAATCTCACCATCCCATAATCACCTTTGGACACAATCACTATGCACTACAACCATCACTATGCTCTACTACCATCCCTTATACCCACCATCCACTATGCCCACCATCTCACCATCCCACTATCCCCTTTGGCCACCATCCACTATGCACTACCCACCATCCACTATGCACTATCTCACCATCCATATCCCCCCTATGCACACCATCCCCTATACCCACTATCCACTATGCACTACCTACCATCCACTATACCCACCATCCACTATGCCCACCATCTCACCATCCCACTATCCCCTGTGCCCACCATCCTCTATGCTCATCATGTCACCATCCCTGATGATCACCGTACTAACAATCCCATGCTGAACAATCTCACAATCCACTATACCCACCATCTAACCATCCCACATCCAGGTGCCAAAAATCCACGATGCACTACCACATCCCGATACACACCATCTCAACCATCCATCCATCCCCGAGTGCCCACATCCACTATGCATCACCACCATCCCCGATGCCCACCACTCCACTATGCATACCCACCATCCATACCCAAACATCTTACATAAAAACATCCCTTCGTGCACAACCATCCATATGACTCCACACCATAATGTGCCCCACCAGCCACGAGCACTACCCACCATCCCCTATACCCACCATCTCACCATCCCACCATCCCCTGTGCAAAACATCCTCTATGCTCACCATTCACCATCCCCGATACCAACATAACCACCAACCTGTGCCAACATCAACATGCAATGCCACCAGCCTCTATGAACCCATCCACCAACATAACCTATGTCAATCCTACCATCAATATACCAACCATCCCCCTATGAACACATCCATATACCACCACCCAAAACCCCCTGTGCCCAACCATCACTATGCAATACCCAACAGAACATATGACACACTATTCACCATCCACCATCACCCTATATCCACCACCCCAAATCCCCTGTTGCCACCAGACATAAGAACTACCCACCCGGTACACATACCATCACACCACCATCCACTGTGCCCACATCAACTACGCACTACCAACCATCCCCTATAACCACAATCTCACCATCACCACATCCATATACCACCACCCCACCCTCACTGTGCCCACCATTCACTACGACATACCCACAATCCCTATATCCACATCTCACCATCCCACCATCCCCTATATCCACCACCCCACCATCCCCTGTGCCCACCATCCACTACGCACTACCCAAACTCCACTATACCCCACTACCCCACATCCCCTGTCCTGCACACCATACACTACGCATAACCACCATCCCCTATACCAAACACCCCCCCCATCCCCTGTGCCACCATCCAAATATGCAATTACCCACCATCAAATCATACAACCACCCCACCATCCCCTGTGCCCACCATCCACTATGCACTACCCACCATCCCCTATACCCACCATCTCACCATCCCACCATCCCCATATACCCACCACCCCACCATCCCCTGTGCCCACATTAAATACGCCATACACACCATAACATATATCCACTCATTAACCATCTCACCATCCCTATATCACCACCCACCATCCCTGTGCCCAATACACACGCATTACCACGTCCAAAATACCTACCACCAAACATCCCTGTGCACCACAATCCATACGCCACTTCCCAGCATCCCCTTACCACACTCAACCATCCTGTGCCACATCAAGATGCACTAAACGACCATCACCCATCACCATACCCACCACCCACCATCCCATGTGCCACCACCATCGCACTACACACCATCCCTCAACCTACACCATCGCACCAATCCCACCATCCATATATCCACCCCCCACAATCCACTGTGCCAACCATTCATGTTGCCCAACCATTCCTATGCACTACCCACCATCCCCCATACCCACATCCACCATCCAAATACCTAAAAACCCACCATCCCTGTTGTGCCAACCCATACACTAGGCACTACCATCATACCATTACCCACAGATGCACAATCCCAACCAGACATAGACCCACCACCCCACCAGCCCCTGTGCCCACAGCAACGAGCAACGACCAAAATCACACGGTAACACTAGGCAATCCACTCCCCTATGACCACCATCCACCATCCCTATAAACACCCATCCCACCATCCATATACCCAACAATCCCACCCATCCCAAAACCCACCATCCCACCATCCCCTTTACCCACCATCTCACCATCCCACCATCCCCTATACCCACCATCCCACCATCCCACCATCCCCTATACCCACCATCCCACCATCCCCTATGCCCACCATCTCACCATCCCCTGTGCCCACCATCCTCTACGCACTACCCACCATCCTCTATTCATTATCTTACCATCCATACCGCCCCTATGAACAGGTGCTTGAGGCTGACCTGACTAAGATGTGGGAAGGCATCTCTAAGCCCTCCCAGTACACCGACTCCAAGATAACTGACTTTTTCGATGTGAGTCCATAATGTGCATGATTTGTGTCGTGTTGACTGACGTTTTCGATGTGAGTCCATAATTTGCATGATTTGTGTTGTGTTGACTGACGTTTTCAATGTGAGTCCATAATTGACATGATTTGTTCCTCTGACGATTTTTATGTGAGTCCACAATTGACATGTTCGTGTTGTGTTGACTGACTTTTTCGATGTGGCTTCACAATTGACATGAGTTGTTGTATTGACTGAATTTTTCGATGTGAATCCACAATTATCATCCTTTGTACAACTGACATTTTAAATGTGATTTCACAATTTGCATGGTTTGTTCAACTGACTTGCTTGATGTGAGTCCACAATTGACATGAGTTGTGTTGTATTGACTGACTTTTTTGATTGGGTCCACAATTGACATGGCTTGTGCGGCTAACGTTTTCCATGTGGCTCACAATAATTCGACATGGCGTTATGTTGCATGGACTGACTTTTATACGTTTCCACAATGACAGGGCTTGGCGGTGATTTTTCCATGGGGCTCACACTTGACATGGTGGTGTTCGTATTGAGGACTTTTGAGAGGTGTGTCAACAATCGACTGTTAGTTGATGAAGTTTTGTATGTGAGTCCACAATTGACATGGTTTGTTCGACTTATTTTTGATATGAGTTCACAATTGAATGAAAATGACTCACTTGGTTTGTGAAGAAGACCAGATTATGAATCTTGATAACACAATCGTTCCACATCGTTTTTTCGAATTATCCATGGAAGTGCAGCACATCTGTGCGAAATGGGTGCAAAACCCAGCAGGCCCCACGTATACTGTCCAGCTCCTCAACGTTATTTGGTTTGATGGTAGTGTGGCTCAATATGTTTTTTTCCAACGTGTTTTCTGGATTAGGACGCCTTGTGGCCTCACAGCCCGACTGCTTCAATATCATACATACAAATACATTATAGAACATACAGTTGATGTATCTGTCTAGCCCATTGTTCTTTTCAACGACTCCTCACCACTGTTTAGCTAGTCTGCCATTGCTTGGCGACGCATGGGTTAGGCACTGCCCTCCCCCCCACCCACACATGCAAACACTCATGCAGCTGCTGCCTGCCATGGACAATATCATATCCACCACCCCCCCCCCCCCCCCCCCCCCCTCCCCCCTTGCGGGTCCAAGTGGCTACTCAACTGCTTACATTAATCAGAAATCAGAAGCACTGTGTCTTGCCACCCTATCGCTGAATGCCTTGCTGGCATGATGTTACACATTTATACTGTCATGCTGCCATACATTTGGACTGTCATCTTGTCATACATTTGGACTGTCATCCTGTCATACATTTATACTATCATGCTGTCACCTGCTATCATGCTGTCACCTGTGCCTTGCTTTCATACCGTAGTACTGTCATATCACCATCCTGCCTTGCTGACATAATGTCATGCTGTCATACATGGATACTGTCATACTGCCTTGCTGTCATCCTGTCATACTGCACTGCTGTCATACTGTCATACCGCCATACTGCACTGCTGACAGATGTCATGCTGTCATACATGTATGCTGTCATACCGGCTTATAATACTGTCATCCTGCATTGCTGTCATTATGGTATTATGTCCTACCGTTATACTGCCTTGCTGACATAATACCATGCTGTCGTACACGTATACTGTCATTCTATCTTGCTCTTATACAGTCATACTGCCTTGCTGTCATACTGTAATACTGTTGTACCGTCATTCCGTCTCGCTGACATAATGTCATGCTGTCATACATGTATACTGTCATACTGCAGTGCTGTCAAACTGGCATGCTTGTATACTGCCCTACTGCAGTGCCCCCGTTGCCTTGCTAATGCCTTTTTGATTGCTACTGCCTCACCCACTTCCTTGCTACTTCCTTATTGCCTTACTACCACCCCGCTGCCTTGCTACTGCCCCACCCACTTCCTTGCTACTGCCTTATTGCCTTACTGTCACAACGTTGCCTTGCTACGGCCTTATTTATTGCTACTGCCTCACCCACTTCCTTGCTACGGCCTTATTGCCTTACTGTCACAACGTTGCCTTGCTACGGCCTTATTTATTGCGACTGCCTCACCCACTTCCTTGCTACTGCCTTATTGCTGCGGCTGTAACCCTGTTGCCCAACTCACCAGGTTCAATATGCCGCCCTGTCACACTTCGATGAGAAGTTTGAGGACTTCCAGGCAGACTGCACTGTTCTGCGTCGCCGCTTCACTGATGAGGGTGTGTCTCAATCCATGTGTGATATGTATATGTATCTGTGTGATATGTATTCGCATATGTGTGATATGTATTTGTATATGTGTGATGTGTGGTTGTTTATGTGATATATGTGGTGTGTGGCTGTTTATGTGTGATATGTATTTGTATATGTGTGATCCGCATTTTGTGAGTATTTGCATATGCTTGATTTGTGTCATTAGCATGGGGAGGGAGGAGGGGGGCACAAGCTGTCAGATTTGAACGTTGCAAATATTATGATGATGGTACAATTATGTGTGTGCCATGAGCCCGGGGTTGGGGCGGGGGGGTGGGGATTACAATTGGAAATAGTTTACCCACGACTTCCAAACTCCAAGATGATTTATATCTAGGGATCAGCATATCATATGATGTTGGCCAAAGGTGAGAATTATATCATATGATATCATACAAATTGCATATTATATTGTATGTAATTGGTAACTTTGTCCTAGTCAGACTGCCGGCATCATATGATATCATATGATGACATAATATCATCTCATAGCATATTGCCGTTCCCTATTTATATCCATTCAGCAGAACCCAAGACAAGCCCAGTCCACAACATGCGGGAGGGGTCTTCCAACAAATCCTAAAAAAGGGCAAAATAAATTATATCATACCGGATGTTGGCCTGGGAATAACAAATGGATGCAGACAAATGGTGGAAAACAGTACAGACATGCAGCATTTAATTTGGGAATCAATTTTTTGAAACAGGTCGTAATTGTAATTTGCGCCAGATTTCAAATTTTGACTAGAAATCTGAGAAATCTGATAATTCTGGGGGAATTTCAGAAAGTTGGCCTGAAAAAGTCATGTACGAAGTACGACCTACGACCCCAATCCCCAAATGACCTGCTGAATGGCTGTACAGCATATTGGAGTTTGACAGTGGTGGGCAGACTGTTTTCCACCATCCGTTTGTGTCCATACGTTCTGCCCAGTCCAACATCCGTTATGATATAATTTATTTTGTCTTTCTTTTTTTAAGGATTTGTTGTAAGACCCTTCCCAGAAGTTGTGAAACAGGCTTGTATTGGGCCAACAATGGGCCNATGACCATAAACATTCCCCAAAGTTCTCATACATACCACTTTAATCCACAGTTGCCAATTTTACTTGTACAGCGATGTGCAGAGTGGCACAATCACTTTCTTCAACCACACCCCCTCGGCCTGCATTCGACAATCTGGCGTCCCTTAGGACCCAGGTAGGGCACACCAGACTCAAATTTGGGATGGGATTTAAATGACCCCCATAAACATTCCCCCCAAAGCTTTCATACCTACCAATTCATCCAACAGTTGACAACCCCCCCCCCCCCCCCCCCCCCCCCCCCCCCCCCCCCCCCCCCCCCCCCCCACCCCCCCCCCTAATCTTTAACTTTTCCAAGCTCTGTGCATGCCAAACCCATTAACCTCCCCCCAACCCCCTGGCCCACAGCATTCGGCCCAATCCGTGCGTCAATTAGGAACCCAGGGTAGGTAGGGCACACACCCCAGACTCAAATTGGGCTGGATGATCCCTTCAGTGACACAAAACATTACCAAAAGCTTCTAATAATCCAATCACAGTTCCATCCACAGTGGCAAACTTCACTTTTCCAGACCCCCCTATGTGCATGCAAACCCCTTCCACCCCCCACACCCCACGCATCGTCGCCCGACCCCCATCGCCACAATTGTGCGCATAATTAGGACCCAGGAAGAGCACAGCAGACTCAAATTTGGGCGACTGGACTTTAACCCCCCCCCCCCCCCCCCCCCATGGACCATCCCCCCCCCCCATAACCATTCACCACACACAAGGCTTCTCCTACATACCACTTCCATCAACCGAGCCCCGCCCCCGCACACCACCTCCCTGACCCCCACAGCCTGCCAAGCTATGTGCCGCATGCCCCCTACTCCCAACCACAACCTTAACCACCCCCCCTCGTGCCCGGCATTCGCCACATCGTGCGTACTTTGGACCAGGGGTAGGGCCACACCAGACTCAAAATGGGGGATGGGAATTTAACCCCCCCTCGACATAAACCATCCCCAAAAGTGCTCATTACATACAATTTCATCCACAGTGGCCCAATTTTACTTTTCAGTATGTGCATGCAAAAACCCTTTCCACACACCCCCCCCCCCTAGTGCCTGCAGTCGCCACTACCCAATCCGCTGCGCCTACATGGACCCAGGTTATAGGGCACACCAGACTCAAATTTGGGGGATGGGACTTAAATGACCATAAACATTTCCCCAAAAAGCTTCTCATACTACCAACCCTCTTAAACTTACTGCCCACAGTTGCCAATTTACTTTTCCCCACCGCCTATGTGCATGCTCAAACCCTTAACCTCCCCCCCCTCAGGCCCGCATTCGCACAATCCGTGCGTCCTTAGGACCCATCCCCTCTCTCCGGGTACCTCCGGGCCCCCCACCACAGACTACAAATTTGGGGCGATGGCACTCTTCAACCCGTGACCATACAACATTCCCCAAAAGCTTCTCCCACTACCCCGTACAACCGTTTCATACACAGTCTCGCCAATTTAACTGTTCCTAGCCTATGTCGAACCGCGCACAACAACCAGTGCAACCATCAAACACCAACTCCCCCCCCCCCATCGTCCCCCACCCCGTCGCACAACGCATTCGAACATACGTGCGCGTAGTACCCAGGTAGCGCCACCCCAACAGAATCAAATTTGGGATGGGATTTCCCCCCCAGTGACCTAAAACATTCTTGCCCAAAAGATTCGCATACATCCCACCCCCCCCACTTCCATCCACAGTGGCCAATTTTACTTTTCAAGCTATGTGATGCCAACCCCTTCAACCCCCCCCTCGTGCCTGCATTTCGACACAATCCGTGCGTCCTTAGGACCCAAACCGGTAGGGCACAACCAGACTCAAATTTGGGGGTGGGACTTTTTTAAATGACCATAAAACATTCCCCAAAAGCTTCTAATACCTACCACTTTCCTCCACCAGTTGCCCAATTTTACTTTTTCCAGCTATGGCATGCCAACCCCTTCAACCCCCCCCCCTCGTGCCGCATTCGCACATCCGTGCGTACTTAGGGACCCCCCTCCACGGTAGGGCACACCAGACCAAATTTGGGGGATGGGAGTTCAGTGACCATCAACATTACCCCACCAAAGTTTCGCACAAATACTCCATGTACATTCCAAGCGTAGCCGATTTTACTTTCCAGCTATCTCCGTGCATGCTAATCCCCCTTTAACCCCCCCCCGCACCGCTTCCAGTGAACATAGGCCATTCGCACAATCCCCCGTGGCCCCCTCCTTAGGTAACCAGGTAGGGCCACAAAGACTCATTTGGGCGTATGCCGGGCAAGTACACCCCTCATGCACATAACCACTTCCCCCCCCCTCCAAAAGCTTCTCATAAATAACCACCCCCTCCTCCTACATCCACAGTGGCCAATTTTACTTTTCCAGCTATGTGCTGCCAACCCTTCAACCAACCCACTCGTGCCCGCACCTCATCGCACACCCCCTCACCCCCTCCCGTGCATACTTAGGAACCCACCCCCCCCACTCATTTCATTTCCCCCCCCCGGAAGGACAGGCAGACTCAAATTTGGCGTTGCCCCCTCTATGGGACTTTAAATGACCATAAACATTCCCCAAAAGCTTATCATACATACACTTCCATCCACCAGTGGCCAATTTTACTTTTCCAGCTATGTGCCCCACGCGCTCCGCCACAACCCCTTCGAACCCCACCCCCAACTACTAACGCCCGCCACTTCGCACAATCCGTTGTCTTCCATATCCCTGCCCCTCCCCCTTTGACACAGGTAGGGCACACCAGACTCAAATTTGGGGATGGGACTTTAACCCCACCAATGACCCCATCGACATTCCCAAAAGCTTCCCTCCATACCTACACTTCACTCCCACCAAGAGCTGCGCCATCCCTCCCATCGTTACTTTTACAGCTATGTGATGCCAACCCCTTCAACCCCCCCCTCTCGTGCCTGCCTATTCGCACAATCACCCCGACTCTGCTCCTTAGGGACCCAGGTAGGGCACACCAGACTCAAATTTGGGGGCCATAGACTTTAAATCGACCATAAACATTCCCCAAAAGCTTCTCATACCTACCACTTTCATCCACAGTGGCCAATTTACTTTTCCAGCGATGGCATGCCCAAAACCCTTAACCTCCCCCCCCCTCGTGCCCGCCTTCGCAAAAATACGTGCGGCCTTAGCACCCAGGTAGGCCACACCCAGACTCAAATTGCGGGGGATGGGATTTCAGTGACCCCACCATAACACTCCCCAAAACTTCTCCTTACATACCACTTAGACCAAACCCGTGGAAAACTCTTTACTTTTACCAGCTATGTCATGCCAACCCCTTAAACCCCCCACCTCGTGCCTGCAGTTCCCCCGCACAATCCGTGCGGCGCTTCTCCTTAGGACACCACAGGTAGGGCACACAAGGACTCAAACCTTTGGGGGATTGGGATTTTCTTTAACCTGACCATAAACAGTTCCCCAAGCTTTCTCATACCTACCACTTCAATCCACAGTGGCCAATTCTGACTTTTCACCCCCGCTATGTGAATGCCAAACCCCCCCTTCAACCCCCCCCTCGTGCCGCTTCGCACAATCCGTGCGTCCTTAGGACCCAGTAAGGGCACACCAGACCTCCCTCAAATTGGGGGAAGGACTTAATTGACAATAAACATTCCCCAAAAAGCTTCTAAACCTACCAACCTTTCATCCACGTGCCAATTTTACTTTTCCAGCTATGTGCATGCCAACCCCTTAACCCAACAACCCTAGCGCCAACGCATTCGCACAATCAGTGCGTACTTAGGAACCAGAGTAGGGCACACAGACTCAAAATTTGGGGGATGGGACTGTTAAATGACCATCAACATTCCCCAAAAAGCTTCTCATACAATACACTTTCATCCACAGGGCACAATTTTACTTTTCCGCTATGTGCACATTGCCAACCCCTTCAACCCCCCCCCTCGTGCCTGCATTCCACATACGTTGCGTCTTAGGACCAGGTAGGGCCACACCAGACTCAAATGTGCGGGAGGGGACCTTTAAAGACCCCATAAACATTTCCCAAAAAGCTTCTCATACCTACACTTCTCAACAGTGCCAATTTAACTTTCCAGCTTGTATGCCAAAAACCTTAACCTCCCCCCCCCGTGCCCGCATTTTCGCACAATCCGTGCGTATTAGGACCCAGGTAGGGCACACAGACTCAAATTTGGGGGATGGGACTGGAAATGACCATTCAACATTCCACAATCGCTTCTCATACATACCACTTTAATTCCAAAGTGGCCAATTTTACTTTTCCAGTCTATGTGCACAGCCAAACCCTACCCCCCCACCCCCATGCCCGCTTATTCCTACGACACCAATCCGTGCATACTTAGGGACCAGAGGAAGGGCACACAGACTCAAATTTGGCGTTTTCTCTGGGATTTCGGGACTTTTTAAATGACCACACTAAACATCTCACCACCATAAAGCTTTTCATTCATACAGTTACCCATTATCCCCAGTGGTGCCAATTTACATTTTTTCAGCTTTACCCTCTCCCCTTTCTTTTTTTTTTCCCCCCATGTGATGCCCTCCCCCTCCCCAAAAAAACCCCTTAACACACCACAACCTACTTTCATTTTTTTTGTCTTACACCCGCATCGCACAATCAGTGCTACTTTGGACCCAGGTAGGGCACACAGCTAAATTTGGGGGAGGAGACTTAAATTGTAACTAACAACATTCCACACCCAAAGCTATTTTCATACATTATCCCACGTGGGCACATTCCCCCCCATCCACAGTGGCCCAATCTCTTTTATTATCGTTCCTCAGCTATGTGAATTCACCAACCCCTTAACCCCCCCCCTCGTGCCGCATTCGCCACCTACCACGCTCCTCGTCGCCCCGCCCTCCCCCTCTCCTTCTCCAGCGACCACCCCACATACCCGGTAGGGACACACCAGACGTCAAATTTGGGGGATGGCATTTTCATTGACCATAAACAATTACCACAAACAGCTTACATAAATACCAACTTCCATCAAAAGTGGGCCAATTTTACTTTTAAAGCTATTGCTGATGCCAACCCACCTTCAACCACCACCCCCCCACCCCATCCCCCCCCCCCCCTCGCCCGCCCGCATTCGCACAAATCCTGTGTCCGAAGGACCCAGGTTACGGCACCACCAGACTCAAAATCGGGGGGAGGGACCCTACATGACCATAAACATTCCACAAAAGCTTCTCATACATACCAATTTAATCAACATTGGCCAATTTTTACTTTCCAGCTCCACCCTCGTGCATGCCAACCCCTCACCCCCCCCCTCGTGCCCGCCCCTATTCCTCGCACAATCCGTGCGTCCTTAGGACCCAGGGGGCAAACACAACCTCAAATTTGGGGCTGGGGAGGGGATAGGGAACTTTAAATGATAATAAACATTTCCCAACAAGCTTCTCATACATACCCACTTCCATCCACAGTGGCCAATTTACTTTTCCAGCTATGTTGGCCTGCCAACACTAACCCCCCCCCCCCCCCTGGAGGCCGCATTCGCACAATCCGTGCGTACTTAGGACCCAGGTAGGGCACACCAGACTCAAATTTGGGGGATGGGGGGACTTTAAATGAACATAAAACATCCCCAAAAAGCTTCTAATAAATACCACTTTCATCCACAGTTGCCAATTTTACATTTCCAGCTATGTGCATGCAACCCTTCAACCCCCCCCGTGCTGCATTCGAACAACCCGGCGTCCTTAGGGACCAAGGTAGGGCACACAGACTCAAATATTTGGGGATGGGACTTTAAATGACCAGAAACATTCCCCAAAAGCGTCTCATACCTACCATTTCATCCACAGTTGCCAATTTTTTACTTTCCAGCTATTGCAGCCAAACCCTTAACCTCCCCCCCTGTGGCCGCCGCCACTTATGCACACACGCTCCCGTGCCCGATA
Organism: Chlamydomonas sp. ICE-L; assembly: GCA_013435795.1. NCBI lineage: Eukaryota > Viridiplantae > Chlorophyta > Chlorophyceae > Chlamydomonadales > Chlamydomonadaceae > Chlamydomonas > Chlamydomonas sp. ICE-L. Next base: position 6,691,816 of record JACBWV010000099.1, on the reverse strand, counting down.
TTAGGACCACACCCTTAGGCCATCCCACGGCCGAGCCCCCATCTAAACCCCCAGACAATAACCACCCCCCACCCCCACCTTCTTACCCTCTTCCCCTCCGCCCCCCCCCCGCCCCGCCACGGGATGCCGCCGTCACCCCCTTCTCACCACCGTGACCAGAGAACACATTACCCAAGAGCTTCTCATACATACCACTTCCATCCACAGTGGACCAATTTTGACTTTTACAGCTATGTGCATGGCAAACCCCTTTCAACCACCACCCCGATGCCGCATTCGCACAATCCGTGCATACTTAGGACCCAGGTAGGGCACACCAGACTCAAACTTTGAGGGGATGGGATTTACCCTCCTGACCGAAACATTACCCAAAAGCTTCTTAATAAGACCCCACTTACATCCCATAGCCTATTTTACTTTTCAAGCTATGCTGCATGCCACCCCTTCAAACCCCCCCCCTCGTGCCGCATCGCACAATCCGTGCGTACTTAGGGACCCAGGTAGGGCACACCAGACTCAATTTGGGGGATGGGACATTAAATGACCATCAACATTCCACATAGGCTTCTCAGACATTACCACTTTAATCCCACAGTGCGCCAATTTTACTTTTCCAGACATGTGCATGCCAAAACCCCTTCAAAACCCCACCCACTCATCGCCCGCATTCGCACAATCCGTGGCATACTTAGGACCAGGAAGGGCACAGGCACGACTCAAATTTTGCGGGGATGGGACTTTTTTAAATGACCATAAACTCCCAAAAGCTTTTTTTCTCATACATACCCACTCCATCCCACAGCTGGCCAATTTTACTTTTCCAGCTATGTGCATGCCAACCCCTTAACCCCCCCCCCCTCAGCGCCCGCATTCGCCACAATCCGTGCGTACTTAGGACCCAGGTAGGGCACACCAGACTCAAATTTGGGGGATGGGACTTTAAATGACCATAAACATTCCCCAAAAGCTTCTCATACATACCACTTTCATCCACAGTGGCCAATTTTACTTTCCAGCTATGTGCATTCCAAACCCTTCAACCCCCCCCTCGTGCCCGCATTCGCACAATCCGTGCGTCCTTAGGACAAAGGTAGGGCACCAGACCAAATTTGGGGGATGGGACGTTAAATGACCTAAACATTCCCCAAAAAGCTCTCATACATACCACTCATTCCACAGTGGCACAATTTTACTTTTCAGCTATGTCATGACCAACCCTTCAACCCTGTGCCCCCCTCGTGACCGCTTTCGCACAATCTGTGGTTCCGTAGGACCCAGGGTGGGAACACCAGACTCAATTTGGGGGAGGGATTTCAGTGGACAAAACATACCCAAAAGCTTCTCATAAAATACCACTTCCATCACACAGTGGCCAATTTTAACTTTTCACGCTTGTGCCATGCCAACCCCTTCCAACCCCCCCCCTCGCGCCCGCCCATCCCCCCTACCCTGACACCCATCAACTCCTTGTGTCGAAGGACCCAGGTAGGGCACACCCAGACTCAAATTGGGGGATGGACTTTAAATGACCATAAACATCCTCCAAAGAGGGGCTTCTCAACAACCACTTTCTATCCACGTGGCCCCAAAATTTTATTTTCCCAGCTAGTTGCATGCCAACCCTTCAACCCCCCATCGTGCACGCATTCGCACAATCCGTGCGTTCCTTAGGAACCAGCGTAGGGCACACCCGACTCAATTTGGGGGAGGGACTTTAAATGAACCATCATCAACATTTCCCAAAGGTTCTCATACATACACCTTCCATCCACAGAGTGGCCAATTTTACTTTCACAAGCTATGGGCATGCCAACCCCTTAACACCCCCCCCCCCCTAGCGCCCCGCATTCGCAACAATCCGTGCGTACTTAGGACCCAGGTAGGGCACATCCAGATCAACCACCTTGGGGGATGGGCTTTAACTTTGTGACCACAATAAACATTCCCCAAAAGCTTCTACACCACACCCACATACCACTTTCACCACGGGGCCAATTTTATATTTTCCAGCTATGTGCATGCCAACCCTCACCCCCCCCCTCGTGCCCGCATGATGGCCCCTTCTTTTACATACCACTTTCATCCCCACCTTGGCCAATTTACTTTCCGCTATGTGCATGCCAACCCCTTCAACCCCTCCCCTCGTGCCCGCATTCGCACAATCCGTGCGTCCTAAGGACCCAGGTAGAGCACACCAGACTCAAATTTGGGGGATGGGACTTTCAGTGACCATAAACATTACCCAACAGCTTCTCATACATACCACTTTCATCCACGGTGGCCAATTTTACTTTTCAAGCTATGTGCATGCCAACCCCTTCAACCCCCCCCTCGTGCCCGCAATTCGCAACAATACAGTGCGTTCATTAGGACCCAGGTAGGGCACACCAGTGAACTCCACCCATTTGCGGAAATGGCTCGCATTCCTAACATGCCCACCACCTTTTTCCCTAACACCACATTTACCAATTTCCCAAAACCCCTTACAGCTTCTAATAACATGAACACCCTCCCTTCCAAACCCCTCCACCCATTTTGCTCACACCAACTTCCCTTATTTGTTCCAGCATACGAGACCGAATGCCAACCATTCAACAACCCCCCCCCCCCTCTTGCCCGCATTCGCACAATCCGTGCATCCTTAGGACCCAGGTAGGGCACACCAGACTCAAATGTGGGGGATTGGACTTGCAGTGACCATAAACATTACCCAAAAGCTTCTCATACATACCACTTTCATCCACATTGGCCAATTTTACTTTTCGAGCTATGTGCATGTCAACCCCTTCAACCCCCCCCCATGTGCCCGCATTCGCACAATCCGTGTGTACTTCGGACCCTGGCACCCATGATCTACATTACTATTGAAGGTGTGAGCGGAGACAAACCAGACACACGTTCTCCAAAAGCTAAAGAATCTAAATTAGCATGGAGATGCTAATAGTTACCTCCCATCAAATAATGCCATGTAGAAATATCAGTTTTAACTTGCAGAGTTGGGGCGTCCATAGACACCATTTTTCATAGGTTAACAAATAAGACAGAACAAGTAGGACAGAATTATTTGGGGGGGAATGGGACTTACAATGCAATTACAGATTTTTAACTTCCTAACTCAGCCATACCACTTTCAGTCATCATTACATTGCTTTTAAGGCTTGCTGTTTACAAAATAATTATCGCACCATTCCCCCGCGGGTGTCGATATACAGGGGCCGACGGTGGTTCTTGCAGCTGCGCATATATCTGATAAGATAGCTGTTGCGCATGCGCAAAATTTACCACTCATCCATGCCATCATCGTTGATGTGTGGTGTATCCCCTTACAAGATCCTGAACTGTAGGCTACCCTCAGGTGTGTTTGCCCTGTCGACTGCTTCACCCTTGGTCTTCCGTTTTTGGGCTGAGTGGAGCTGATCATCATCGCAGCAGCCCTTCTGTCTTTCTTGATACAGTGCTTGACAGAGGACATGGGGATTTGAGCCAGTGTGGGAGACTAGGTTGTCAAGTTGCTGGGATGGGCTTCGCTGCAAAGTGGCGTTAGCATGTGTTTGAGCTGGCGCTCATCCGACATTTGCCCCGAGCAATTCAGTCCTATCCGCACTCCGTAGCTGTCCAACAGCTGACCCATCAGAGTCGTGCTCGCAATCTCCATTAAATATCACAAGTAAGGACTCATGGTCACCCGATGCAGATCTTGGACGCATGAGCACACCCCTCCCTCCACATTTTTGCCTCATCATAGTGCAAGAGAAGTACATGTACCATTGTGCTGGTTCATGCACAGTTCCCTTTTCCCCAGCCCTCTTCTTGCTGTAGTGTCTGGAACTTCCAATTGGCCAAGTAAGTCCTGGCTCCACAATCGAGGGAGCTGCTGGCTCAGCATGAGCCCCCGTCGACATTGGGGCTCCAGCATCCCCAACGGCGGGGGCTGGTGCCCTTGGCATCCCCCCTGAGGCAGACATGACTTCTGCAGATTGGGCAGTTGGCCCCAACTCATCCACATTGATGCCCTCTTCATCTTCACTGTCAGGCTTGCATGACGTAGAACTAGAGCCGAAGGAGTGAGTTTTCTTCAGTTCTTTCTGGCATGACCAACATATCTTGAAGTGATCTGCAAGGTGGTCAGAAACAACTAAGCATGCATTCCAAATGATTGGGAATCAAAACATGACAATAGGCACATGTAAATGGATACAATGAATTGAATACAAGAAAATTGAAGCATGGCTAACAGACTTATTTAAAACAAAATATCTCATGTCCTAATTCTCATCAACTCGAATCCGTAATCATCTGAGCTCTAGACCTAAAACGCATGCTTGCTCTACTTGTGTCTCGTTGTCCTCTTTTGGTCCGTACCTGGTATGTGCATGAGTGTATATGTATAGTATGTGGGTGTATGTGCATGTGTGTGTGTCTATGTATGTACCCTTGTGTGTGTGTGTGTGTGTGTGTGTGTGTGTGTGTGTGTGTGTGTGTGCATGTGTGTGTGTATGTACCCGTGTGTGTGTGTGTGTGTGTGTGTGGATTCAGCAAAGTTGTCTTACCTGGCAGGCCAGCAGCCTTGATGAGGGCTTCTGCTGCTACGCTAGATGTGGATTTGAAGAGAACCTTTCCTTTAGCTGAACAACGACTTGGATCCACTATGTACTCCCTGACATACTCTTCATCAACAGGTATGCGACCAGTGTTTCCGCCAGCTGGGTTGCAAGTTAATCCGCTATTCAAACTTATAGTAATGTTCTTGTTCGGAATAACTCGCGGGCCATGGGTTTCCGGTATTTGATGGAATTGGAACTGCAGGCGCCGCAGATCAGCTTCCATACAACTCCCACCCTCCCACCCTCTGCGACCAGTGTTTCCGCCAGCTGGGTTGCAAGTTAATCCGCTATTCAAACTTATAGTAATGTTCTTGTTCGGAATAACTCGCGGGCCATGGGTTTCCGGTATTTGATGGAATTGGAACTGCAGGCGCCGCAGATCAGCCTCCATACAACTCCCACCCTCCCACCCTCTGACCCTCCCACAGCGGTATGAGAGAGAACTGCAAACCAGAAGACCCAAGCAACGAAGGTAATAGAAAGGACCTGAACCAAGAAAATGCGAACGCCGTATCAGAAATTTAACAGCGCACTCAAATTAGAAAGCAAGAAGTAGGCTCGTAAGCAAGAAGGTGTCGGTGGAGAAAGATATGCCGTGCAGCGAATTAGTGGAAGCAGTTTTTTCTGAAGCACTATAACTCGCTACAACTCGCGCTGCCAAGAGTGAAAAACAAGTGACCACCTGCACAAATGACGACTTAACTTACACCGTCCTTCGTACGTCGTTAATGACCTGGCAGGATATGATTATATTTTTGTAGACAATCCTACCCGCGGTCGATCTCGAGCTTGCGACGTACGGGTGACTTGCTGATGCTCAGGAGAGAGTTCTATCGATCAAGTACTCTCACATTAAAAATTACAGCCCAGTGAGATGTTCTGCCAAGAGATGAACTGCAGTACTGATGTACATTGTGTTACCAAACTGCGAGATTGAAAAACAAGTGACCACTTGCACAACTTGTTTGACCAAATTGCAGTTGCAGGTTATTCGTGAGTTTTTTTTTTCTGTGCTGTAGTTTATATCATTGTCTAGGCTATCGATTTTTGATATATTTATACATGCGCCTCCTCCCAATCGTGGTAATTCACGAGTTGCCGTTTTCAGTACTATAGTTCATCTCAATGACTTGGCCTTCAATTTTTGATTTGTCTATACCTGCGCCTCCTCTTGGACCTGCTCGTGAACCACTCAGTGTTGCTAGCGGATATACCATTGCTTCATGTTCCGCTCCTGGTCGACCTGTGGCTTGAAGAGGGGTGCTACGGGTGGTGCTACCGGGGGGGCTGCTTCTACTTCCAGGTGTGGCCGCTTGTACGTTTTTACCTCGGCAGTTTATTACCTCGATTCGGCAAGATTGCAAAGCGCATCAACATTAGCAGACTTGCTGAGCGCAACTTCATAAGCAGAATGGCTGAGAGCATCTAAATTAGCAGAATTGCTGAGCGCAACTTCATAAGCAGAATGGCTGAGAGCATCTACCATCACAGGGTTGCTGAGCGCACCTACCTTCACGGAATCGCACAGTGCACCTACCTTAACAAAATTGCAAAGCGCGTCTACCTCAGCAGGATTGCTGAGCGCATCTAACATAGCAGAATTGCCGAACCGCAACTACCTGAGTAGAATTACTGAGCGCAACTACCTGATCAGAATTGCGATGCGCAAGAACCTCAGCAGAATTGCTGAGCGCATCATACTTACCAGAATTGCTGAGCGCAACTACCAGAGCAGAATTGCTGAGCGCATCTACCTGAGCAGAAATGCAGAGCGCAAGAACCTCAGCAGAATTGCTGAGCGCATCTACCTGAGCAGAATGCCTGAGTGCAAGAACCATCGCAGAATGGCCGAGCCCAAGAACCTCAGCAGAATGGCAGAGCGCATCGAACTTAGCACAATTGCTGAGCGCAAGAACCATAGCAGAATTGCTGAGCGCAAGAACCTCAGCAGAATGGCAGAGCGCGACTAACTTAGTTGAATCGCAGAGCAATTCCCATTAGCAGGAATGCAGGCATGCAAGCCGTCAGATTATCCATCCATCGATTGAACGCGCCACCGAGGCTACCAAAGCCACCAAGGCAAGGCGTACTGATTTGTCTCCATGTACTACCCGTACTTTTGTACCCCGTAACCTGTCTCTAAGTTGTTCGACCGCTCTATTGAAAAACAAGTTGAAGCATCTACGCGAATTCTACACGTTGGTTACATGCGTCACATCAGATACGGCTGCCTACAACTACACGCTGTACAGGGTTTGGAATAATTTTCGTCCGATTGAAGTTCGTCCGATTAAGTTGATTCAAGGCAGACCAGGGGCCCCTGATTTTCGACCCATCCACGGCCTATGGAACCCTGGGCCCATCTACGGCCTGGGGAATACCCCGTACGGTCGTGCTGACAGTGCAGCTTTACCCTACCTGGAACTCGCGGGAGGAAAACCACGGGAGCAAAATGGCAGTTGGGTGACAAACCGGCTGGCCTGCGTCAGATACGCCTGAGGTACACGAGTTCCAGGTAGGAAATTGAAACTGGTAGAGGCAGGTCGCTAGCGAGAGTGGGGGCCGAGCTGGGCCGGGCTGCGCCGGAAAATTTGACTCATCCAGACTCTTCCAATCCACCCCTCGGTCGAAGGCACGTATATATTTTGCCATCTGGATGGGTCTCGTGGATGCAGGGGCCCCTGCGTGGATGGGTCTTCGTCGGTAAAATCTGTATAAATACATCATAGTAATCGTCATCTCCAATCTGATAGTTAACCAGAAGCGTATTCTCGTCAATTTGTTTTTGTCTGTAGTTCTAAGCACAACCACTACTTCATCTCTCTCGTCACGCTGCTCTATCCGGCCGCCTAGACCTCGTGTTAGGTACGTTTTGCGTCTGCTACACCGATCACTTGCTTCGTTGCTAGCACGAATGAAGCATGGCAAGGGATGATACTCCCCATGCATGCATTATGTTTTATATTTCCGATATTTCCGCCCCCCCCCCCCGCCCAGCGACTTATCCCGCCCCTGGTGCCGACATTCTATCTGTCTAGCCCTTGTTGTTCTACGCTCACCCACTTCGACCCCCTAATCCGCGAAGTGCCTCGCCTCTACTCGCGTGGGACGTGCGCGGTCTCCCTCGCCATGCTGATCTATCCGGCCTCCTCGAGCTCGCGTTAGGTAGTCTTGGCTGGCTTATCCTCCCCCCCCCCCCCCCCCCCCCCCCCCCCCCCCCCCCCCCCCCTCCTCCTCCTCCTCCTCCTCCTCCTCCTCCTCCTCAGCATCATCATCCCAATGGTTGAAGACCATATGCAAATAATATCCCACTCACATGCTGGCTGATGCCCCTCCCATGTTTGTCCTTGAACACTCATGCAGGAACCCCGTGCAATTTGGAGTTGTCGCCTGATGATGCAGGCGACGGCTTTGCTTATCATCCTTGTATGTGAGTTCTGCTACTCATGATTTCTGCTTAAATCATCATCATTTGCTATCCAGGGCCTCTGGTGTGCCGTGTATTTATACAATAAGAGCCGTATAGTCAGCCCCCCTCTAGGATGGTGGTGGTGTGTGTGGGGTGTGTGTGTGTGTGTGGGGGGGGGGGGGGGGGGGGGGTAGGCACTTTTTTAAAGACCCTACTAACAGCAGTTTTTTTATTTTTGTCTTATCCCCCCCCCCCCCCCCCCCCCCCCCCCCCCTCCAAGGTCGGGAGGCCAATATCTCCTCCACCTATACCTATGGTGAAAACTAGGTAGTAGACAAGGAATCCTTTTTGTTCAAGGATGCGGTTGAAGTCCTTATGTTGGACGCTCCTCTCCTGAAATTGAATGTGGTGGTTTGTGTTTTGAGCAGTATCCCAATTCAACTAGATATGCCTTTCTTGGTTTGGATTCGTTATCATTGATGAGACAATCAGGGCTATACTTATCTAAGGTGGATTGGGGTCCACCAATCATAATTATACGGGCAAAGTAGGGTGTAAAGTGATCCTCTCGACAAGCTCTATCCAGTCTTTCTTTTTTTATTTATACACATTTTGACGAATTGGTCAACCAAACCATGAAGCATACCCCCTTTCCTAGCCCTGCGTTTACAAGGTACATCCTATGCAGGGCCTATGCATGTCTAACTGTTGCAGACTAGGCTTTGCCTATTTGGATAAAAAGACTCTTCCAGTCTCAGACAATTAATGTATCAGTTGATGACTCTGGGATCGCGTCAAGCAATGGATTTGTATTTGTATTTGTATTGTGAGGTACCAAACTAGAGGAGAATTATCCAGCTGCCTTGCTTGCCTTTGATCCAGAGGAGCGCCCCGAAATGTTTACTCTTTGTCGGAAACAAGTGCGGAGTCGTTCATTTTGTGTTGCTGGTTTGTTTGTTGTTTGTTGATTGTCGTTTGTCGTTTGCCGTTTGCCGTTTGTTGTTTGTTGTTCTTGTCATTGTTTCCGAACTGTGTTTGTTTTCCACTCACCCTCCTCCTCTACAAACATGTTGAATGCAGGTACTGTGATTGTGTCAGCAAGAGTCGGGGAAGGACCCACCAATGTACTGCCTGAAGCTCAGGTACTGTTCTCATGGGGGTCAGTCGTTGTTTGCATTTCCTTGTGGCTTCAAGATAATCTGCATTTTTGATTTTTGCTTGTTTCTGTCGAGGGGATAGCCAACTAGCGGCTTAATGGGACTTGCCCTGCCTTGCAATTAGGATGGGCTATAAAGGAAAAACACTGAGGGATTGGAACCCACACAATCATTTGGCATGGTCCCTAAGCTCGTGCCACAGTGTTATTTTTATTTTGCGATTCTCATATCATTGTTTAATAATTTCCACCGTTCAAAGGATTCATGATTCCTGAAAAGCCTGATTCTCAAGTCGATCTTAAGTTGGAATCAACTCAGGTTCTTAAATAATACAGACGTAATACTTGGTGTGAAGAACACAGACATGTGCATGTTGATTAATGTGGCATTGCACATGTGCAGGGAATATCTTGTTCAATGACACCATGGTGGGTATGTGGCACAGCATGGGATACAACAGTGTATGTGGCACAGCATGACCCACCTGCACCTCTTCTCCAAACTATCATTTTTTGTTGATATACTTCGTCCTTTCTACAGTCCTAGCTCACTACTTTGACCTCATACCCCTATGCAGACCACATCTTCACCTCATCCTCTTGATGAGGATGGTGGCTCACGCTACTTGCTGCAACAAGATACCTCTGCTACTCAAGGAACAGGTACGGTCACTATAAAAGATTTAACATATGTAAACCACCCTATAAGTATGGTTGGGCCGACATATGAATGTGTGATCATACGTTCATATAATCATACGTATATTCATATGTATGATATTTTCTCGAAACGTATGTTCATACGTATGTACAAACGTTTGAGTAGTGTACGTCAAAAAGTACAGCACCCTTCCCGGCATTTAACTTTCTCGTTTATCATTCAATATTTGATTTAGATAGCTCATTGATAAGCTACTGACCTCCTCTATCACAATGTGCAATACAATTATCCCTTCAAGTATACTATTTTCTTTAAATTTGGCCCAAAGTTTGATTTAGATAGCCAGATATCAGGCACATATATCAGAGTGTCACGTTGCCTTCCATCCCATTGAGCTCCCATGAGGGCTCGGTGGATTGATGGTGCAAGCCTAGTGCAATGTGAACATGGACACTATTGCAATATATAGTTATAGTTTTATTATTATACACATATACAGTTATAACTTATAAACCATACCAACTGGCGTTGAATGGCTCCCTTGGATTGGCACCGCGCTTCTTCTCCAAGTTTGGGCGGGTGTACACAAAGCTGAGGGCCACCTCTCATTTGAAAGGGGGGAAAAGATGATCTACATAGATGCCGACGCTGACCTTGCCGACAAAGTCTACGTTGATGAGGAGTTGGCCTTGGATACCATGGGCCTTGAGGACTGAACCAGTAGCTGACTTAGGGAGCTGCCTAGAAGCTGCAACGTACTCACATACTTGGTCTGACACCTGTGGCTATCTCAGGGACCTGCCTAGAAATATGACTTGAGCCTAGTGCAACGTGAACATGGTTACTTATACAGTATGTCAATATTATTGGCAGTGAATGGCTCCCTTAGATTGGCACCGCCCTTCTCGGTCGACGGCAATATCTTAAAACCCATGTAAAATTATTTTCTTGAGAAGTGTATAGTTTTCCTCCTATGTTTCATATGTTTATATGCATACATTCATACGTTCATACATATGTACGGCATATACAAATACAAATATACTTTTGCTTCCCAACCCTACCTATGGCAGATATAGCTCAGCTACCCAAGGAACATGTACGGTCTCTTTAACAGATATAACTGATATTAACCACCCTACAACAGATATACCTCTGCTACTTAAGGAACATGTACAGTCACTATAACAGATATAGCATATGTGAGCCATCCTATAACAGATATAGCTCTGCTACTCAAGGAACATGTTCAGTCACATTCTCCCACGAGGGGGCACTGTGCAATTATGCAACAAATTGCTACATAAGCTTGTTAACACATTCAGTCCACACTTTGGATCTTGCTCCTCCCCCCCCCCCCCCCCCTTATTACCCTTACCCCTTTCCTCTACTTCCCCCTTACCACTCCCTTCTTTTCCTACCATAAGATGTATGTGTGCTTAACTAATTTTGCACAACGATTATAATACTCTCAACTTCAAACCATTATTTCTTGCAACATTTGCAGGAGGTGTTTTCACCGCGGTCTCTGGCTCTTGCCCAATCATTGAGCATGGGAACTGCATTACCAGTTTGAATTGGCCAAACATGTCCACAGGATATGTAGAATGTGGATTTGAGGTGCACTTGTTGTGTAACACAACAAGTACCACTCTTCAGAGTATCTCTTGGGATCTTAGACCTTATGCTGATACACTATACCTTGGCAACAACTCTACCCCTATCCGCTACGCTATCCGCTACGACTACAACAAAGCCCCATATGGAGTCAGACTAACTGATGGAGACCTGCTCACATGGATCTCATATGGCTCTGGAGTTAATAATGGTTTCAAACTCTGTCTCAATCTTCCCGGAGCTCCTTGGCCCCCCACCCCACCTCCTTTGCCCCCCACCCCCCCTTCCGAACCTCCTAGACCTCCCAGACCTCCCCCCCCTCCCAGCCCTCCATCACCGCCATGTAAGTCAGTTTGGTGCTAGGTAGTACTAGTATTTGTTGATGACCACCATTGGTTGCAAACGGCTGAAACTACATAGTGACACACACATTTGAAACTGACACATGCTTTTGTTTGCTCCTTGCCGCAGCATGCCGCTATCCGCCACCACCTCCGCCCCCTCCATCCCCTATTAATTTAATGTTGAGATATAGGGTGTTGCATTTTTGTGGTTGATAGAAGGTGTTGCAAATTTTGAGATAGAGGGTGATGCAATTTATAACTTGTCCAGGTCTAGCATTGGTTGCATACATTTCCCCCATAATTCCAATCAGTTTTGCATTCTTACCCCTTCCCATCAAATCCTTCCCTTCCCCTCTTCCGGTTTAGTCTAGTCCAGTCCAAACCAGCCTAGCTCATTCCAATCCAATATAATTCCTTTTATTTTTTACATCATGCCTCGCAGTGCTTAATATGTGCGATGGAGGAGTCTCCTGCAAAGCACCCAATGTATGCGCCATCTATGATGGAAACATTGCTTGCTGCCCACCCGACTATCCCATCTGGTGCGGCGGTGGAACCTGCTATGGGAGCAACTATGTGTGCCAAGTGCGTCTCCCCCCTTCAGGTGAGGTCAGAAGCTGTGAACAGGGTGGATGCATCTGTATGAGCCCACTAGCCCCCATGCAGTGTCCACTAACCTCAGTACTGCCACTCTTCTTCCCTCTTCCCCCTTCCCCCTTCCCCCTTCCCCTTTCCCCCTTACCCCTTACACCTGACCCCTGACCCCTGACCCCTGACCCCTGACCCCTTTCCTCTTTCCCCTTTCCTCTTTTCCCTTTCCTCTTTTCCCTGACCCCTTACCCCTGACCCCTGACCCCTTACCCCTTACTCCTTCCTCCTTCTCCCTTCCCCCTTCCCCCTTCCCCTTTCCCCCTTCCCCCTAAAGAAGACCAATCACAGCCCATCTAATTAAAATCCAATACGATTCAGTATATTTAAATCCAATTCAATCGTGCCTTGTAGCGCTTGTCACCTTCAATGTGTCTGACTATGCTGGACTTCTAGAGGCTGCAAAGATGACATCGGACATGAGGAGTGGTGCCGACAATGAGTCAGCAGTCCTCATCCACATTACTGCATCTGCTATCGTTGTTCCAACAAATCTAGCAGGTCAAGCTGCAGTCTTCAATTGGACTGTTCCAAAACAGGACACATCTCCAGATGCTTGGCGTTTGGAAATCCGTGGCAAGGGCTCTGGATTCACAGTCATTGATTGTGCCCATAGTGCCTCCAATGTATTGAGAATGCTGTCAGTTGGCCACATTGTCGTCACAGGGATAACGTTCACGAATTGTATGGGAACTCCCCTTGTGTTTGAATTGAATAATCGTGTTGCTACCTCTAATATTGACACTACCAACTTCACTACCGAAATTAGCACCGTCAACATCTCAGACTGCATCTTCTCTCACAATGAGGTGGATACATCTGCTCCGTTTCTCAGTCCTGGTATAGCAGCCATCAATATCCACAGCATGGTCATCACCAACAGCAGCTTTGAGTCAAATGTCTGTCGTCAATCCGGAAACAACTCTCAAGTTGTAGGCTGCTCGAGTGCCATTATGCTGCGCAATATCCGCACGGTTTCTGTCTTAGACTGCAGCTTCTACAACAACACTCATAGTGGACCTGATTCTGGAGTGCTTCTGATCAACTCAACCCAAGGTCTAGCCTTGGTGCAAGGTTCTACATTTGATAGCAACAGATGCTCCAATGACATATCCTACAGCAATGTGGACAACAACACTGATGTGGAATTCATGGAATGGTGTGTGCCTGTACTTAATGTGTAGATAATGCAATTTCAACAAATTTCTTTCTACAATAAAACTAACCAACAAACCAGGACCAGGATATTGGCTCAAGTTTTTCTTGGTTGGACATAAATGTATTCAAATTAATGGATTGCAGGCAGATGTATGTGTCATATAAACATGTTTAGGTTAAAACATTGAAAGCGATGAAGAGTAAGTACACACATCACCTCCTTTTGTTCTGTTGAGCCCATGCCAGTCAGTGTACTGCTTCATGTATTTGCTCATGCGTATGTGAGTCAGAGCACAACTTCATGTTTGTGCCAATGCACATGTCCATCAGTGTACTGCTTCGTGTATGTGCTCATGCGTATTTCAATCAGTGTACTGCTTCATGTTTGTGCTCATGCGGCTGTCAATCATTGTACTGCTTTATGTTTGTACGCATGCACATGTCAATCAGTGTACTGCTTCATGTTATAATGTTTGTGCTCATGCACATGTCAATCAGTGCACTGCTTCATGTTATCATGTTTGTGCTCATGCACATGTCAATCAGTGCACTGCTTCATGTTATCATGTTTGTGCTCATGCACATGTCAATCAGTGCACTGCTTCATGTTATCATGTTTGTGCTCATGCACATGTCAATCAGTGCACTGCTTCATGTTATCATGTTTGTGCTCATGCACATGTCAATCAGTGCACTGCTTCATGTTATCATGTTTGTGCTCATGCACATGTCAATCAGTGCACTGCTTCATGTTATCATGTTTGTGCTCATGCACATGTCAATCAGTGCACTGCTTCATGTTATCATGTTTGTGCTCATGCACATGTCAATAAGTGCACTGCTTCATGTTATACTGTTTGTGCTCATGCACATGTCAATCAGTGCACTGCTTCATGTTATAATGTTTGTGCTCATGCACATGTCAATCAGTGCATGATTCATGTTTCATGTTTGGGCAATCAGTGCACTGCTTCATGTTGTCATGTTTGTGCTCATGCACATGTCAATCAGTGCACTGCTTCATGTTATCATGTTTGTGCTCATGCACATGTCAATCAGTGCACTGCTTCATGTTATCATGTTTGTGCTCATGCACATGTCAATCAATGCACTCCTTCATGTTATCATGTTTGTGCTCATGCACATGTCAATCAGTGCACTGCTTCATGTCATCTTCATATTTGCCATATATGCGCATTTATTTTACATTGTATTTATGTGTGCCATATATGCGCATTTATTTTACATTGTATTTATGTGTGGATTAGGAATTATGGTCATGATGACATGGCGATAATTCATGACATGCCATGACGATTTTTCTATTTGATTTTTCATCAAGCATCATTTACTTAGCCGATTGGTACATGGCATGCCACCCATCCCCTGACCGCCCCTCCCCCCCACTTGCAGTCAAAGTACATCTGGAGGTGTTAATGCTATCAGAGTTTTCAACTTGACAGTGTCCAGTTCAGCATTTATCAACAACCGTGTGGATGGTTCAGGGTGCGTGGTTTAATTGTTACGTTGTTGTGCCTATTTATGGTCATTAAACTTGTTTTTTCATGACAAGCAAATAAGTAATTTGTGTTTCCTATTGCTTTTCCTTTGTCCTTGGAACCCCTCTAAATTTCTGCCCAACTCACCTTTTCTCTGGCACGGTCTATTACGATTTTACCTTCGACCACTTGTGCATAATGCCATCATGTACAACAACACTATACGTGATGCTCTTCTTTATTAAAGGCTTTGGTTTCATGATGATCCAAGTCATTGTGGCTGAAAATATAGTTACAATTGGCAAATAATGCAAATGTTTACCATAGTGTTCCAAAAAAATAACCTTCTAATTTCGAGAATGACTTGGTGAAATTATAATGCAACCTATATTCCAAGCCAAAACGATCGGTAATTGAGTAGAAGCTGCAACAGTAGGGCTTAGGCTGAATGTAGGGCTTACAAACGAGCTTATGTGCCAGCAGAATACAAAAAGCAGCTTGTGGGAATTTGCGACATTCTAGATCTCATGCTCTTGCCCAATGATCGACCCCCCATATGGTTGTTTGCCACGTCCGCCTTACACAACTTTCCTCCGGGCAAACCACAGCTGTTAGAAATCAGCCACCCTTGTTGCAGCTGAAATCCACGAGGAAGTTGCAATAGATCCGACCCTTGCTCCCCCCCCTCCTTCAACCTTTGCTAGCAACTTGCGCACGTTATTTGGCCGAGACCCCTCTTCAGGGGGCCGGTGTACACATCCATGTATATAAATAAATCATGGCGGTGGTCGTGGTCACGGTGGTGTCAACATCATGGGCCTGTGCGTGTATGTGGTCCTGCACTGCCGAATTGAAAAGGAAATGTTTGTTTAAATCCCATCTGTGCTTATCCAAACAACCCTTCATCTTCCGCCTGTCGCGTGTCAAAATTGACAAAGCAAACACGCGTGGACATGTGTCCAGTGCTGCCAATAAGTTCGAGATGGTGAACAAGGCTGTGGGAATGTCAAAGCAAAAGCAAAAGCATACACCCACTTCAAGCAAAAGCATACACCCACTTCAGCAAAACTACACCCACTTCAGCAAAACTACACCCACTTCAGCAAAAGCATACAGCCACTTCAGCAAAAGCATACACCCACTTCAGCAAAACCCACAGCATACACCCACTTCAGCAAAAGCATACACCCACTTCAGCAAAACCCACAGCATACACCCACTTCAGCAAAAGCATACACCCACTTCAGCAAAAGCATACACCCACTTCAGCAAAACCCACAGCATACACCCACTTCAGCAAAACCCACAGCATACACCCACTTCAGCAAAAGCATACACCCACTTCAGCAAAACCCACAGCATACACCCACTTCAGCAAAACCCACAGCATACACCCACTTCAGCAAAAGCATACACCCACTTCAGCAAAACCCACAGCATACACCCACTTCAGCAAAAGCATACACCCACCCACAGAATCAAAAGCATACACCCACTTCTGCCTGCGAGCGTTGCCACCATTCATCTCACGCATGCGCACTTTCGACATACCATCGCATTGCATTTGTCATGGTCGGCAACCAGTTGTTGCGATACATTTGACTTTGTTTAGATCGCCATGGCCATTCTGTCCCCATGCACACTCTCGCGCTTGCACCGCTCATCCCATCATAGCATGCAGCACACTGACTTCTTAGCTGACTCCCTAGCATACATGAAGCACATGACATCAAATTCAATTCAATTCAATTCAATGTGCAAATTCAATTCAATTCATTTTAGCCTAATGTAGTTCAACTTTATTCAATTTGATTCAACTCACACATATCCTATACATTCAATAATTCATTATGTTATTGATTGCAGGAGCGGAGGAGTCTACCTTGTTGATGCTGACAGTGTTACAGTGGCTGAATCTGCTTTCAGTGACAACATGGTAATAGGTGCACAGTCTGGGTGAGTTTGCATTTCAAGGCCCCACTCAATCAACATAGTAAAGCATTATGTATGAACATTTTCAAATACATAAATAGTTTGTCTCATAATGTGACACTGAGGGGGGCAGCCAACCCCCATTTGCTTAGGCTAGGGACAGCTACCAATATGGGGGTGGGGATTGGGGATGGGGCGGGGGTTGGGGGCTGTCATCTCCCAGGGGGAGGGTTTTGAGCATGGTCCATATTTTGTGTGCATAATACATTTATTGAAAGGAGGCAGTGGCAAGGTTGTGTAGTTTGGTGCATAGGTGCTGGACACCCTATTGACCTCACCGTCACCATGCAAACACACATTTATTTTCCTTTGCGCTATGCATTTTCTGTGCAATCTTGTTTTACTTTTTGTTTATCTGTTTGGAGTGGTGCGTGGGATGGGGGGAAGGATGCCACATTAAAAAACAACAACCTTTGTAAGAGTTACCCACTACCCCCCACCCCCCCACCCCCACACACATATAAATGACTAGTGAGTTTTGTTTGCACAAGTGTGGTTAGTATAATAGTATTCCATGTTTAGGGTTCAAATTTTTTAAATCCATGCCCCCTTTCAATTTACGGTTGGTCTCTCGCAATCTGAATACCACCCGATTCCTCTCGTATTCATTCAACTTGGATGCATTCAGGACGTAGGAGGGTGTTGAAAGGATTTTGTGCACAATTTATATGGCACTGATTTGAGTATGTGGTTGAAGTGGCTTTGTCATGCGGAAGGCAGTTGTTGGAACAATCAATTGTAATGAAGGAAGTATCAAATTAAGTAAGCTTCCACCATGCAACCTCTCACCATGCAACCTCTCACCATGCAACCTCTCACCATGCAACCTCTCACCATGCAACCTCTCACCATGCAACCTCTCACCATGCAACCTCTCACCATGCAGCCTCTCACCATGCAACCTCTCACCATGCAACCTCTCACCATGCAACCTCTCACCATGCAACCTCTCACCATGCAATACACGCAGGGCTGGAGGAATCTTCCTTTCAACCGTGAAAGGCAATGTGTCTGTGACAGGCTGCATTTTTACTTTCAACAATGTGTCAGTTGATGGTGAAGGGTAAGTTTAGTGTTGGAACACTCCCAATTATTACGAGAATGGGACTTTTACATTGATTGCGTGCTGCAATATGAGGTCCTCATGCATTTGACTTTTTTAAAATTTTACTCAAAAAAACTTAATATCATAGACATCATGGCAACAATCATGTACATTGAAAATGTACATTTGGTGTGTCATTTTCTTTATGTTTTGTGTGTGTTTGTGTGTGGGTGGGGGGTGGGGGGTGGGGGGAGGAACCCTGGGTTCTACTGGTGTCCACTACTATGTGCTCCCCTGGGTTCTACTGGTGTCCACTACTATGTGTTCCCCTGGGTTCTACTGGTGTCCACTACTGGTGTTCACTATGATGTGTTCCATGATTGAGGAGGGATGCTCAACCATGTCACATAGTTGGTTACTATTGGCCACGCACAATCTTTATTACCGCCCTTTCCCCCGATATTTAGTCAGCTCATCTACACCTAGTATGTTTTGGAATGTGTTGCAAGGATTGGGTTGTACTGCTCCATGTGCGCATGCATGATTTTGCACAATCCATCCTTGGCAACCTTATTTGAAGCATATATCATTTATACCTTTTCATAGATCTTGGGTAGTTACTGCGTCCGACTCTTTCTTCATATGCTATCTTGATTGAAAGGTAATGATTGGATGCACACATTCTCATATGCTTCTTGTTTTAAACCTGTTGGTGATTTCTGAGTGCATGATCTGTATCCATTCTTGTAATCAATCTGTCTAGCAATATGTATTTATGTATTGCTATGACATGGCTGTCCTTAGCCGGCTTATCCTCCATCTAACCTCCTAATATGGAATACACGAAGGGCTGGTGGAATCTATCTGGATACAGCAGGAGGGATTACAGTGGCATATTCCATTTTTTCGAACAACAACCTCCCCCAAAATGGGTAAGTTAACTGTTTGTGCAGTAGCAACTTTTGACATCATGACCATGATGCAAGCACTATTGTGTACTGCCTTGATGTACATTTGGCATGCTACCCTGCTTACTTTTTTGTGTAATAATGTCCTATGAAGTTTGACCAATATTACTTGTGTCATGCTTGGGGTGGGATACTAAACCATGTACCCTCTTAGGTCACTCTTGGCCATTTGTAATTTATATTGCCATCCGATCCCTGTCATTTTCAGTCAGCTCACTTTTCTTATTTTACTCTCATTACATAATATGGTGTTGCAAGGATTGTGCACTTAAATTAACTGCTAGCATAGTTTGTGGTTGAATTGCCTTTGTCTTGTCTGACACATTTGTTCGACCATTCGATTGTATTGGAGGAAGGATTGAATAAAGTAAATGCTCACCAACCAATTTATCACCACGGAATATCTGCAGGGACGGTGGGATGCAAGTTGGAACTACAAGTGGCACTTTTTCAGTGACAAGCTCCAGTTTTGATCACAACAGTGTGGTATCAAGGTGAGTAAATATGATGGTTATGCTAGGTTTGCGGACACTGTCAAATAGTGCCTCCATGGTGATCACAACAGTATGGCATCTGGGTGCGTGAATATGATGGGCATGCTAGGTCTGCGGACAATGTCAAATATTGCCACCATGGTGGCTCTGTAGTTGATTGTGTTCTTCAATTTGAGGTTGTCCTCATGCATTGCATGAAATGCATTCTCTACGTGACCACCTACAACTATTTCTCTACAATTTTTCAGCTAGACATGTTTGGGTGAGTCGAATGCCAGTCCACTACTTCACCTTGCCATAATACTTTTGGAGGATGAAATGCTCTTACTACTTTGAGGATAGGAAATTGCGTTTTGAGAAACTGGGAATTGAATCCTAGTTGGTTGATGAAGTCTTTAGCATGAAGTGGGTTGGAATCATGAATCCTTTGAAGGATGGAAATATTTTATAACACTTAGAAACAAAATGTGATGGCAATCGCAAATTAAAATTATTAGTTTTGCGTGAACTTAGGGCCCTTGCCGAAATATTGTTCGAGGTTCAGTTAATCAGTGCTTTTTCTTTTTAGCCCCTCCTATTTACAAGGTTGGGAATTTCCCCTTTAGCCTATCTGGCTACCCCCTGGACTGTAACAAACAAAAATTAAATCATGGTCGTCGTGCCAACATTCACATGCACTGCCTTGGCTCTGCACATTTGGTATGTGACAGTTTGTGTTTGTGTTTTGTGTGTGTTTTGTGACGCGGGTGGGTTTGAGGGATAACCAAGTAAAATACAATAGGAGTTACACAAATATCGGTATTTGTATTCTTTATTCCTCCCTCTCCCATGCATGCACCAACCAACACACACATACTGCCTTGTTGCTCCCTAGCCATTCTTCGCCCTAGTGGTTACCCACCACTGCAATTGTATGCTATGCTCTAGCTGGAAACAATAAGTTAAAAATAGTAGGCTGCATAAGTAACCCACCGACATTGTGTGTGCATGTTAGCTGCACTTAGTATGTATGGATATTATTGTGCAGGGATTATGTGCTCAGTGTACCAGGTCAATCTATGATAGTGTGCGGTTGAACTAACTTTGTTAGATTGAACACAAATTGTTGGACCATTCAATTGCATTAGCGGACTGAATGAATGTAAAGTGCTCATCATTGCTTGTATGCAACAGAGTGCTACATGTGCACGTGCATCATATGATTGTACGGCTCAATGTGCGCATCTATTGTACAGTACTGCTACATGTATTGTATTGTACTGCTCCATTTGTACATGCAGTGTATTATACTGTTCCATGTGCACTTGCATTGTATTGTACTGCTCCACTCGTGCATGCATTATATTGTACTGCTCCATGTGCACAAGCATTACAATGTTCTTCTTCATGTGTGCATGTATTGCATTGTACTGCTCCACGTGTGTATGCATTGCATTTTACTGATACATGTGCACATGCATTGTATTGTACTGATCCATGTGCGCATTCATGCTTTGTGCCTGATTCATCATTGGCAGCCTGATTTGAAACATGGATTGTTCACACGTTTTTACATAATTGGGATGTGACTGTGTCTGACTACTTCCTTCCTTATCAAGCTGGTGTCTGGTGCTTTCTTGTTTAAACGGTTATGACTAGATGCGAACCCTCATCTTCTCATATACATGCTTCTTGTTCTGAAGTGCTTGCACTACAAAATAATCATGGATCTTTTTTTTATTGCATGACATGTTAACATTGCTGTAATCAATTTGCTCATATACATGCTTCTCATTCTGAAGTGCTCGCACTTAGGGGGCGGCAAATAGATATATTTTGCAAAAAAAAAAAAAAAAAAAAAAAAAATATATATATATATATAGCAAGTAGATATATTGTGTATATCTACAACATATGCAGTTACATCAGATAGACACCAAAAATCCAGTCGAAGCGCCTGCAATATGATATGGTGCCCTATGCTATAATTGTAAAACCATATTTTGAGTTTTGTAAGGTGCCCTATGCCGATTTTCAAAAATCCAGCTTCGCCAATATAGATCTATATAGATCTATATAGATCTATCTCTATATAGATCGATGCTTCTCCCTACTCGCACTATACAATAATCATGGATATGTTTTTTTATTGCATGACATGTTTTCATTGCTGTAATCAATTTATCTTGCAGCACATATTAATTGTATTGCTATGACATGACTGAACTTTGCTTGATCATCATCCATATAATCTCCTAATATGGAATACATGCAGGGAAACTGGTGGAATCCATATTACCGGAACAGCAGGAGGGATTAAAGTTGCTAACTCCAGTTTTTCTTACAACAGCGGCGGGTGGGTAAACTGTTTTTTGTTGCTGTGCGCTCATTATCATGGTCATCATGGTCATCTTGCAATCATACTTGTACAGTGCCTTGGTATTGAACATTTTGTGTTTAACCTTCTTGATTGTTTGTGTAATAATGTTTTTTCATTTGTGGCCAGTATTACATGTTTAATTGTGGTGGGATACTCATCCATGGCCCCTCTTAGGTTACTCTTGGCCACATGCATTATACACCCCATCCCGTTCCTATTCATTCAACTTTGTTGTACTCCATATGTATGAGGTTGTTGCAAGGATTGTGTGCACATTGTTTAGGTTCCTATTATGAGAGTGTTTTGTTGAAATTCACCACATCATTAACACGGCCGATAACTACCTAGACTGAGATATCCCCCCCCCCCCCCCCCCAGCAAATACCACATCCAGGCTGGTACCCTGAATGACACGTACCCCCCCCCCCTCAACTCCAACTCCTCCACTACAGATACCATACCACCAAGGCACACTCTCCCAATCTCTGGACCCTCAATAGCACAGGAACCTCTGCCGGAGACAAAGCCACTCTCCTATCACAGCACAAAGACATTACCATCTCCAACTCTCCCCTGCCATACATCAAGCTATGTCCACCATGGGATGACAACATACACATCACCCCTCCTAAGGAGTCCCCATTGGCCAACTGTTTGGCCTGGGACCCCACTGATAAGACCAG
Organism: Chlamydomonas sp. ICE-L; assembly: GCA_013435795.1. Taxonomy (NCBI): domain Eukaryota; kingdom Viridiplantae; phylum Chlorophyta; class Chlorophyceae; order Chlamydomonadales; family Chlamydomonadaceae; genus Chlamydomonas; species Chlamydomonas sp. ICE-L. The sequence continues at coordinate 6,669,179 of JACBWV010000099.1, read as the reverse complement.
CCTTGGTATGGGGGAAACACACAACCCACCGGCGAGAACAATGAAGAGGACCATGAGGCTATCACACTGGCACTAGGCAGTGCCATACATGCCCACACCCTTGATATTCCCATGTGTTTCACCCTCTTGGTCCCGCACACACCCACCTATGCCCATAACACCCTCCTCAATCACCCATGGATTATGGAGAAAGCCACTCTGCCCCCCCAAGACCAAACCCTTCACCCCTCCCTAATGTGGACGGGGGGCAAACTCACCCACATAGGGGAACTTACAAACTCATTGCCATCTCAATTTCAGCTGGCCATGCCAATTACCTCCAAAACCCACCCACCACAAGGTCCTAACCACGAGGGACATGGGGGCCACCTCCATCTCCCAACCAAGTACCCCCCCCCTTGTCCCAACTAGGCCTCCCTACCACCCACATGCCTAAGGCACTCAGCTCCCACCTTCAGACCTGGGCACAAGAACCCACCCCCATGCAGATAAACCCCACACCCAAAACACCCCCAATGCTCCCGTGCGCACATGCCATCCCACAAGCACCGGGCCACGCTCTATACTTTGACATATGGAAGTACCATCATAGACAAACCCTGTGCCTATGGGCCGGCATCTATTCCTCCAGTCCGATCTCTCTAGGGTTTTGTAAGGAATGATGCGAGAGACTCGCTTGCGAAAAAAGCGACGACTGGTTACAATATTGTCATACGAGTGAAAACGGGGGGAAATGCGCACCTGCATATGCACCAGCCATCATTTGGCAATCCACCGACATCAAATGGTGGCAAAAAATACAAATTCAGACGGTTGACTCAGATTCCTTACAGTTGCTTTTCATATTTCCAACACATAATTTACCCTTAAGGGTTGAGGAAATAAGCACATGCAGGCTTCATCATTGTCAGTACTTATATTTGCAAAAGTAGGGGGCCTGCTTGCTGTACATTGAGACACTGTACGAGAGGTCCAGCGATCTTTCAGATGGGGCCCCCATTGGTACAAGTGCTAGGACACATATTTAAGGTGTATGCTGGGCCTTGTAAAGCTTTAGCTTTGTGTGCGATATTTCCCTTAATTAGGGGGTATATCACAACACTGGCTGGCTTTACTGGTCTTATCAGCTTTTACCATTAAATAAAGTCAACTGCACTATCTAGCTTGTAAGTCCAGACTGTTCAGGTCTGTCTTTGTGCTACTACCATATGCAAGAGTCACTGCAATCTCACACACACGTGCCCTCAGGATAATAAAAAACCAGTCCCACTTTGTAAGGAAAAGGAGTGTAAAGGGGGACTGGGGGAAAGGTGTAGGAGTAAGGAGCATGTACAGGACAGCAGGCTTGGCTAAGTGATGGGGTATCAAGAGGAAAGAAGGAAAGGAAAAGCTAGGCTTAGAGGCTGGAGGCAAAGATCACTTTGACCGAGATGACTGGGATCACATATGCCTTAATGGCATCTGATATCCACCTACCTTGAGTTCTAAGTCTCTAGAAGTGCCCCATTAGCCCAAGCTGCTACTACACCTTCCCGGCTGAGGCTGTGCATGGCAAACCTGGCTGGATCTATGTCCAGTTTGGGGTGAGAGTGTGCAACAGCAGTGAGAAAAGACTTCAGTCAACAGGACAAAGCCTGACCTGAAAGAAGGGGGGACTACACTGACAAAAGTAGAGCAATAAGCTCACTCCTCCTAAGGAGGTCAAAGAAACCCATCACTAGCCAAGCTGCATCTCTAGTAAACACGTCCACCATGTGGGGCAGCAGGGTTTTCAGCTTCCTCATGGTCTCCAGACACTTAAAGATGAGGGTCTTACAACCGCCCTATTCGGGACTAACAACTGCCCTATTTGCCAGATGCAACTCCCTTAGGCCCTGGAACACCCAAAAGGCCTTAGAGATCTGTCCCGCAACACTGGAAACCAGAGTGTGAAGGGTCCAGTCCCTTGAGCCTGTGCCATTCAGCTAGTGCTGACATGGTTGTAATGGTGGCAGGTTAGTTATGACCTGCTGCCCAACCCATGACCAGCTTTAACTAGCATCAAAGGCACTTGTTCCTTGGGGCCAGGAGGGAGTGCATTCTGCTCAGTAAGCAAGTAACTTCAGCCATGCACTTGGTGTCGCTTAAGATCACTTGCATAAGTGTCTTGTGAGCTCCCGTACGGCCAAGGTAGAGCCCTCCAACATCACTAACCCCCTGGCCCTTGTTGGCCTTGGAAGCTAGTGATGTGGAGACACTCTTATAGTGTGCAGGCTGAGCACTTGAATGTACCACAGGACATGGCATTCCTGCCCAAGCTGATGCACTGGGGGTGGCTGTGCTGGCTGCAGCTGGTGCACCTAAGCATCCTTCCCTTGGTGCCTTGGTAGATGGTACATCCTATGGGGGGTGGGAGTAAGAGATGAAAGGGGTAAGCTACTGGGCAGGTCTAATCGCAAGCAAAGTGTGTCAGTGGGTGAGGCCACCCAAGCATATAGGAGATCCAAAGTTTTTCCTAATGCCGATTATGTTATGTTATCATCCCTGATGCGTGTTATCCTGGAACCCCCCTTATACACAGCTGAGACAGCTTGGACCTTATCCATGTAGCACAAGACTGACGTTCCTGCCAGTCTATGTGCCCAGTGCTGCAAGCAAATCATGCAAGCTTCGAGTTCCAGGACACCTATTGTGCACATGTACCCCTACCAACTCATGCCACTCCAGCTCCAGAGCCTTGTTCCAGACTCCAGGTCACTTAGTGTGCCCTTGTTATAATTATTTAAAGTTAAGGCTGGACTTTGTAACGTTTTAGCTCTTGTGTGTGATATTTCCTTTAATTAGGGGGTATATCACACCATTGGCTGGCCGTACTGGTCATATCAGCTATGTAACCATTTAAATATCTATGGGATTTAAGCCTGTTCCTTGTAAGTGGTATGGTAGGTGGTGACAGGGTATAGGGCATCAAACAAGAGTTGGACAGTGCAGGTATCCCCAAGGGTGTGACCTTTGGGGAAGAGCTATCCATCTACCTATTTTTCACCTGTCACAGGGTTGTTTCAGGGGTGGTGAGTGATCAAGGTAACTTGCTCATACAACCATTTACCCCAGTGAAGGAAGTGTCTACTAGAAACCTAGGACAAGGGACACCTAATTCATCTGCCCAGTATTGCCATCTCTCTATATTCAGCTTGGTTCCAGTTGAGTTGAACCACTTTTCCCTGTCTTCCAAGTCATGGGGTTGGAACATCTCAACCATCAGTCTCCCACAAAGGGTTGTGATTTGAATGCAGCTATGAATGTGAGTGGGTACTGTAGGAAGACAAATTCTAGCAAAAGCTGAACGACGCAAACTTCAAGGCGAACAGGGCTGCTGTGCAAAGGCACTGAGCAGAAAAGGAAGGCAAGGGAGGAGATCGCGATGGTCGACTACAAGTCGCGGAGCAGAGGGGGAGAGGGAAGGAACTCAATACTCTCACCTTTCTTCTCGATCTGCCTGGAGGGAATCTAGTGGCATAGGCGCTAGAGGATTGGAGGTCTTGGGGGCAGCAGGAGCTATACGATAGGTCGATGAATGCAACTCCCGTTGCCCACTCATCTTGCGATGGGTTGGGATTACGGTGTAGCTTTTCAGAGCGAGCCTTGATCGGAGACCCGTGCGCCATCTTCGATCGTTTTGCGGGAACTGCGGGATGGAATCTCGACGCAACTCGAAAAACTGGTTAAGATCAAGGCTTAGGCAGTTTTGGGCACCAGTGTCTGTGCACTTGATTATATACCGGGCAGGACAGTACTGCTGGGAAAACACTGGCGGTGGTTACTCCTGGTTTTGCCCGGGGGTTTACGGGTATTTGAGATATAAAGGTGTCCTGCGGAATCTTACGTCGCGCGTCTGAATACTCCATTTCTCCCACTACTGTGTGGGAAATGCGGCATTCACAAGGCTAGGTGGGGACGCCTATGGACCAGAAAATTGGCGTACAAACGCCCCAACACAGCCCCCCCCCCCCCCCCCCCCCTTCCCCCCTATGTTGAAAACTGCCCTCTTTGTCGGAAAGCACATGATGGAGCTAACCATATTATTGCTGGGTGCCGCCACCCTGTTTTCAAAGGAATGTATTAACATACATAATAAGGCGGTCAAAATCATCCAAAAGGCAGTAGCCAAAGGAGCTCTGGGGGCCTTCCCCATGTTCATGGATGCTGGCACATGTGAGGCGACATCCAACATCCCCACCAGACCCTTTTACACCCTCAACCCCCATAATAGTTTCCAAACCACTTGGGATACATGCAGGCCTGATCTCTTCCTCATCGATGACACATCCAACATCCCCACCAGACCCTAAAACACCCTCAACCCCCTTGATATTTCCCAAAACATATAATATACATGCAGGCCTGACCTCTCTCTCATCGACGACACATCCAAACCAAGAAAGCCTACCTAGTGGAACTGGGAAACTGCTCAAACACTAACCACCACATCAAATTTCAGGAAAAGAGCGTCCAGCATTAGGAGCTCCAGCGTTTTCTTCAACAGCAAGGATTCCTTGTCCACTACCTAGTCTTCAGCATAGGTACCACTAGTACCATACCCATCACAACTATTATCAAACTCTCCACCTTCGGGATCAGTCACGAACACGTAGACAAACTCCTATCTAAGTTGCACAGAGAAAATGTTGCCTCTTGTACCAGCATTCTTGCAACACATTGCATGAAGGAGTCCCTACTGCTCGGAGGGTGACACTTACAATGTCTGTCATGGTGACTTCTCCAAAGTAGTAGCCCGTTCCCTACCGCTGTAAGACGGGGATCCCTTAATACCACACCCCACCAAGCGTCATCATTACTTTTGCTGGACCAATCCATTGCATTGGAGGAAGGGTTGACTAAAGGAAACGCTCACCAACTAATCTCACATCATGGAATGTACGCAGGGGTACTGGTGGGATGCTGGTTGGAGCTCGAATTACAGGCAATGCTGAAGTGACAACCTCCAATTTTACATTCAACACCATTGGTGATTATTTCCATGGGTGAGTTAACTGTGCGGACACTGTCAAATCTTGCCATCATGGTGGCTTCACGATTGTATTGTGTCTTCAATGTCAGGTTGTCATCATACTCTTGTCGTTCTGATCGCCACTGAATCCAGCCATAGTATAACACAAGCATAATATGCCATCCCTCCATTACCCATTATCATTCCTCCTCCCTGACCTTGATGATCCTCTATCCTCCGTGTATACTTATATATTCATTCCTACCTTTTCCTTGGGGCTTGTGACAAATGACAAATGGCAGATGGCAGCATCAGACCGCGAGTTCAACCCATCTAAAACTTAGCAAATGTGATTAAGATTCTGACCCTGATGGGAACACTTGGATTGTGCAATTGCTAAGCTACATAAATGCAGATACTTAGTCATGCACTGTTATCCAAATGGGTAGTTCAAACTGATTTATTGACGCTGGTAGACCCGCTGCTAGATGGCTGTTCCCCAACAATGGCGATTCTATTTTATTATGCAGATAGCTATGACATCACTGCTCTCTGCCCATTCTTGCTCCCGCCACCCTCCTACAGCAATACACGTGTAATACATGCAGGTGGGGTGGACTCTATCTTTCAGCACTGGGCAATGTTGAAGTGACCGACTCTTATTTTACTCACAACGTTGTGTCAGCTGGATCCCAAGGGTGAGTTCACTATCAACACTACCACATCTTATGATCATTGTCATAATGCAAGCAATCATGTACACAGCCCTTGGCATGGTGCACATGGTGTGTTACCTTGTTTTATTTGGTGTGTATTTTGTGTGTGTTTGAGGTGGAAGGATGCTGACGTACATTAAAAAATCAACATATGTTACCCCCACCCACCCCATAAATACAACATATCGTTTTTATGACGATTACTTAAATTCTGTTGAGTATGAATTTAATACACTAGGCTTGTTCAAAAGTCCCGATGCTGACGAAAATTAATTGGGCTAACAAGCTTTTCCGTACCTGTTGCCTTCCACACTGGGCTATTTGGAGAATTCACGTCGCCAACTTACTGCGCTACACTTCATCTTTCTCCAATAGCCGAGCCAGGTCCTGTAGACGAGCTTTTGATTGTGACCTATACCACGCGGTTTCGGCCGTTTTTGTATTTTTCCGCTTTGAGTAACTAACCATGTCCCCTACCAACTGGAAACACCACCACCACCCACCACCACCACCACCACCCACCCACCGACCACCACTACCAACAACAACACCCACCCACCACCCACCACCACCAACACCACCACCCGCCCACCACCAACAACACCACCAACAACACCACCACCAACAACACCACCACCAACAACACCACCAACAACAACACCACCCACCACCACCCACCCACCCACCCACCACCCACCACCACCACCACCCAGTGTGCGCTGGATATGTTTGTCACCCTCAACAGCGCTAACCATGTCCCCTACCAACATGGAATGCATGCAGGTCTGGTGGAATATTAATATGGGCAAATGGCGCTAGTTCAGTGACAAACTGCACTTTCGCTCACAACAATGTGTCGGTGCAAAAAGAATCAGCGTGAGTGGACAGCATATGTTACAGTTACCCCCATCCAGAAATGCAGCATTGTTGTGTGTGTCTTAGTTGTATGTATGTATGTATGTATGTATGTATGTATGTATGTATGTATGTATGTATGTATGTATGTATGCATGTATGCATGTATGTATGTATGTATGTATGTATGTATGTATGTATGTATGTATGTATGTATGTACTAGTACGGTAGCCCGTGTGGCCGGTGGCCACCCCCCACCCTGGTCTTGGGTATTGGTCTGGGATACATAATGGGTAACACCCTTGTATGTACACACACCGTCCAGATATCCCCCCCATCAAAACTGAAAGTACATTACGCATGCCCCCTTCCCTTCCCTACTCTCTCTCTATACCCCCCCCCCCCCCCCCCCCCCCCAAGGACCTACATGATCCATACTATGCCCTAAATCTTCCAGCCCCCATAGATCCCCACCCCCTTCAAACGCCCTCTCCTTCTCCCCCATACCCACCACCACCACCACCACCCAGCCATCCCCCCTCGCTGTACGCTCCCCTCCCCCCCTCGCCCACAGACACAGATACAGACACCCCTTCCCCCTACCTCTTCCCGTTCACTTTGGCAGCCCCCCACCCTGTATCACGCAGAAAATCAACTTATCACCGAAACTCAACTTATCACGCAGAAAATCAATTTATCACCGCTGGAAGGTATCATCAACCAATATTTGTGTAGCAGGTGCAACAGCTACTGCTACTGTTTTGCAAACCTGCTGTGGCTCCACGCCTGGCCTCCTAGTGGGTCAGCAGCACAGGCAAGACGTTGGCGCTTGTTTATCTCGTTCCTTTCCTCGACGCTCAGGAAACTCGCCTTGCACGCTGGCTCGCAATGTTAGCGGGTCTTTAAAAAAATGAAATCTAATGAAATTGAAATCTAATACCGCTGTTCGGTGCTGCATGGAGGCTCATCTTTCATGCTGGCTGGCTGTGTTTGTTGCCCTTCTGTCGACATTTGGTTGGTTGTGCGCTTGCATGGTGGCATCAATAACAATATAGACGATGAGTCTGAGCGCCATAGTTGCTCTGAAGAGGCAATCAGAAAGAATGCGGACAAAGATAGATACAGATGCCGATACGAAATGAGAACATCTGCTCTGTCGACTTTTTGAAATTTGGATGGGTGGGAAGCTGTGCAGGAAGTCGGATGTACAAGAAAGCTACGGTAGGTACCCACCCAGCTTCACAAAAAGAGATAGCCAGCCAGCACCAACATTCGTGGGAATTCCTGTATGTTTACATTAGATTACATTACATTAGATTACATTAGATTACATTACATTAGATTACATTAGATTACATTACATTACAATACATTACATTACATTACATTACATTACATGTTAAAGTCTACTTGACACCGCGAGGGTGTATGAGACTCTGTGCTTTAAACAAAAAGAAGAAGCACCCACAAAGCAAAAAAACCCATTACATCAGGGGGGTGTCGAGGACAAACAAACCAAACTCCCAACCACCGTTTTGGTGGCGTAGGTATTGAACCCCCTAGAGCAGGACCCAGATCTCAACCACGAACAGTAGCGGAGGTAATAAGCTAACAAATGAGAATTCACAAGAAATTGAAATTGAATTCAATTTCAATTTCAATTTCAATTTTTCAAAAAAAATGATAAACTACGGTGCCATTAAGCAGTCCAGGGCTTCCTGTCTTGCTCTTCTACAAGTAGAAAGATAGTCGGCTAGGTTGCTCCAAAAAGTCTAAGTGCCATTTCCATTCATAAAGGTTCTGAATGTGGAATCGCAGAGTTCCACATTCCAAGTCGATATCCTCATGGACATGCCTATAAATATCTGTAAACAGCTTCTGGTAGCGGAGGCGAATATCATTATAAAAAGGGCACTCAAACATATGCATTTCATCCCCAGGTTTTTGGAACCCACACAGTTGACAGTGTCTCATTGAACGAGGGATGTGTGCTCCATCCACCACCCTCATTCTTTCAGTGTTCAGCCAATGGGAGCCCATTCTAAACTGTGCTATAGAACGAATCTGATCCCGCTTATGTAAGGCAGATGTAAAGGGAATCAAGCCATTCCCATCATTACTGTTGGCTGCGAACCATTTCTGGTATCGGAGGCGTTTAAAGCCAACCCTTCTCTCATTAGGGATGTCTCTAACTGCATTGGTGTCACTTGGGTACTTCAACCTCCATGACTCAAAAACTTCAGACATAATACCTTCGACATCAACATCCTCCAAAATGTTATGGCTTCTACTGGATCCTAGCTTGTGGAGAGCACAGCGTAAGTCATGAACCCAGCCAGTGTTGGAATCAAAAGATTCCTCAAGAGCCATTCTAATGAGATCCTCAGGTTCTTTATCTATGATCTTGTTCCAGAAGCGCAAAGCTTGTCTAAGCCAAGCAAAACACATCGGGGTTCTACCCAGCTCTTCCATGATAATATTACATATATTACATATGCATAGATGTATGTATGTGAATTGTATGCTCGGGGGGTAGACATATATGGTAGGCTAAAGGTTCTTGCCCAAAATCGAAGATCCAGAGGGACAAATTATAACAAACACTTGGATAACTGGTCCACGACTGGAATTGCAAATTGCATACTAGCTTTGCAGCCCGGAGTTACTATATATTGCGTGAGGCCCGGAGTTACTATATATTGCTCGAGGCCTGGAGTTCAAGCGCCAACATAATTGAACACATGTTTTACCTACCCATCTCTCATCTCACAGGTATTTCCAACATTCAAACTATTACTGATTCACTATCATACCGTATATATTGGCTGCACTTTCTGATGTATGCCACCAGCCTAAGGTATTGTCCCTGGTGCTATTCTGATTTTTGTTAACAACACTTTCATGTATCAGTTTGTTTTCTTTCATTTTTGAAGCCTCCCCTTTTCATAGTTATTTAGGTTCCCTAGCCTTATGGCCAGTCTTCGTTTGTAGCTATTCATAGCTATTTTCAAATTGCGTTCTTTCACCATTATAATGTATGATTTAACATGGCCGAGGATGGCTGAGCTCAGTGAGTGGATAGAGGTCTGGTCTAGGTTTCCCCCAAATACACACACCCTCTATAAGTTTGGATGATATAACCCCTCCACTACTGCTTACCCCCTCCACTCTCCACCAACACCACTCCCTCGCCCTTCTCTCCCCCCCACCCCACACCCCACCCCACCCCACCCCACCCTCACACACACCACGACCCACACACCCACCAACACGCACATACTTCCCTCCTCCCAAAAATCTGCCTACCGCTCTTGCGCTTCAATTGCAGCGAGTTTTGATCAAGCCGAGAGACAAAGACAAGGTTTCAAATTCAACCCAACTGATTGAACCTGCATATAAGTTCCAAAGTGTTGATTCCGCGCAGTGTACCGGAACTGCGCAATCACAAAGCTAAACACCTAGAGCTTATGCTTTGCGAACAGCTACCCACTCATTTGGGCTTTCAAGCTTTCCAATCACGTCGATCAGCCTGCGCAAATTAACTCAATGCATGGTCTTCAATACATCTGCTTGGCCATGACCCATAGGAGGAACAGTCTTATCTTATCAGGGAGTATCTTTTAAATATTCAACATATGGGATTGTGATATTGACCTTGAGAACAGCAACGAGGCTGCAGCACGCACTCAGCCCCTCTTATGTAACAAGCAGACAGGGTATGACCTCTACTAGAACCGGGAGAGAGTTACCACGTGTGGGTGTTACGCAGGGGGGGGGGGGGGGGGGGGGGGGGCTGGCCAGAAATCCGAGGAGGTCAAGGCTAGGTCAGCTCCCAGGCGGTCTGGGCCAGGCTTGTTGGAAATCCAGGGCCAGATTTAGCTGCATCGCTCACAATGCTTTCATCCCTAGGTCAATCTCGAAAGCGATGGGTTTCATCGCTAAAAGCGATGCATCATTAAAAAAAAACTGTCATGCCTTCATGTGATTGTAAGTGTAATACCATTATGAATTGATTGTCACATATGAATTGATATTCACATTCTTTATCTCTTTCATCATCCCCTATCTGCTCAGATCAGCGCTTCTCCAAGTTATGTTGGATTGAGGATTGGATTGAGTGGCACCACAACCCCTATGCCAGCTCCTATCCATTCCCTAAACCGGATTTATCTAGAAGATAAATTCCTTGTTCAGCACCAACCACCACCTGATTGTGTGCTCAGTTTTCAGGTTACTGCTAGGGGTGTGAGTGTTTGATTTGACTTATCATGTGGAAGGCAATCATGTGGAAGGCAGGTGTAATTGGACCAATATTAGGTAGGTAGACACTAACCAACCAAACCCAAAACATGGAATGCACGCAGGGCTGGTGGAATCTACATGTCTGAGGTATACCAGCTTGAAGTGACAAACTCCACTTTTAGTCACAACAATGTGTTTACTGCAGCATCAGAACACGAGAATCTATGGTTGCTAGCAGATTATGTTGGGTGAGTTTAGTGTGAGCCCATTGCCGTCATGATAGCTTTGTTGTGTATTGAGTGCTTCACAGGGGAGAGTGGTTGGGGGGTGTGGTTAGGGGACGCCCCAGTTTATTTATATTTAAATACGTGGGTTTTTCCAACATTGTGGTTTTAGGCCTCCTCCAGGGACAACGTTTTAGTGTTTTTTACACCTTTAAAAATTATATCCTCATATAGCTTTTTATGGCCATTCAGTCCAACAACACAAAAACATGTTTGTGTTTACTTTTTCATAGCGATATATTTGCAAAACGAGGTCAAAACTAGCGATCGCTATATATACCATACATGCAGGATTAATTAGCAAACGACCCTTTGCCAAACTGAATTTGAGAAGATACTGAGCCGGTTGTATCATTGGGATCAGAAAATCGAATAATGTTTGCCAAAAGGCGAATATGATATCATATGATATAATACAAATTGCATCATATGATGTGTAAACTTGGTAACGGCCTAGTCAGACTGCCGGCATCATATGATGTTATATGATATCATATATATCATGTGCTATCAAATTGCCGTTCCCTAGTAGTAAGTGTTCACCGCCTAACCTCATACCATGGAATGAATGCAGGGCTGGGGGAATCTACATCCGCTTTTACCAAATAGCACAGAATTTGTCAATGCCAAGCTCCACTTTCGCTCACAACAATGTGACATCCGGATATGATGGGTGAGTATAGTGGTCAGTCAAGGTCACATCAGAGCATGGCAATTCACGAGAAATAGGTATTTAAAACTCTTCATGGGCCAAAATGGACCATTATGGGCAATCAGGTTCAATTATACAGACATAACATACATACCAAATTCAGTCAGCTTAGCTGCACTCGGTATGTAGGAATGTGTTGCATGGATTGTGTGCTCAGTGTACATGATACTGCTTGGATAGGTTGTGGTTGTATTGACTTTGTCGTGTGGAAGGCAGGTGTTGAATGTACAAGGTGCTCACATATCAACTTTCCAATGCATGCAGGGCTGGTGGTATACACCGTGGGAAACCAGAATGCCGTCCAGTCGATTTTTACACAACCAGTGTGTTTGTGACTACCTCTGAGTTTACTCACAACCATGTGTTGGCTACTAACTTTGGGTAAGTAAAGGTATGCATGGGTATATTATGCATGGTTCTAGGAGACATGTCTGTGCGCACATGCGCTTTGCTATGACTCATGTTTTTTTATCGGTTTGCATCTTTATATGCTTATACAAATATGTTTGTCTACTGGAAACAATACCTTTGTACGTCATGGGGTAGTAAAGTGTGCAAAACGTACTTGTCCAACGCAAAAAGTACGTACATTTCACCGAAATCAAGATTATTTAAAATAAATCAATCCCCAAACGCCTTTTTTCCTTTCCATTCAATATTATTGGAGATGATTGAAAAATGTTAGCACACGCCTGACAACCTCCTAATATGGGACATACACACAGGGCTGGTGGAATAAATTTTGCCACAAGGCTGGTGGATTTCCAGATTTCCAGAAGGGAGGTGCAAGGCAATTTTGAAGTGACAAGCTCCAGCTTTACGAATAACATTGTGTCATCTACATACTACGGGTGAGTTGACTGCCATTACCCTTCCATATTGTCGTTTGTCATTTGATTTGTTTGTTTGAACGTAGTTTGTCATACTGTGCTCCAATGTGTGATTGTCAAATATGACACTGCATGTAATCTTTAAGTATAGATCTATCTATGTGTTCATATCCTATGCCTCTCATAGACACAAACACAAAAGGTTCCCCCCACTGCTACTCAACAATATGAAGCATCCCACCCACCCCATTTTCTCCCTGCCTACTCTCCTTCACCTTCTCCTCCCACAACAATGTGTACAAACATATACCCTGATACAGCCTAATCAGACCCAAAATAATCCCCGATACAGCCTAATCAGACCCAAAATATACCCTGATACAGCCTAATCAGACTGGGCAAATTTGATATGCAGGGTCGGTGGGATCTATCAAGCCTCTCAGCCTAATCAAAATGCATTCTGCGCCAACAGGGAGTTAAAACAACTGCGCGAAACGCGTTGAGGGGCTCAAAAAGGCAGCGCGCCAGCGCGCAAAAGCGCACGCTTGGAAGTACCCTGCTGCCCACTCCCCTTTCCAGTCTCCTCCCTCAACAATGTGTACAAAAATAGCCCCTGATATGACAATATGTGGATTTGGTATGCAGGGCCGGTGAGATATATACGTCAAGTGGCAACAATACTCTGGTTGCCGGTACCAGTTTTTCCAACAACATTTTGGCTGCACCTAATGGGTAGGTTTCCTTCCTTGTTGTCATTTTTATCCTGTATGCAATATTATATAGGGCTGTGTAATGGTTGTATGCAAAATTGTGTGCATATGCTGAGAGGCCTTCATGCCGGGCCTACTAATAGTTATAGTGAAGCCCCCCCCACACACACACATGTATCCCCCCCCCCCCCCCCCCCCCCCCCCCCCCCCTCAACCTGCCTGATCACACATTCATCCTCAAACACCAGTTTTTCCAACAACATTTTGGCTGCACCTATGGGGTAGGTTTCCTTCCTTGTTGTCATTTTAATCCTGTATGCAATATTGCAGAGGTCTGTGCAATGGCCGTATGCAACATGTTTCGCATATGCTAAGAGGCCTACATGTTGGGCCTAATAATAGTAAAAGTGAAGCACACACACACACACACACCTACCCCCCCCCCACACACACACACCTACCCCCCCACACACACACACCCACACCCACACCCCTCCCTTATCAATCCCCCATTACACGCATTAATCCTCAAACCCCTTGACACACATGCAAGGCACATGCATGGATACACAATAGTAGGCAGCTCAATGCTCCATTTCATGTACATGATTACTGACTGGGATATCACATACTATATATTTGGTGTTTGGAAGGACTTTACAATGCTTCCACTCATGGGTGATGTAGCAAGGGTGGGCAAAGCATGCCTAAGTTATACGGGTACTTTTACATGAATATTGTATGGATATGTGTGTTATTTAAATACATGTACCTGTGTAATGCACACAGTGCTGCTGGAATCTTCATCACAAATCAAGCAGGCAATGTAACAGTGAGTTCTTCAGAATTTCACAACAACACTGCGGAGCAAGGGTGAGTATATAAATGCCCTTACAAGTTAAAAAAACATGCAACATGGACAGAAACGTCCACCAACACCAATCTCCATGTGTTCAAGAACTAGCAGGAGTACAAAGAAAAAACGTGGGAAGGAATCAATAAGCAGTTAGTACATATTATTGGATTATTTTCTTTGGGCATTGATGTTGTAATGCAATAAAACTACATGGATAATGAACAACATTAAGCAAAACAAAGCTATCGAGTGGCTTGGCAGTAGGAGGAGAGTAGCAATTGGCCATAAAGCAAGGGGCCGGCTTAAGTTGCATTCAAGTGCATTGGTGATTGAAATCAAAGTATGCTTTTGGGGATAGTTGTGGGAACGGAAACTAATATTAGTGTTTGAAAAACTAATATTAACTAATATTATTATAGTGTCACAATAATATTAGTTTTTCAAATAAATTTGAAATTCTGGTGAGACGGCTCGTCCGACTAATATTATATAATATTACATAATATTATTTATTCACTAATATTATATAACATAGCCGCCCCCTAGATAGTTGTGGGACAAACTATAGGAATATGTGTAGGGCCATCCTGTTCAAGCAATCTCAGCAAGGAAGTAACAGCCTGACTTACTTGGTTGAGTAACAAGTACGACTAAGAGCTTCACTTACTTGACTGTACTAACATTAAGAGGATACAAGGATGATTAGTATCAATGGCAGTTACTGTACTAAACCTAGGGCTGCAAGTATATGCACATCAATTCGTTGACTGTAATTGGTATCATCATAACAAGGCCATGGGTCTTGGCGAGTTCAAACTGCTTCGAATCAGGGCCCCTGCTTCGAATCTTGCATGGGCTTGTGTCAAGGAACCGGACCTGAGCCTCACTCTTCCAAGGCCAAATGAAAGTGTAACCGTACTGCTGGCCGATGTCGGAATTACCCAAATCTGGTACTCGAAACTTGCCGTGTGGGTATCATCATAAAGGCTCTGCATGTATCTTGCTGTGGAGCATGACTACAGTATGCACATTAATTCCATCGTTGGCTCGATGAATGGGTAGAAGTGGCCATTATTGTTATACCATGAGCCAAATCATTACAGTCCCGAACATCTCCCATGAATGATACCATAATAGATGATATATAATGTATGCTACATGATATGATGAACCTATAGGCCATTGACTAATGCGCTATCAACTAATGGTTTATACATGAACTAACAATGGGCAATGAACCAATGGGCAATGAGCTTATTGTGTGCACCCTGCAAAATGCATGGAGGGGGTTGGGTGTGTAAGCAAGCTTATAACTCGTCCCTTGGAAAATTGTGTACATTAGTATTTAATAAGGAATCTGAATCGGTTCTCATATGTGAGAAATTAGTTTTTGTTTTTATCTGTGTAATTACTGGAAGTGTCAAAATCTGGTGGGAGGAAACTTCTTATGCAATTCGCTACATGCATAACTTGTCCCCTGTTTTTATTTTTGACATTAATATTATGCAAGAAATCTAAATATTTTATTAAATGTTGAAAACGTTAAAAGTCGTGAACAAATGGACAGTCATTTTATTGAGTGATAATCACTTTCCCCTGTGTTACATGAGATATGAGAATATGAAGCACATGAATCACTCCATATATATAGTGAGTTAAAGCCAAGCCATCTACTACTAACTACCACTACTGCGCCTGCCATGTCTTGTGTACTGCACACATTACAGAATGCTACTTGAGCCCTATGTGCGTCAAGATATGTAATATATAAAATACAAGTGCGACATGATCACATATCACCCATCACACTTAAAGTGTGACAAGATCACACATCACACATACCATTGTGACAAGATCATACGTCACCCATCACATATACAAGTGCGTCCGAATCACGCATCACACATACAAGTGTGATCTGATCAGACATCACACATTCAAGTGTGATAGGACCACACATCACACATACAAGCGCGATATAACCAAACTTCACACATCAAACATCACAAATACAAGAACGAAATGATAACACATCAAACTTCACATGTACAAGTGCGACAATATCACCCACCACACATAGAGCGCGATATGACCAAACTTCACACATCAAACATCACAAATACAAGAACGAAATGATAACACATCAAATTTCACATGTACAAGTGCGACAATATCACCCACCACACATAGAGCGCGATATGACCAAACTTCACACATCAAACATCACAAATACAAGAACGAAATGATAACACATCAAACTTCACATGTACAAGTGCGACAAGATCACCCACCACACATAGAGCGCGATATGACCAAACTTCACACATCAAACATCACAAATACAAGAACGAAATGATAACACATCAAACTTCACATGTACAAGTGCGACAAGATCACCCACCACACATAGAGCGCGATATGACCAAACTTCACACATCAAACATCACAAATACAAGAACGAAATGATAACACATCAAACTTCACATGTACAAGTGCGACAAGATCACCCACCACACATAGAGCGCGATATGACCAAACTTCACACATCAAACATCACAAATACAAGAACGAAATGATAACACATCAAACTTCACATGTACAAGTGCGACAAGATCACCCACCACACATAGAGCGCGATATGACCAAACTTCACACATCAAACATCACAAATACAAGAACGAAATGACAACACATCAAACTTCACATGTACAAGTGCGACAAGATCACCCACCACACATAGAGCGCGATATGACCAAACTTCACACATCAAACATCACAAATACAAGAACGAAATGATAACACATCAAACTTCACATGTACAAGTGTGACAGGATCACCCATCACACATGGAGCGTGACAAGATCACTCATCACACATCACAAGTAGAAGTGTGACAGGATCACACATCAAACATCACACATACAAGTGTAATAATATCACACATCATATATACAAGTGTGATAGGATAACACATCACACATACAATGCAACATGATCAAATATCACGCATCACACATCAAACATCACACATACCAAATTGACAGGTTTGCACATCACACAAACAAGTGCGGCAACATCACACATCACACCCATAAGTGCGCCAACATCACACATCAGTACATCACACACAACGCATACAAGTTTGACATGACCACACATCACACACAAGTGCAGCAATATCACACATGACACATCACACATACATGTGCGACAACATCACCCATCTCACATACAAGTTCAAAATGATCAAACACCACACATCACGCATACAAGTGTGAAGTGATCACACATCACAAATCACATATAGGAGTGCGACAAGATTAAACATCACACACACACAAGTGTGAAAAGATCACACATCACACATCACATGTACACGTTCAATAGGATCACACATCACACATCACACATCACATATACAAATATGACAGGATCGCAAATCACACATCAAACATCACACATAATAGATCGACAAGTACACAAATAGCACAATCATGTGCAACAACCTCACTCACACATCACACACTCAAGTGCGACAATTTTACACATGACACAAAACACATGCAAATGTGAAAGGACCACACATCACTCAATCCAGTGCGACAATATTACACATCACACATCAGACATACAAGTGTGACAATATCACACATATCACATACAAGTGCAACATGATCACACACCACACACAACACTTACAAGTGTGACAAGATCACACATCACACATACAAGTGTGAGAGGATCACACACCACACATAGTGCAACGATTTTTTAAGAAATACCACACATCACGCATCAAACATCTCACATAACAATGCGAATCATACATCACCCATTACACGTACAAGTGTGATAGTATCACACATCCACCATAACTGTGGCTGCAGGTGTTTAGCGGCACTGATTGTGCAAAATGTCAGTGGCTTTGAAATGGTAGACAGCTACCTTACCAACAATGTGGGTGCAGGGATTGCTGGAGCAGTCTTCATTGGCGAGGTGCTAGATGCAATGATCATGCAGGTAATGATAATGTAGGATGATTGTGTTCACATGATCCACCTTTTGGGTGATGGCGATGATGATAATTACGTTCTTAGTGGTGCCCTTGGGGACTCTAAATGAGCCCTCGGCATGACAGAGTCAAGGGGGACTTTCGAACATCACAACACATCACAACACATCACATCACACGAACAACACACACATCACACGAACAACACATCACATCACACGAACAACACATCACATCACACGAGCCACACACACAACACACAACATCACACGAACAACACAGCACATCACAACACAACACAACAAACATCACAACAACAACACAAAGAAGAAAACACAAAGAAACAAATTTGATTTGCCATTATGTTTGTGTAGGAGGATAACATTCTACTAGTCTAACTTGACATCTTGAGTATGTCTTTTCGATATGTCCCCACGGTCTAGTTATGTCTCACTGGTTTCGGAGCCTGGTCGTAGAAACAACGGGGGTTTGAATCCCACTACTGGCTAGTCTGTAGTGTTTTCAATTTAAAAATATAAGACTCCCAGAACAACCACACACCGATGCATCAACGTTGAGTGGATGTGTACGACGTTGAGTTGTAGGCGGTAGTCTTTCAAGCAAGTACGATCACGAACGATCAAAGAAACCTTGGTTCCAACGGATAGGACGGTTCATGGTAGACAGAGGTTGGTGTCCCAATCGAGCCTGGCCGGCAGGGGTTGTGTCCGATGGAGACCCGATCGTGTGGTGAGCCTAGAATCGAGGACGCTTCCTTTTCAAACAGGAGGGGGGAGTGTAGTAGGATAACATGTTACTAGTCTAACTTGATATTTAGAGTATGTCTTTTCGATTTATTCCCACGGTCTAGCTCTCAGTTTGGGTGAAAAATAGCGTCACTCTTCTGTGTACATACAAAATCATGATCCAAGCACGGTAGGGGCACATCCCGTGAAATCGGAATTCAAGAAACGAGCAAAGATTGAGGCTTTGGTGCCAAAATCTGCAATTCATGTGTAACTTTTATGAACAATTCAAAATTGTACCATCCAAACATGTGTTTGGGAGCAGAACTGTCCTCAAAAATTGGAGTGCGAAAACATATAAGCATCCAAATTGATTAACATTCCCCTTTAGCACTTTGCTACAATTAGCACACGGAGCTCACCTGCAGGTCGGTGCGTTAGGTGGCCACTTGCAAGCCACGCCAATTGCTGTTGGCCTGAATTTTTCGCGATAGATGAATCCAAAGGTCGCACATTTGAAGCTCACCTCGACAATTTGTTTTCTTCAAAAATCACAATTATGTCATGTAACTGTAAATTCATATTTGTCCTTGAATGGCAACCCATTCATGCTCACACAATGTATAGGGGGCCACGTATGCGCTGATTTCTTATCTGAGATTTAGGCAACCTAAACTTGCCAGATTATTTTACTGAGAGTTGATTTTACTGAGAGTTGATATGTGATGCCAATGAAATTAGCTATGCGGCAATACCTTTATACCCATGCCTTTAAACCCTAATTTTCATATACGTTTTTATACGTTTATATGTATACGTTTATACGTTTATACGGCTTATAAAAATAAAATGATACATTTGCTTCCCAACCCTGCACATAATGTCTAGGGGACCATGTATGCGCCTACGAATCCACATTATTCACGTATATTGGATGTTCGTATTTCCAAACACCTAATTTGCACATCTATATCTTACGGCATGCTTCAACTCAAGTTGTAATCAACAAGTTAGCCTATTTATAAACCACACATGATCACATTAAATTTCCAAACACCGTTCTGACTGAAGTCTTGGGTACTACACAATACACTTAACTTCACATTAAACGTGTATGGTGTGTTATCGTTTCCATACACCTACCTCAATCATCACTATCTCACGGCACCAGGGTAATTCAAAGCGCGCACTTTTGCGCTTTTGAGCGCTGACTTTTTGACCCCCTCAGCGCTTTAAGCGCAGTTTTTTGCAACCCCCTGTGGGCGCAGCAAGCAATTTTTGCGCTTTTTGCACTACAAAGCGCAGTTTTTTTCGTTTCAAGTGCGCTCAAGCGCTGGCCAATTTGGCCATTTGAAGTACCCTGCACGGCACACTTGGAATCAAGTTGCAGTCAACTTGTAAGCCTATTCACCTACTACACATGAACAATTCAGAGTGCCACACAAATTATATTATTATCCAATTAAATCAAATTAAATTACATTCATTACCTCGCCAATTTAATTTGGGGCGCACCTCCAGACGCTCTTAATTGAGTAGGCATTATTCACATCCTAATGTGGCCAAATAAGTAGGCTACAATGGATCTGCTTGGCAGCATAGTATAACATAATTGAAAACAATTATTATTTCCCTAGTATGCATGGTTTGCTGACTTAGTGGTATGTATTCGTAAAATCTCCCGCCCAGACTGAGTTTGAAGACAACCATGTTCAGTGTGGCGCCAAATGGAACTTCTGTGGAGGGGCAGCCTTTCAACTTTCGCAAGGCAGCAGCCTTTTGGTCAAAGATTGTTCGTTCAAACAAAACTCGGCACATTCTGGACTTGGCCATGGAGGGGCCATATATATCCGTGGTGGATCCGAGTTGATTGTCACAAGCAGCTCTTTTGCTAACAACTCTGCTGCATTTGGTGGGGCTAATGGTGCTCAAGATATGAGCACGTTGCGTATTGATCCGCCCTGGTTTGATGAGTTCTGTGGATGTGCTGGTCATGCTTTTGTATATCTTCATGGTTGGAACCCATTTAGCAAGGCTGTGGACAACCATTGGGGCCAGCATTGCTACTATGAAGAATCAAAGCGGAAAGTCGGAGTCTCAGCGTACGAATTCTTGCCTGGTCGACTTATTAGCATGGACATGGAACACTACCGCCCAAAGCAAGGGACTGAGTTTTCAAACAATTCTGCATTTTCTGGGGGAGCTGTGATGGTAAGTTCAAGATTGTGTGGCGCCTGTGCATGGACACATGCTAACATTTGTTTGACTTCAACCCTAAACCTTACCCCCCCCCCCCCCCCCCCCCCCCCCCCCCCATCATAAACATAAGGCAGGAAGCAAGTGTTCACGAGCACAACGTATGCCAGTGAGGACACCATTTTCATTGTTTGAGGATATGCCTTACGTTGCATAGTTTCATTCATTATGTGAGCTCTCCATTTATAAACCCAATACATAAATGTTTCTTACCCTTTCTAAATTATTTGTTGGCTGTGGCTTTTCCTGAGGGAGAGTAACAGAGCTCATGTATTTTGTGATTTAAATTCATGGTTAGGCGGTACAAATGATATGGTGTGGGTTTTCCATTCACGAATAACATAAGCAGCTTTATATGACATTATAATGTTTGTTAGAAAGCCGCTAGATTCAAATTAACAACACTTAATACTTGAATGATTAAGATATTCCAGGCATTTAGTTGCCAAGACCACTTTCTAAGATGGAGCTTACACATATGCATTAACATTCGTATGCCCCCCCCCCCCCCCCCCCCCCCCCCCCCTTCCCCCCCTGATTAATCATGCACCAAGGCCATAGCTCATGTATTGCACTTGCCATTTATGTAAGATATGATCGAAAATAACATGTATGTAAGAGATGATGAAACATAATAGGATGATCAAACATAGCATAACAAATGTAAGAGGTGATAAAACATTAAATACCAATAGTTAGGTGCGTGTGGGTGGTAGCATATGTGTAGCTATTATGCAAGAGATAATAAAACTGTACATGAAACCAAGCACTTGACCACACTGCCCCCTAGCTTCCTGCCCACCACTAATGATTATACAATTATTTTGATAACAATCACAAAGGTAAAAAGTAGCACCTCTTTGCACTGGTGAATCCACACTCAAGTCACTTTGGTTGAAGGACATAGCCAGGTATGTCCAGCTCAAAAACTGTTAACACATGTTTACATCATCCTTTGAGTTTGAGTTTCTACATCTAGCTATTGTTCACCTCACCCATATTGCTTATTTCCCCTCTAGTCATCACTGTTTTAAGTTAGGTGTTCTGTTTATGTCGCTGATCTACATATCTCATGTTAAAAACCTCGTTGTATATCTGCATTGCAGGTGGCTTACTCAAGCTTGCATATTTCCTCCATGAGTATTGATCGCGACATTCCATGTGGATGTATTGGGAGCCCCGGTAATTTGACCACAAGGTTTGAAGGCAATGTCGCATTCACTGGCGGTGCCATCACCTCCTTTGGCTACAAGGCTCACACGATTCTCATGAACGTTGATATCTACAACAACACAGCACTTGGGGCAACACCTGATAATGTGGCTTTCATGGAAAGTGTGACCAATATCAACTATACCAATGACATTGCTCAATCTGAGAGCTTCAAAGGAGGATGCGGCTCTGGTGGTGGTGGTGGCATGTGTTTGTCATGCGGTGAAGCCAGGTGAGCTAGACAGCCAAGGCAAAGTGTTAGTTCTGGGCCGTTAGATAGCATACTTGGCATGTTGGGTATCAAGATAAAGGTAATAATAACGCCTGATGGGGCGTGGTGTTAAGGGAGCCCGTCGTACGCGGGAGGGGAGCGGTCTCCTGCCTCAGCTGGACAAGCTACCATCGCGGTTGACAACAACCTGCAACGCCAAGAGCGATCGAAGGGGGAGTTGAACCCCCGACTCGTCATTCTTAACGTGACTTAGGCTACTAGTAGACGTTGGGTATCAAGAATGTATCAAGAATGTCCCACCCCAATACTTGATATCACCAACCACCATCACTAGCTTTGAAGGAGCCCAAATGTGCCCTTCACCGTCAGGATAGATAGAAAACAAATTGGCCCCGAACCACGCATTAGACAAGGAGCATTAAAACATAGGGTCACCCGCCCAAATTATGACAAGGGGCACTACAATTAAGTGCATTACATGGTCAAGGTGTCAAACTAACAACCTTTACGACCGGCTAAATCTGAGTCAATGGATGGCTGTGTAAGTTATTGTAAATTTCCCGTGTGGCCATTGGCCAACCCTCACCCACCGAGGTATTTGGCCTGCTCTGAGTAACAGAATGGATTAGGCCCTTGTATGTCCCCCTCCTCCCCCCAAACAAACACACGCACCCCCCCCTCTCTCCTTTCACATGCGCTTCGTCAAAATATTCCCCCCTTTGCAACTAAAAATATGTAAAGCATGCCCCCTTCCCTTCCGTACTCTATAACCCCCATCCCCCACCCACCCCCATGGCCACCCACCCTATTTTCCAAGTCCTCCTCCTTCCTTCCCCCCATTCCCATTGCCACACCCTGTCTTTCTTCCCCTACCCCCCCCCCCCCCCCTGCCCCACGCACCTTCCAGCTATCTCCCCCCTTGCGCGATCCTCCCCTCCCTCTCCCCCGCACCCACATACACACTCGTACATCTCTCTCCCTTGACAACCCGCTTTTGCGGTCGTAGTTTGTGTTCGGTCAGTTTGGTCATGTACTGTTGGATAGCTTTAGGATTTCTGAATTTTGGCTGACGAACGGGCTATTTTATGGCTGTACTCCCCTACATGAACTGTGCTATGAAGCAAATGACTTTGAGGCTCCGAAGCGCTCCTTAGGGACCCGTCGATCAAGGTAGCTGATATTGCCGGGTGAGAAGTGGTTGCTGATCATCAACAGCTTCTCCGCCGATGCTTTCTTGCATGCTCCTTAGAAAATCCGTATTTGCGGAAATTGACAAATTGGAGCCAAATGAATAAATCTGACAGATCGGAAGCCAAACAAACTCATCAACGAACCACATAACCTAAACCTATAAGCATAACTAGAGAGGGGGGGGGTAGTTATGGTTACCTAAAAAATGGTTAATATGGCGAGGTAACTTACTCAAAAAGTGTCGTGTAAACGCTTCGCAATTAGTTATCTGTGCAACATAACCATAACTGATGATATGACTTGCTCGTGTAAACGCCCTCTAGCTGGCTAATGCTAATCAAAATTTGGAAAGGGCTTGAAGGGGGAAATATGGATTTAGGGTGGGTTAGGGTTGGGAGGCGGGGCCCAGGGCGCATAAAGGGTTCCACATCATTTTGCATGGCCTTGGGGAATCTATCGCTTCTAATCCTTTGACCCTTTAATTGAAGCCACCCTCTAGTACCAGCACCCAGAACTCCCCGGACTGTGTGTTTTTTTGCGCCCTCTTGCCTAAATCCGAGACATGCAGTATCGAACTTGTTAAATGTTTCATATTTGTTACGGCTATTTATTTATTTTATTATGTATTTATTTTTTTATTTTTTATTTTATTTATTTGTTATGGCTTTTTATTCTCAATTCGTGGGATTTAGGTTAGGTACATGGCTGGTCAGAGTCACATCTGAAGGTATGCAATGTTTGGGAACATATGCTCACACAAAGTCTTACGATTGTGGATACATGTGTCACTGTAGGGCGCAGATAAGCAGCAAGGCCAAGTGCTATGGCTCTCAGGGACCAGGTTCGATGCAAACACTGCTGAGTTTGGTGGTGGCTTGTATGTGACTTCTGATGGAACAACATGTGAAGACCAAGATGATTGCTACACCATTCCCATCACTCGGAATGTCCTAACCTTTCCGTCACCACTTCAAGATACGACATCTGAGATACTAAATTGGTATATGGATGGAATCCGGTTTTTCCGGACCATTCGAGCTCGGCTAGCCTTTCTCAACCGATATATCTTCATACCAGCTTTCCCTGGTAACCAAGTTCATGGTTATTATGGTGCTCATCAGCTTTTTGACAAACACCCCGCGGATTATTACGGGTATTTGGAACCTGGTGACAATAACACATACACCGAGTGGAGGAATTACACTGAAGAGGTAGACGGCAGCGCAACCCTTTTCACCGGAAATGAAGCAGTTGGAGGTGCCGGGGGCGCCATTTATATGGAGCAACTGGCAACGATCAACATAACGTGTGACAAGCTAGAGGCAAGCTACAACAACCATACATATGGTGGTGAAGGCAGCAATACCGGCTACTCTGGATTTAAACCAAATATGACAACAATGTATGACGCACTCAACCCTTGTCGCTCTTGGACTGGGAATGCAGCTAAATTGGGCTTTGCAGATATTTTAGGAACATCGCCAGCCGCAATGAACATTTCCTTCTCTCCCAAACCCTATCAACACCTTACTACCAGCGGCTCTTACCAATTTACGTCTGGAGATGATTTGCCCATCCAGATCTCACTCACGGACGTATGGGGCCGCCAATTTGTTCCAACTGTAACCAGCACAAAGTCAGTAATGTCCGTGACAATCTCAGCCCAAGCCTTCGAGCACACTCACAAGAGGAGCCTTCAAGAAAACACACAAAAGGGGACAGCAACTACATCCATGACCTTGCTGGTAAGGAACATCTTCTCAAATATTGCAATTTTTTCTTTTTATTTGTGTTCTTCAATCCCCTGACTGATTTAGATTTGCATGGTCAGGTTGCACTTGTATGGACAGCTAGCACTTGTATGACCAGCTAGCACTTGCATGGCCAGCTAGCACTTGTATGACCTACTAGCACTTGCACAGCCAACTAGCAATTTCATGGCCAATTAGCACTTGCATGGCCAGCTACCACTTGAATGACCAGCTAGCACTTGCATGGCCAGCAAGCACTTGTATGGCCAACTAGCACTTGTGTGACCTACTAACACTTGCATAGCGAACTAGCATGTGCATGGCCAACTAGCACTTGCATGGCCAGCTACCACTTGAATTACCAGCTAGCACTTGCATGGTCAACTAGCACTTGCATGGCTAGCAAGCACTTGCATAGCCAGCTAGCACTCGATTGATCAGCTAGCACTTGCACGGCCAGCTAGCACTTGTACTAGTACTCCATGGGATGGATAAACAATCTTGGATGATGCTTGGGGTGTGTGGTTCTTGCCCTTTTAATGGCATTAGCTTACCATTGAACCCGTTGCAATGTGTTCAACACAAACACCGATATCCTTAATATCATGTTTATAATGAAAATGTATTGGTGCTTTGCTGCACGCAAGGCTCAATGCTAATTAACGAATTCTACTCATATATAGCCCCAACCAACCTCACTATGCAAGGAAGGATGAAAAATCTCCTGCCCATTGTAAGTTGTCATACTGCACATGCTTGCATACAATATGGGAAGTATATGTGCACCAAAATGGGACTTGCAGTTGTATGCATACATTTCCCTTCAATTGGCCTCCATACATCTCCTTGAAGTATCTTGGCTGCTAATTTGGGGGGTCTTCGGCACCTTTTTTGGCACTATTACATAAACCTTTCCACCCTCAAAAGCAAAGCACCCACTAAAGTAAAATAAGAAGGTGCCAAACAGCCCCTAAATTAGCAGTGTATAAAGGGTTATACTTACAGCCCTAGCTAGCAAACTAACATGTTGACAATCACACTTTTCATTGGGAATGTAGGTGGGGACGTCGAGGTACATCCCAGATGACTTTCCTATCTTCAGCTTCTTAGCAACACCAGGACTACATCTTGTGACAGTGACAACAGCACCGAGCGCTCTGGGCGTTACTTCCAGCCCTTGTGTTCAATGTTTCTGTGCGCCCCTGCAAGCTCGGGGAGTATGACCCAGTTTGGGATCAAGGCCCTCGATGTGTGCCATGTGATGTTGGCTACTTCCGCATTGATGAGGATCTGAAAGAATGCAAGGTGCGTGAAAAGTGGGTGGATTTGAAAGGATACAAGGTGGGAGGAGGATGTGAAAGGCGGGCGGGGGATAAGAGAGTATGCAAGGTGGGTGCAAGGTAGATGGGGATCTGAAAATATGCATGGTGGACAATATTAAGGGTGTGTAGCAAGCGACACAGATAAACACTTTAGCAGTCGCAAGTTGCTAGAAGGGATGGATGACTAGGCTGCATCATATACGGCTAGGATAGGATATTCATGAGGTGATTCAAAGAAGTGAGCTACAGCTTTGTTGAAGGGTCTGGCTAATGCGACGCAAGTAGACGAGTCATGGGCACTCGAGGCCTGAGCTGTAGACTACTCCATATAAAGTTGAGGAGGCATAGAGTGCTGGGCTTCATTTTACAAGGCTGTGAGATTTGGAAAAGGATAAAGTAGCTAGCACATGAGTGATATGTAGTAGAATACTAAAAGGTCCCACCAGAACTCTTTTAGAAACTGTTACGATGCCATTAACTCAATTCATGCGTACGCCAAGTACAAGCCAAATATTTGGGGGCGGTGGTGGTAATAATTGTTTGAAGAGTTGTAGACTTGCACACAAAAGCTAGAACTCAGGTTTTGAGCCCCGCCGGACCCTCGTGCTCCTATTATCCTTAGGAGGCTAAAGCGAAAATTGTTGTACGGTGGTCGTCCACATGGTGACCACCTCAATCTCACATTCACCTTTTGAGTTGGGGCATCAAGACAAAGATCAAATCATACAGCATGTACGGTATATAAACACAATAATACCTTCATCCCAGAACCAGCTGATCCTCATGAATACGGCTGAAATTATTGAGTACTTGAATTATTGAGTACGTGAATTACACATACCAGCACCAAGCTGTTTATTGAAGACATCACTTTTTCCTCCCAGGTATGCCCAGAAGATGCCACTTGTGTAAACGACACATCATTGCAGCCTAACGCCGACAACCCAATTATTGTTCCTGATGATGGATACTTCCACAGCAATCCCTTCAGCACTCAGATCTACCAATGTGACGAACAGCGGTTCTGAACCCTTGTGCATACCCAGGACGGCATGATCGCATCGTTGAATTCCAACTTACACTTCTGAACGACCCATACAAGTAGGTGGATGAATTGATACCCGGAAACTGTCGGGTTGCCTTGTTGTTGAATGAGTTAGACATACCTTTAGTCATGTGCATGTGGCCAAAAGGGTGACCATTCCATGTTTTTGAATACTCATATTTACTAGCTTCATCTCATTGGTAAGGGAAGAAATGGGAAGATGATGTTTTTGGTTGTAAGTATGTGTGACATTTTTACGAAGTGCTGCATATTATATATAAATCATAAGGGTATGATGCTATGAATGATATTTTGGTACTTTCACATGTCCTAAGAAAATACGAGTGAGATGCTACCCCCAGGCTATGTTATATCTGATTTTATTTCAATGATTTTCCTGCATTGCATAAAAAGCAAATTAATTCCTAATTATCACCATCGCAGGTACAATGAGACAGAGTACTACATGATTCTCTGTGCTCCTGGGTATTCAGGAATAGTTTGCAGCGTTTGTGCGGAGGGATATGGACTGACCACTGCTGGTTGTCAAGAGTGTAATGGAAGACATTGGAGCATTTTCTTGTACTCCCTGGTTTGCGCTGTGTCAACGATCCCCCTCTTCTTGTTATTGCATGTAGGTAACTCGTGTGTGTGGCTCATATCAAGAAAGCATGTACTTTGGGTATCGGGTGTTTGTTGGCATGTAGCAACCGCAGTGTTTCAGCCTATTTCCTAAGCACGATTAATCGATTATTAATGTGTCTTCGCGAAATGGTCCATCGTTACATCAGGTCTGGGTAATGTTTTCGAACTCGCGACACTTTGGCCTCGGCATCGTTCATGCACGATTATTATTGTTTCCGGTCGACCAAAACGCTGGCTGCAGCATCGTGCATAACGATTATTTATGTTTAGCATCAGCCATACTGTTGGCTTAGGCATTGCGCATCCCAGATCCCCCATCACATGGGACCATGCCTTGGCCAGAAAGGTGGGTGTCATGGTGGAGATATTCCAGCCTGCTCATCATAGGGGAGGCGAAAGGGGGAGGGGAAAGTTGAGGCCACAAACGCCACGAAATAACCTTGTCAAAAGGCTTTCTAAAACCTTGAGCTCACTTGCTGTTACCCCACCAACGCGCCAAATTATTATCTATAAAATCCATTGGGCCAAATTCCGTAGCCAAAATGGTTCCCAATGAGCCTATCAAGCCGAAAAATACAGGTCCACCTTACAAGGCCGACGAGAAGGTGGAGAATAAGTTACCAGCCGGCTTTGAGATTCATTCGCCGCTGAGTCCTTGTCCGACGCGCTAGGACTGTCCATATGAATTGCATTCCTTTGACTGCCTTTTGAAAGCACCCCTTACACAAGGCGTACCGCAGGGGCTTTCCGTTTGCTTTCCACCTAACGGCTATGGGATTCATTCGCCATTCCCGGTCCTACAAGCTAGGACTGTCGATATGAATGTGCTTGCATCCCTTTGACTGCCACTTAAAAGCACCTCTAATCCCGCGACTCTAGCAAGGCGTGCCGCGGGGGCTTTCCATTTGCTTTCCACCTGCTTCCCTGATTTCCTTGATGGCTTTGCTTTCGATCGAGCTACCGGTATTTATAATTCCTTAACGATTGAATGCAGATGCTTGCATTCCTTTGACTGCGCATGAATCGGACCCAAACAATTATTAATGTTTTGTCAAAAAAACTAAGGAAAATATCTGTTGTGTTTCCTCTATATGTGCGATCTCCGAGTGTTAGGAGTGCACTAAAGACTTGTATAGTGCTCTATGGGGGAACATTTGGAAAAACATTCATGGGTTGTGCTTTCAAGCACATTTTATGACCTGATCACTTCTTTATATTATTAGTTATATTTATAGACTGAAACATATTTCATTGGTTATTCACATAATAAGCGGGTAAGAAGTCATTAATCAGGTATAATTGCATTGCGTAAAAGAAAGGTTGAGAATGCCATATATCCACAATACACCATGAATACCACCTTCATCACCCATCCTTGTACTGATATTCACTTGCACACCTCATTCATGATTGTACCTGTGGTGCAGGCAACACAACAAGTGTCTAAGAGCATAGTCGAAGGTATTGAGGATGAACAAACCCAATCCATGGAAAAGAGTGGCGCACAAAGAAATGGAGCACAAGAACCTAAAACGGCGCCAGCTGGTGAGGATCGGAGCATTGACAAAGAAGAAGATGCATCAAGTGAGCAATCCATACCCCCACAGCCGGCACACAAAACGCCATCCATGGAAAGGGCACAAAGCATTGAGACACAGAGAAATGGAGCACAAGAAGCTCCTAAGAATGGAGCGACTAAAATTGCACCAGCTGGTGAGGATTCAAGGAATGTCGAAGAAGAAGCATCAAGTGAGCAATCCACTGCCCCACAACCAGCATGTAAAAACCAATCCTTGGAAAGGGCACACCATATTGGCACACGGAGAGATGGAGGACAAGAGGCAGACTTCATCACCTTGGCGGCCACTTGGAAGGTCCTCGTCACTTACCTCCAAACACTGCTCATGATGCGATGGCTACAAAAAAACAACCCCCTTCTACCCACTTCCTTTTCCACCTTGATTGGGGGGGTTCAAGCGATCTTCTCGACATCCACCTCATTTTTTGCTCAAGAGTGTGCCATAAGTGGAAACTATATTGTGGACAAGAGAGTTTTGATGGTGACAGTGGCCGCCACATTTCCTCTCATGGTGTACGTGGTGATCGGCTTGTACTACTTGCTCCTCCCAATGTTCCACCGAGTCTCAGCTTGGTTGAAGAGGACGGTTTCAAGCACCAGCACTGGCTATGGGTCTACTCCCTTCGTGTGGACCGACTATGCGACCAAGATGATCACATCTGCGGTTGTTGTGCTCTTCTATTACTACCCCATGTGGGTTCAAGTCTTTCTTGAAATGTTCCTCTGCTACACCATCAATTTGGAGGACAATGCGGATGAGACTGACTTTGCTAGGGTTGCAGGTCTTCACCTCGGCCAAAGGTGGTCCTACAACTTCGACCTCGAGTGTTACGAGGGACAGCACGCAGTGTTGGTGTACACCTTGGGCATTGGTGGCATCATCTTTGTAGTGATGGCTCCACTTGTAATGGCGTGGTGTTTGTTTGCCAATGCCTACCAGCTGGATATCCCTCACTTCCGTATGAAGCTCGGATTTGTGTATGAGGAGTACCACCACAGGTACAGTCTGCCTACAAAAAGGAATGAATGGGACAAGGAAGTAGTGTTGCATGCATGCACTCTTCAACACAATTTGAGCATTACTGAACTGTGTTCAAGTCATCACTAAACACCACAGCATTTTTCTTAACCCATGGTTGCCTAGAAGTATCGCAAGGGAAATTAAGATTTATATCATTGGATTTTTGATCATGCCTGCTGAATATTTGTAACTGGCTTAATATTGCATTGTGGTTTACCACGGTTACTTACACATAAAAAGCTAGCATCATCAGCAAGATCTTGATCTACATTGACACGGTGTTTTATGTAGTGAAATGGTCCAGCCACCATTTCAAATGGCATTATTAAGGTTTAGGGTAGAGGTTTTAGTGTGCATGACATCCTTAACCAAAGTTAGTTAGCGCATCAATTTGGGTTGCATTTGGGTGGAAGTGTTATATGCCAACCCACATTTGTTTGCCACCTAGGTGCTACAATTGCATGGCGTAAAGTATGGGTGGCTACTACCTGTCACTTTCTGCTTGAGTACTCATATCTTGTGCGTATGTTTGCAGGTGCTATGCATGGGAGGCGTTCATTATGTTGAGGAAGCTCCTCTTTGCGGCATCATTGTTGTTTCTATCAAGCCCATATGATCCTGTTGGTGCTCAGATTTTGACTGCTTCTGTTATTGCAAGTTTGGGCTTTGCAGCCCATGTATTCACCCGTCCGTATGTGAGCGACTACGTCCACAACATGGAGGTCTTGTCTCAAGTGTCCATCTTGATCTCCCTAATCCTCAGGTATGTCATGAAATATGTGAATGCCTTCAACAGTAGTACCCAAAAAGCTTCAATACTAACCCATCCAACAACCTTAAAGCACGTTGTCAGTAACCAACCATTGCTAACCTACCCAACAACCCTCTAGCACGTTGTCAGTACCCCCCCCACTGCTGACCGACCTAACAACCTTCTTGCTTGTATTGCAAACCTTGATAATGTTGATGGCTGTCCTTTTTGGATGTGTTAAGTACTTAGTCACGACTGAACCACCCCAAAGCCTTATTGCATGTAACCAGCATGTAGTGTTGGACTCATCAGTGCTAACCCACCCACCAACCTAGCATATAACTAGTACCTTGTTGCTGCTGACCATGTTAACCCACCCAACACCGTCTTGTGTGTAGTGTCTACTTTGTCGCACCTAACCATGTCTGACCCACCCATCCACCTTTTGGTGTGTAATGGCTAACTTGTCACTTCTAGCTGACCATGTATATCCCACCCGACCACCTTCTTGTCTGTATTGGTTGCCTAGTCATATCGTACAATGTCTGATCCACCTAACCACCTTGTGGTGTGTAGTGGCTATCTTGTCACATGTGACCACGTCTGACCTACCCAACCACCTTCTTGTGTGTAGTGCCTACCTTGTCACAGCTGACCATGTGCCTCCGGGATATGAGGTCCTAAAGATTTTGCTGACCAGCGTCAGCATTGTCACCATTGCTATATTTGTGATCTGCATGATCAATTTGTGGTGTGACGGAATGCTCTTGATGGTGAGTTATGTGGCGTCATGGAACTGCTTATACTACATAAATGAAGATGTCACTTGACTTTTGCCTAAGACCCTCAGTGAATGTTTCAAAGTTAGGGTATATAAAATAGCCCCCCCCCCCCCCCCCCCAAATACAAATTATTGAGTGCTAGTATGTGCAATAATGTACGCACTCTATGTAGGAGTGAAGAATTATTTGCTTTGTGGGACTACCTAAAAGTTATAGTTCAATGTCAAACAATCACACTTCATACATACTCAATTTACGGAATATCATTGAAATATGCAGGTTGGCCTTGATCCTGAGGAAGCTATGGACCTACCAAGGAAGCACGTCCTTAAGATCATGCTCCCCGAGTACAAGCGCAAATTTAAGTTCATGGGTCGACCATTGGCTATATTGTTCCTACATGTTGGGCGGTTCCAAATGGAAGTGAAGAAGGCTGTCAAGAGGTTGGGCTTGTGGACGAAAAAAGGTGTCTCATCCGCATTAGATGCGGGAAGAAATCACAAGGGGAGTGTTGGCAAGACCTACTCGAACCATGCATATGAGTTTCCTCTCCGGAAAAGGCGTGTTGGTGGTCCTTCCCTTGAAACAGCCCCCCAAGACCATGTCAAAGTATATTTGTCCGGGAATTCCTTTCAAGGGGTGTGCATTCTTTGAAGGGGGAGAATGTGTAGTGGAATGATCTTGGCTTCGCTACCTTGGCTTCGCTACCCAAGTAACCCACATAAGTTAGCCTCATCCTCATGATTAGTGCACACGTCTAATATAATTTTTCCAATAATAGAAAACGTAGAATGGACGCACAAGGGAAGGGTGCACATCACTAGGGAATACAGCCACCCATCATTGCAAATGCGCTTACTCTATCACTTGCTACCACATTACATGGGCTAGGCAGGGATGGTGTGTGGGGGGGGGGAGGGGGGGGGGGGGGGGGGGGGGGGGGGGGGGGGAGGGCACACCTCGGGTCTTGGGTGCTTGATGCACCTAACCATTAAAGATGTCCAGCCACGCATAAAGGATATTTTCAAAGTCATGGTACATCTTTGGGTTTCCAAAGGGTACGCTGAAGTAGCTGTAGGGGGCGATGCTGTCATTGTTGGCATACGCTTGAGAGTTGGTGCATGTGAAGGCGGCTGAGCCACCAAACATTAACCAAACTTGGCAGCTCAGAAACACAAACCCGATTGCATGTATGAATGCTGAATCTAGCAGATAGATGTGGCTTAGGTATTTATGTATTCAACCGGTCCTTCTAGCATGTACCCCTTGGCCGCCCTTGAAGGCTTGGACTCTAACATATATACATTCATGTAGTACTTCAACATGTACGGTATTTGGGGGCAACCATCGGTCCCGTTTATGGCAGACCATGTATCGAAATCAACTAGAGGTCGTTTGATAGGATGAGTGGTCCCATTAGTATGGCGCTACAATGGGGCTGTAAGCTAGCAACTTTGTATTGCCTATTCTCGCGATTGTCTTAATAATAATTAAAAATCTTTTTTACGGAGTTATATACACCATTCAGGTATTACATAGGGTGCGAACTAATACCGATTATAGACAAACCCAGGTCTCCATACTAGGAGTTTAACAATGTGTTGGTAGCGTATTTTGTACTAGGTCCTCCATGCCATTGCCCGTTGGTTGTGCAATTTCACTTATCCCCCTGCATTGACGTATTCTCATAAAAATTGTACCTCGTACATACTAATATATGTATTTGTGGAACTTTAAACTGAAAAGAAAAGTGGCACAAATTAATGTGCGTATTATTCAATACATCCATGTCTAGTGTCTGCAAAGCCTACCACCCTAGGATACCCGAATACCTGGGTTGGTGTCAGATTCTGTAGTGGATGCATCTTCATTAGCAATA
The DNA here is from genome assembly GCA_013435795.1 of Chlamydomonas sp. ICE-L. Classification (NCBI taxonomy): domain Eukaryota; kingdom Viridiplantae; phylum Chlorophyta; class Chlorophyceae; order Chlamydomonadales; family Chlamydomonadaceae; genus Chlamydomonas; species Chlamydomonas sp. ICE-L. The sequence continues at coordinate 6,634,559 of JACBWV010000099.1, read as the reverse complement.
TGAGCATGATGAGGTTTGCAGGTATTGATGAGGTAGTAGCTCTCTCTGGTTTGAGCTAAGGTGGATGCAGATTCAAAGAGTTTGTCCCCCTTCAGGGCTTCCTGGGGCATTAGGGTTTTAGATGGCCTAGCCCCCCACAATTGAAATAAGTAGTAGTGACAGGGTACACCTACATGGCCACATCATGAGTAGCAGCATGTGGTTTTACTGGGTATCAAGGATGGAGTGCCACGCATGTTTTAAAACCAAACGCGATATCGGAATAGGAGATACAAAAGGACGGGGTGAAGGCCTCGTATGGGCAAACGAGGAATATCGGAGGGAAGACTGTTGTGGCTTGTAGGAGTCAAAAGAGGAAGAAGCTCTATAGGTCGTATCGCCTTAGGCATCCATAGACATCTTGAGCTGTGAGATACAATCAAATTGATCGTCCAATCCAAATGCGATAAGCAAAGCAAATGCAATTTACACTGCAAGCTTACTCCATTAATCAGTGGTAGGTGTCCAGCTGTGCGACTCGATCTACCACCCGTAGAATCCGAGTGAGTAGGCAATTGATAAAGGATTAGAAGCCCCTGCGACCTTGTACGCCATTCCAGCAAGCACTCTACTTAACGTCAAGGGGCAGGCATCCATGACAGCAGTTGTGGGGCAATCGCATGGTCAAAATCAAGGCATGTTGTGCTTAGCATGTTCAAGTCACCGCTTGCAATTGAGGCCAAGACATGATCTGCGCTAGTAAGTTAAGTCAAGGCTGTCAAATTTGGAGTTACACTCCGCTACCGAATCCTCCTGCAAACCTAAGATAGGTAAACAAATTGGCCCATGGAGAGAGGGTTCGTTACATAAACTCAGCAAATCTTAAGATCGGTAAAAAAACGGCACGAATCAACTCATTAGTAGGGCTGTCAATATCGTACGGTATTTTCAATTACCGTACGATATATCGTGATATATCGTACGGTACCGATACCGTACGATATTTGTATACCCTTTTTGGGGGAAATCAGTATAAGACCAAGGGGTTATAACAGGAAATACCGCTTACACGTCCATACACTTAAATCAAGTCAAATTAACCAATACTGAGGGAGATAGAAAAACACGGTAATCTCGTAGTCTATCACCGTACGATATATCGTGACATATCGTTTGGTATAAGGCGGTGTACTGAATTCTCTGGCCCAGACTCAGGTGCTCCTGACGAGAATCGAACCGCCGACCTCCCAAGAGTAAGATATTTTCGTACACCACAGGACCACACCGACAAAAAATAAGGAAATCATCACATAGTCAGCGGAGACCGAACATCGTCTGAGCAGCTGTACAGTTGTATAACAGTCACGGTACAGGCCAAATTCCCCTCAGAACCTGGTCCATGAGGTAAACTCCAGAAAGCGAAAGAAAAGGCACATTCTGGACCTTAAAGAAAAAACAGAGCGAACTAGCAAGGCATACATTATTTACATAAATATTTTAATTACACATGCCTTTAGGGAACTACTACGTCACTGTCTTCCTCGCAGAATTCTATCCTGCGGGAACCGAAATGGCTGATGTGATCCCTGGTAGAAGCTGACGGATTGGCGCAGGAAATCTTAGCACAGCAGGGTACTTCAAATGGCCAATTTGGCCAGGTTTTAGCGCACTTGAAAACAAAAAAACTGCGCTTTGTAGTGCAAAAAGCGCAAAAATTGCTTGCAGCGCCCACAAGGGGTTGCAAAAAAGTGCGCTTAAAGCGCAGAGGGGGTCAAAAAGTCAGTGCTCAAAAGCGCAAAAGCGAGCGCTTTGAATTACCCGGCTGCACAGGTCTTGCACTCGAGCACTACTGCCATGGAGGGCTCCTCCTGGACAATGCGGAAGTGGGTTTCATACTTGCGAGTCTTGCTCTTCAGCTTCGCATACAGATCGCGAGGATACAACTTGACTCCCATATGCTTTTGCTTCCCATCACTGTGAGGTAACGGGTGGCAGTAGAAACCGCATCAGCAGATCCGGATCCAGACATGGCGGAAGAGCACAGCACAGAGAAGAGGGATCAAATACAATCTGAATTTTAAATATGAATTCGAAAGGCGGCTTTGGCTTCGAGTTTATCAGCTTGTTCTGTTAGTTCAGGTCGATATCAGTTAGATAACAGTTAGCCACTTAGTAAACACGAAAATGAAAATTGAAAAATGAAAATTTGAACATCTAAGAATTGCCACAGAATGACCTCTAAGGACGTGACCAATGGGTGCTCAGGGTACCGCCTCTTAAGTATGCGATGGACGGGCTTACATCACACCTCAAGTTAAGTTCCCATGCCGGTCGACGACCCTCCGGGTGGACCCAAATCTTGAACCAGAGACCCGATGGGACTACGTTCGTACATCTGTTTCGTCCGGCCCGGAATCGCTCTACGATAGAGCCATACCGTTCCGAACGGGGAATAGTAAAGACGATATTTTATACGACAAATCTGGCTAAATACGATATATCGTACGGTAATCCCGATAATACCTGAAGACAGTGGGTTCGGAGTCCGTTCCCTCGGGGGCGGTGGTGTTTCCACTGCCAGGATAAGTGCCCATTGTAATCTTCTTCTTCTTCCTGTTGCTTTAGCGGTCCGTGAGGCTCTCCAGGTTCCCTTGGCCGCCCTTTCTGCCTGCCCCATCCAGAGAGCTAGCCTCTGGGTGTGCACCCCCCGCCCCTCCTCAGCCATGGATACCGATGTGTAGGAATTATTTGCCTTGCGGCCCTGTCAGCTATGGATCATGGCCGCCGGCAATTGTGGAGGTTGGCCTCCTCTGTCCGTGGTGAGGCCACTTCCGGCCCACGCCAGGCCACTCTGTATGAGTTGTGGGGCCTTCCACCTCCTCAGGTGCCAGCTGTTCGCCCCCTCTCAGAGCGGCTGGAGCACTTGCTGTGGCTGATTTCTGGGCTCGCATTGCTGATTTTGTCGCTACAGAAGAGCCCCCTCCTGAGTGGGAGGACACGGTGGGAGATGATCACCCCTTCATCTATCAGCCATGGTATAATCGTTTACCGTAGAAAAATATCATCTGACAGGTCACTTTTTCCGAAGCACATTTCGTAGGCGCTACTTCTCCTCCGCATAAGCGGAGACTGGAATCGGGATGCGACGACGCTAGGCTTTGCAATGATCATCAATTCGCGCACTTTCCTGATTTGAGATGTCCACTCAAACCAGATTTGCCGAATTCTCTAACCCCCCTCTCCTCCCCAATGATCAATAACAACTGCCGGCGACCAAGCATCCCGATTCCGGGCAAGAAGGACCTTGGAGAAGTCCAAACGCAGATTGCCCGCAGGAGGGAGGTAGGGGAATGCGAAGCCCCCAACACCAGTGCTTGGAACCCTGTCCACAAACTCAATACCAAATCTGCGTAAGTGACAGATCACCCCAACATTAAAATATCCTCACCTTTCAATGGACAACCTGGACAACAAGATCCTACAGGCAGCATCCGTGCTGAGAGCAAAAGCTCCAAGGATCTACCTAGGACCCACGCTGAACCAAGTTCTGCCAAACCTAAAAATCATCCCAACCCTAATCAATAAAAAAATATCTTGAACAAACAAGACAGACGAAATCCTCCTACTACGAACTCTGTCATCCACCTTATCATTGCCCTTCTTTTCGTCAACCGTTTGAATATCACCGCCGCTTCAACAGTCTCTCTCCGCACTCCCTTATCTTTCTTCGCACCTAACACTTACCCAGCCACCAGCATGTATTCAATGGGAGCTCAACAAAACAGGGTGCAACAAGGTAAGATCGATAGGAAATCGAACCGCCGCGAGAAACAAGCTGCTAATTCCCGCCTCGCTTTCCCACCTTGTCACCACACCGCCGCATACCTCGTTCCCCTGGCTACCACACCGCACTATCTTATAAACTGCAAACATCTCAACACTACACTCATTGGCCATCTTCGAAACCCCATATTCTCTAAGCCTCTCACAGCTACTAATACCGCCCCTCGCGGCGTGGGTGCAAGTCCCGATATGCCCCTCGTGGCATTGTCGTCTCTGACGATTAATACAGCCTCTCATGGCGTGGGTGCAAGTCCCGATGTGCCCCTCGTGGCATCATCGTCTCTGACGATTAATACAGCCTCCCATGGCGTGGGTGCAAGTCCCGATGTGCCCCTCATGGCATTGTCGTACTCGACAACATTAATCAATGACGAAGTTGCAAGTCCCTATGCTCACAACCAACTTTACAATCAACCCTGGACAACTGTGTCCTACAACTCTTCTCTCATCTTCTGCAAAACTCTTCTGATTGTTCCTCTCCTTCTGGCTACTTGTTGGATCCTAGGGTGTACCAAGCTATTGACAACAGTACAGAGTACACCCACTATTGACAAGTCAACCGTGAACAGCTTCTTTCTTCTTAATTCCTCTGTAAAGCAGAATTCTAGCTGTGAACCTAATAGGAAATCCTGTACTCAGGACTTTAGAACTTTGACTCATCCTACCTGGGATACAGCTCCTAGGGGAGGTAGACCTACTCCCAGACTTCGTTCCACTCCTGTAAACAGCTCTAGCTATTGGGAACCTCAAATAGACTGTCACTGTCAAGTTCATTCTATTAACGCCTACCTCGGATACAAGGCCCTGGACTACAAAGAGGTCCTACAGTTCTCCATAAACCTCAACACACACGTCACTAACTACACTCAACATGAGTGGGATCTAGAACGTTGCTATTTCAACAAACTAACCGGTAACTACACAATCCCTTTAGTCAACTATTACCTGGCTAACAGGAAATCTCACTTAGGCTCTCTCACTGGCCACAGGAACTCACAAACATATACTCCATCCCATCCTCCCCCTACTACACCAACAACTGAAGACACATCTGAGAATTATTCTGCAGGAATTATGCCTGGCAGCACTAAACAGCAAATTTTATCTCGGCTTCCTCCCAGCTGCTCAAGGTTTATCCTCCACTACAACTGTGGATATGGACATGCTACCACCATTAAGCAAATTAATGGTAAGTGGTGGGACATGAACTCTGAACACAACGGCCCTAGTCTTCTCCACTCACAAGATTGGATAAAACTCCAAGGGCACATCTACACTCTTACCAAAACATCACCCTCCTTCCTTTCACACCCTTTTCAACCAGAAATTAACCACACACCAGGCCACCCTATTAGGGAGACTGTTGACATGATCTCCCCTACTAAAAACACCACACCCACTCACAACCATCCTGACTCTCCCCACAGTATGGACCACATAACTTCCCCATGGCCTGCAGAACTCACAGATCACAACTTACCAGATCAGGATAACTCCTCAGATCTAACTTTCTCAGATCTCCTAGACTCCACCTTGTCAGATCTAGAAGATCCCATAGATTCTCCCTCTTTAAATCAAAAAGACCCCACAGAAACTATTTACTTAGTCTCTGACGATGAGGAACCTCCCAGATCAAAACAAAAAACATCTCCTGCAAAGGACTTTAGAACTTTGACTCATCCTACCTGGGATACAGCTCCTAGGGGAGGTAGACCTACTCCCAGACTTCGTTCCACTCCTGTAAACAGCTCTAGCTATTGGGAACCCCAAATAGACTGTCACTGTCAAGTTCATTCTATTAACGCCTACCTCGGATACAAGGCCCTGGACTACAAAGAGGTCCTACAGTTCTCCATAAACCTCAACACACACGTCACTAACTACACTCAACATGAGTGGGATCTAGAACGTTGCTATTTCAACAAACTAACCGGTAACTACACAATCCCTTTAGTCAACTATTACCTGGCTAACAGGAAATCTCACTTAGGCTCTCTCACTGGCCACAGGAACTCACAAACATATACTCCATCTCATCCTCCCCCTACTACACCAACAACTGAAGACACATCTGAGAATTATTCTGCAGGAATTATGCCTGGCAGCACTAAACAGCAAATTTATCTCGGCTTCCTCCCAGCTGCTCAAGGTTTATCCTCCACTACAACTGTGGATATGGACATGCTACCACCATTAAGCAAATTAATGGTAAGTGGTGGGACATGAACTCTGAACACAACGGCCCTAGTCTTCTCCACCCACAAGATTGGATAAAACTTCAAGGGCACATCTACACTCTTACTAAAACATCACCCTCCTTCCTTTCACACCCTTTTCAACCAGAAATTAACCACACACCAGGCCACCCTATTAGGGAGACTGTTGACATGATCTCCCCTACTAAAAACACCACACCCACTCACAACCATCCTGACTCTCCCCACAGTATGGACCACATAACTTCCCCATGGCCTGCAGAACTCACAGATCACAACTTACCAGATCAGGATAACTCCTCAGATCTAACTGTCTCAGATCTCCTAGACTCCACCTTATCAGATCAAGAAGATCCCATAGATTCTCCCTCTTTAAATCAAAAAGACCCCACAGAAACTATTTACTTAGTCTCTGACGATGAGGAACCTCCCAGATCAAAACAAAAAACATCTCCTGCAAAGAAAAATAATTTAACTACAAAACGCTCACACCTCTGCACACACCAGATGCACAACACACCTCTCCCTATACCTAGCAAAGTCGTCCTTCCTGACTTCACTAAGTTTCGCCAATGCAGAATCTTTGGGGCAGAACCTCCTACCAAGAAACCTGCTCCTCCCAGACTCACCACCAAAACCCTTCCAACGAAAAGAATTAAAATTACTCATACTACTTCACATCCTGTTCAACAACAGCAAACTGCACTCTATCTCACTAACATTATCACTTCCAACTGCAGAGGCATCTTCTCATCCTGGGAAACACTCTATGACCATATTCGAACTAATGAGCCAGACATTGCTATTCTCACCGAAACAAAACTCACCTCCAACAATACAGGCATAATTAATATGATCAAACAAGACCTCTCTGACTACCACTTTCATCACAGCAGCAAAACCATTAAGCAAGCTACCAATGCAGACAACATTGTTACCCGCTCATCTGGAGTCATCACACTTATCAAAAAGACACTTACTGCACACCTAATTAAACATGAAATCCCCACTGACATAGCTGGTCATCTCACTCATCAAACTATTAACAACATCACTCACATTCTAGGTGTCTACATGCCCTGCAATGATCCTGCCAAAAGAGCCCGCATCTATGAACACATCCACTACATCATATCCCAGAACCCCTCTCACCACTATATTGCAGGGGGAGACTGGAATGCAGCTTACTACCTGACTGATAGAAGCAACACAGTCCATCACCTGGAGGACCAGCCTCACTACCAGCATCTTAATAAATATTCAATTCACATCCAACCATCACCACGTCCCCATACTTACTCAGACAACACCTCCTACAGCAGCAGGATAGATGACATCATTCTCATCAACCCCCCACCTGCAACCATGGTGACAGAAACCACACACCAAATGGGAGACACACTTGACAACTTGACCCTGGAACAACAAATTACCTCCTCTCTCTTTCCTCCTCCCAACCTCGACACACCACCTTACAATCCAACACCCCAACTGCAACTCCCTCTCAAGCAACAGGACATGGCCAAAGCCAAAGAGGCAATCTCAAATAAATTTCTCCATCAACACAGCCACATCAACATAAATAAAGCCTGGACTATAGCACAAACTTTACTGGGAGAAGATAAAACATCTGCACACGTCCAATCTATTAGACAAGAACTCACAGCCACCATGCCAGAAGACCTTAACAGCATGGCAGATCATCTCATGATCACTCTTCACCAAGCTCTCTCCATCATGACTGACACCTGCCCCACCAAGCCCAGCATACCAGGCACCTTTTTGCCCAGACAAACTGCTAAAACCTACAGACGTCTTAACTACCATATTAAACACATTAAAGCACTTCGAACAGCCTCCACTCATCTTGACCAACAACAATACATGGAACTTAGAAGCACACCTCACACGGCAGGCACATACTCACCTACCACTAAAATTAAAATACAACAGCACCTACAAAACTTACTCCTCCCTGACTACTGCCTCTCTCTAACTGCTGATATTAAACAAAGTATTACAGAACTACGTCACATGCAGGCTGCACTCAAAGAGGAGAGAGCAACTGCCTCCATCAAGAAATTCAGACGCCGCCTCAGCACACAGGCACGACAAACTCACAGGTATATTTTCTCTCCTGAAAATTACACACACACTCCCACTGCCCTACTGGACGCATCCTCAAACACACTTAGCACCAGTACCCAGGGTCTCCTAGAAGTTTTGACCAAACACATGGGTAAACTTATGTCACCTCCCACACCACCCATTTTAGATGATTATACCCGACATGCCACTCCCCCTCCATGGGAAACACACACAGACAAATACCACCTTGAAACTCCAGCCAACTCCATACAAACCACTGCCTCCCCGTACACCTATCTCTCCTCCTCAACCACCTATGATGACTGCATCAGGAAACTCTCCACTAACAAAGCCACAGGCCCAGACGGCATACCTAATGAACTACTTATGTGCCTCCCACAGGAAATGCACCTCACCATACACAAACTCATGCAGCTAGTATGGATCCTGGGAGAAACACCAGACTGCTGGAAAATCTCCCACACAGTCATGCTCTACACAAAATCAGATCCTTGCTTACCTCAAAATTACAGGCCAATAGGCCTTAACAATGCTGTAGCCAAACTCTGGACCTCTCTTGTTACCAACACTATTACTACCTACTCTGAAACCAATCACATTCTTAGTGCCTGCCAGGTTGGTTTCAGAAAAGATAAAAGTACCTATAGACAACTCTTGAACCTACTCCACAACATTGAGGATGCTGCCCTCTTCCACCAGGACCTTTATGCTGCCTACTTTGACTTTAGCTCTGCCTTCAACATGATTGATCACCAAAAACTTCTCTGCATTATGCACAGCTTGGGTTATACCCATGACACTATAGATACAATTAAAGGAATTTACACAAACTCTACTACACATATCCTCCTTAACAATACATCTGGCTCCCCTATCCCCATCACTAGGGGCACTATCCAGGGAGACACTCTCTCCCCCTTACTCTTCATTATTTTTCTAGAACCCCTACACAGATGGCTCCGTTCTGGAGGACGAGGATACAGAGCAGCATCCCTACCCTCCACAACAGCAGATGAAAAACACACTAGCAGCTTGGGGTATGCTGACGACACTGCCGTCCTAACCGGCAGCTCAGAGGACCTTCGCATCCAATGTGGTAAAGTTCAAACTTTTAGTATCTGGTCGGGCATTCCTCTTAACGCCACTAAATGTGTGGTTAGTGGCATACTCCACAAATCACACCCCTCACAACCTACTCACAACAACACTCTCAAACAAAGGCTAGAAAAAATTCCTTTAGGTAATTCCTATGCTACCTACCAGCCGCCAGACCAAGCCTATGAATACCTGGGGGTTCACATCTCACTTACCTTAAATTGGAAAACTCAACTTCACTCTACTATTGAAACCATCCACAACAAAGGCTTGAGTATCCTCACTAAAGCTAAAAATAGGGCAACCCCCACCCAATGTCTACGAATAATCTCACAATGTGTCAGAGCAGCTATTAAATACCCCATGATAGTAGCTCCCTTCTCACTAACCGACATTCATGTCATTGACAGAGCAGTATTAAAAACAGTTAAACTCTGCTGCTCCCTTCCTAGATCCTTTCCGACAAGAGCACTCCACCTCCCCAAAACAGAGGCAGGACTAGGGGTGCCCTCTCTACTCACTGAATATACTCAGATTACTGCAACAGCCCTCACCCAGTCCATGAACGACCAAGGTCACCTGGGAATTCTCACCAGGGCTCTTCTTGACAAATCAACCTTCACCATGACCACTCTAGATCCTCTCTCTCTCTCCCGCAAGCAACTTAAATAAATGTCCCTAGCCCGCCAGCTGGAAATTATTAAAAAATCTGACATAACAATTTCTTGGAATGACAAAGAACTTCTTGACAAACTTAACATACACTCTCTCCCTCTTCCACCACAGGCAACTTGAGCCTGGCTACGCAATTTTGCAGAACACGACAGACAACGTTAAATTTCCTGCTCCTATCGAATCCTCCACCCCACTCACCCAGCGCTACCAACCTCACGCCACCGTTACTGATGCAGACTACGAGGCGGACCCCACTGGGGACCTGGAAGGAAACCAATGGTGGGCGTGGCCCACGCAGATCGCAGGTAGTCACGCGCACCAAGCATGGGGCTGCCCCAACAGTAACGCCACCTGGTCAGCACGCCACTACTTGTGCAAATCTTGGATCCGACACTCCTCCTCCTCCAAATTCTACCGCGCATATAAAATAACCTCCACCTCGCACCCTGACAGGATCCGCGAGGCCATGACATTCCCCGACAACAGCGCACCTGCACCACCGGCGCGCCTGCTTCACCTTACTTACGGATCTCAGTACAGAGCCCTGCACATTACGAGCTGGCGGGGCAAGCGCTCTTACAGCGACGACAAACTTGCCACCACCACCGTTGTCCACGTCCAATGGGCCCCAACCATCATGCACAACGACCATATCAACTCCTACACACGCATGGGATACAGCATCCAGCACTGCACACCTCTTACCTCCACTACCTCCACCATACATTGGAAACCTCAATCTCACCATGCGGCTCACCTTGTTGAACTGGTGGGACAACCAGCATATGACCAATTAACCCACACCTTTAAAACCACTCCTCCGATAACCACACACCTCAATCCCAGGAAGGACATCCACCTCACTAACCTCCAGCAACAAGGCCAATGGGCCATCTCCCCAGGATTTAATGCTGACAATCATAATCTGGTTCACAAACTTTTGCACATTGACACACACGACAGGCACCCAGACTGGGACATTCAACCACCCTCAGCCTACATTATACAAACAGGCATCCTAACTACTTTGAATGACCAATCCACACACACACATACCAACGCTTCATATCTTTATAACCCCACAGGTCACTGTCTTGGGCACATTCCCAACGACAGGATCACCTCTCTTAAACAAAACTATGACCACTTTAAAAATCACCACCCTACCAAATGGAACCAACTGACCCAAGGAGGAACATACCACACTGACTTAGCTGCCCTCTTCACCAGATACAGAGCTGCTCCTGCTGCCACTAACATTCTGTCTCCCTTCCTCTACCAAGCAGCAGCTGCTGTGGGCATTATTCACCATCGTACCTCCAATCCTCTTAGCTACGACCAAAGCCTCACCAGCTTCTCTTCTACCAGCCCTGCTGACCAGCTCTTTGGCTCCAACCAAGACCCCTTTCTTACCATCTGGACTGGGGGCTCACTGGTGGACATTCCCAACTCCACCACACAAGCACACCAAGCTCTAAGGTGGGCTCTAGCCAGTGCTGACCATGCTGAAAATACTCTCAGCCCTACCTGCACCCTGATGCTCCTCCCTGATGACCTTGCTGCCCCTTACAAAACTCTCCTCCATCACTCCTGGATTCACTACATTGACTCTAGACCACAGTCTGAATTTTATACTACCTCTGAAATTTGGCTTGGCAGCAAATCTCACACCCCACCCTCCACTCAAAAATTACACCTCATTCTTATATGCAACCCTCACAGCCAAGAGACTTACTTTCCTAAACTCCCAGATTTTATTGACCAATGGACATACTACATGCAAAGCCTCTCCTCATCCTGGGAGCCCTCTACTATCACACCACCTCCCACACTTACTTTCACTGACATTGTCATCACCTACCCTCGGAAACTTAAATCTCTTGCCAAAAATCCCTGGCAACCTCCACTCCACCAACACCCTCCTCCCTCTCCTCTTACCATCACCCACCCTTGTTTTTACCTTGCTACCCCCTCCTCTGGCCTCCAGGTCTACACAGATGGTAGCCTAATAAAAGGTAAACCAGGTCACCCTAGCAAAATAGGTGCTGCAGTATATGTCCCGGCTGCAGGACAAAGCTACACCATCAACCCTGGGGGAATAGGGGCCACCAAAACTAACAACCGGGCAGAACTGGTAGCCATCCACCAAGCCCTTCTCAACATTGATTATGACAAATCTTTTACCCTTCATACAGACAGCCTCTGCTCTCTTCAACTTATAAAAAAAATGATTCATGACCCCACCACAACAACCCGTTCCATTCATACTGAATTACTGCAATCAATTCAAAAACACCTCATTCAACGCATCCTGCATGGCTCACACACCACCCTTTGTAAAGTCCGTTCCCACACAGGTATCCTTGGAAATGACAGAGCAGACACTCTGGCACGCAAGGCAGCTGAGCACCCTACCTCAACTAATTTTACTGATAACACTGGGGAAATCCCCCGCCACAATGTTTACCGGCCTACATTTCAACCTCCTCGTACACCCATGGGAGATATTCCCCCAAGAATTTTAGCACCTAACCTTACACAAGGTATCACCTCTAACCTACCCACTAGCTGCCACCTTGGTCAACACCCTCTTAAAGGGATTTATGCAACCACCTGGGCTGATAACACCCCCCACCAACTTCCTCAAGCAAGTAACAAATTTTGGACCTCAACCCTTATCCAGCATAAAACTAAATTCCACATCCTTAAAGCCCGCTGGGGTATACTGTGGAACCGTAAACTTGCATTCCGCTGGAAACTTCCTTATATTACCAGCACTCACCCACCCACGAACTCCCTATGCCCCATCTGCCACACCTGTGAGGACGGAGCGGGCCACATCCTGGCGGGCTGCACACACCGGACTTTCAAGGGGCTCTACATCAAGAGACATGACGCCGCAGTGCGACTCATCCACAAGGCCATTTGCATAGGAGCCCTGGGATCTCGCAGAATGATCATGGACGCTGGCAAGGAAGAGGACCTCCCCAGGGGGGTCCTGGGCAAACGTCTCCCTGACTGGCTACGCCCCTCCACTATTACTGTAGCGGATTGGAAGAGGATGAGACCTGATCTTGCCGTCCTACCTGACATAGACTCTCCTACCTGTATGTCTGATAAAGAACTCTGGGTTCTTGAGCTTGGATACTGCTCTGATACTAACCATGCTACTAAGTTTATTACTAAACATGCCCAGCATGTTGAATTAGTAAATGGCCTTCGATCGGCTGGATACCTTGTTCACTATGAAGTTATTACCGTTGGTACAACTGGTACTATTCCTACCTCTTTTTTGACTTCTATGACCACTCTTGGACTTCAGAGATCCTGTGCCCTCAAACTGGCGGACACAGTCCATTCTCACACCATTACTAGTTTCCAGAGTATTTTACAGTGCAGACGCTTTATGGAAGCACACCCCGGGTCGATACCCGGGGACTAGCACACAGACCGTCCCCCCTCTCAGGTTTTGTCTTACCAGCTGTATTGTGCCGGTGCTTCCCAACCGGGGTGAAAACCCCCCGTATTAAGCTGCACTGGCATGATGTGGCTACGGTGCCTGCCGGTCAGGCATCGGTGGTAATTCTTTTTACTGAGATGGTCCTACGGTGACTATAGCTAGCTCCGGCTTACGCTATGGTGTCCTTAACTTCACGTCCAGTGAGTAACGGTTCTACACGGATGTAACAATTTCAATTTCAATTTCAGCCATGGTGGGTCCCGTGTTAACATGGGAGTTCCCAACCCTCCACATATGTTAGTGGCGGATCCTCCGATGGCCCATGACCATTCCCCTGACCATTTGCTTCTCTCCTAGAATGAGCTTCTTCCCCTGATCCTCCCTGACAGCCTGGATGACTAACTTGGATTTGTTCTTGTCCCTTTGTAGCAACCGTCTTGTTTGTGGCGGTGTAGGTGATGGGGGGTAGCTTCTGTTTTCACTTCTCGAGTCTCCGTTTGACTCTTGACCTGTGTGACTGCTCTCCTGTGCCCTCTCTCCGTCATTTAGCTTGATGGTTTCTTGACAGATAGGCTTTGGACTCTCTTTGCTTTTCCCCGCTGGTCTTGGTCTTTCGCTTTTCCTCACGCTTTTTATCGTGTTAGTAGTTGTGCTTAGGTTGTTAAGTGTCCTTTCTTAGCTGCCCTTTTCCTTGTGGCGTTTTGGCTGACGGGCGGCTTGGCCTTGTGTTTGTCTTTAGATAGGGAGTGTTAAGGCCGCCTTTTTAGAGCTCTTTGCCTCTCTCCTTGTTTGTTTGGTGATTTTCCTGTGCCTTTTGTCCTTCACGTCTTCTTGTAGAATCTCGCTTTTTAGGCCTCGGCAACTCTCAGCCCTTCTACGATATACACTTAATTTGCTAGTTTCTCTATGCCTTGGTAGTTCGCATTGCTTGTTGTCAAGCCTTTTATTTGCTCTTTCGTACGCTTTTTTGGAGGTCACCTCCTGGACCAGGTTCTGAGGGGTATGTTCCCCAAACCCTCACTGTTATAAAACTGTCCAGCTGCCTCGGCGCTGTTCAGTCTTGGCATTGATTTTTGCTGAGTATGTAACTATATCCTCTATATAAAAAAAAGTACGCTGCAACTTTAATACCGTACGATATATCGTACGGTACACGGTAAAATAAATACCGGGCGATATAAAGCTTGACAGCCCTACTCATTAGGCACATGACAAAGTACTTTTGCCCAGGGGGGACTCTAAAAAGTATCCCCAAGCGGTGATGTCACCGCTTGGGGATAATCGGGGATGATCGAGCTTGCACTTGTGGCCGAGTGGTCAATAGGGCGGGATTGCTAAGGCTTTGGGTTCCCACGCGTGATTCGTATCTCATTGGGTGCGATTTTTTTACTTAATGGCGAGTGTTGCGTGATTGCATCCAAATGTTGCACGTAATAGTTCTCTCCCACGAGCACCATGCCTATAAATGGTGCCGTTCGGAAGCCCCGCTCGACCAGCAGTTTAACATGAATACATGATTTCCGCCCCCCTACGAGGGCCGAAGTAGGGTGAGATGCCCTTACTAAGTTGTGAGCGATTCATCTGATGGCTTGTCTGACATGCCTTTTGTTCAGTTCTCTCCCTGTCATGCTGTCATGTGCAGTACTCCGCCATGTTAGACCAGATAACCGGGTTTGTTCAAAACGGTACATTTCGCGTTACTAAAGATCTGAAGACCAATCAGGTAAGACGAGGCTAGTACGATGTCTGAGTGGCACCATTCCAATATTTGTTGTGCCTTTTAATTATTTAATCGTGGCAGAGTGACTGCGAGGGAAGTAAGTTGCGTGCAGCCTAGCAGATGCACGAGGAACAAAAATCGCACCCGATGAGATTCGAACTCAAGCGGGAGAATCCAATGCCTTCGTGTGGCAGTTGATTCGGCCCGATTTTTGAGGGCGTATCATAGGGTTTTAGGGGGGGAGGGGTAGGGTTTAGGGTTCACGGATTGAGATACAATGCAGTATCCCTTCGGACTTACCACTTTGCTGTGTCTTCATCTAAAACAGCACGCTTTTTTTCCCCGGCCCTCCTCTCTTGTGGTTGTGGGCTTGCTGCTCTGCACAGGTCTTGTTGCTCTGGATTGCCTGTCTTGATAACTCTTAACATCCTCCCCCTTTCCGCTTCTATTTCAATTTACTGTCTATTTACCGAGCCTTGCATCTACGAGGAAATTTTTCTTGCAGCTAAGGTTTATTTGATTTTGAAGCTGAGGTTTTACCATACGACCATCTAACGGTAATTGTATGACCTTATGCTGAAACCACAGCTTTCAACATAATGTTACTTCCAGTACGGCATTAATCATGAGTCATGAAACAGATTTGGGCTGACGAATCGTAGATTTTGAAAACAGTTTCGTCTTGAAACGTAGATTTTGAATAGTTGAAGTATCCATGAACGACCCTGCCAGGCTGGTGAGAAATTAAGAATCCCACAGGAATAACTAGGGACCGGCCTATCATATGAATATATGATGTTGACCAAAGGTGAGTATAGTGTAATATCATATGATATCATAAAAATTGCAACATGTGATATTGTGCCGGTACCGTATGCGCCTTAATAAGTATTGGCAATATTAAGTATTGGCAAATGTTATTTCCCCTCTAAAAGTGGGGCTCAGAAAAGCATGGCAAAACCAACTTGGCAAAGGGGTCTATGGCTTTGACTGTCTCAAGCTCAGACTTGAAATCCAGTTGGCAAAGGGTCTAATGTTATTGCTACATTTATTTGTTACATGTTCACCAAGAAGTCTGCCCAAGCTTGCTGTAAAACCATGTAACAATTCAAATCAAGAGCATTAAACTTGCTAGGGCTTAGTAGCCAGACCGGTACACGGCTCCAGCCAGGTAAATTGCTGGATGGAGCCATGTAACCAAGTTCAAGGTCAAGTACATGTTTACAAAACAGTCTGCCCAAGCTTGCTGAAAATAAAACCATGTAGCAATTTAAATTAGTAACAATTAACTTGCTAGGGCGTAGTAGATAGTTTAGCTTTCCGGAGTATTATCTCTTGAGGACTGACACAGGGAATGGACTAGGGCGTGTGCTTACAATCGTGATAGCTTGTCAAGCGACAAGGAAAGGATAAGAAGGGAAAGGCGACAGTACCTCAGGGTACTGCCGCCGGTAGGTGCCGGCCCTAACGGGCGGAGGCACTACAACGGAAGCTTCCAGGCAGAAGGCCAGGCGCCTCAAGACACTCTAGCTGAGCCGGTCTATAACATCCCCCCCAATTCCTGGTATTCTTAATATATAAGAATTCCTGGAATTAGGAGGTTCTAGGGAAGGGAGGCTAGAGTGAAAATATAAATAACTGGTGCATAAGGAAGCACATGGGCATAGGCTTCTGACTGGCCAGTATTTACGAGTGAATGGTGCTTGGCCTTGTAAGGCATATGCAAGTACATTCAGGAGAGAACAGGGGCCAATGGCAGTACAGATCATCTATTGTCTAATATCACATAGGACTGGATTCCAGCT
Organism: Chlamydomonas sp. ICE-L; assembly: GCA_013435795.1. Classification (NCBI taxonomy): domain Eukaryota; kingdom Viridiplantae; phylum Chlorophyta; class Chlorophyceae; order Chlamydomonadales; family Chlamydomonadaceae; genus Chlamydomonas; species Chlamydomonas sp. ICE-L. The sequence continues at coordinate 6,617,657 of JACBWV010000099.1, read as the reverse complement.
GTGGAGCTGCCAGGAAGGTGCAGCCATAGGGCAATGTTCGGGCAAAGGGGGCTGGATAGAAATCTTTATATTTGGCCATATGAGGTAAAACAACTTCTAAGGTAGACGTCCCCCGCAAGGTCATAATTGTCAGTCTTGTGGGAGGGACATTATGAGGTACTTCCATTATCATCTATAAAGAGTTACTTGGTCTGGTGGTTAGATAGTAACCATGTAAACCTATGTGGTGTAGTCTGTATCAATTAAGGAGCACAAGTCTGGATATTCCCCCCTATGATAAGGTATTTATCATGCAATAGATCTTGTGCTAGTTTCACATTATGCAGGGTCTCCTGGATCCTGTGCTTGGGTGCTTGGGAAGTATGGCACTTGGTAGAAGCCATCTTGCTTGAGCCTCCTGGTGATGCACTGGTGGAAGTCATCCCACAGGTCAGGAGTAGGAAGTGGGTGGAAATCAGGGGGGAACATGTTGAGGATGAAGTAGTCTTGGTGGTTCCAAGGGAGGATGATCTCATCAATGTAGATGAGAAAGGGACTTGGTTCATTATCAACTCTGATCTGGTGGGATTGCAGGAGGATGCCTGGCTGTCTATGAGTTGCAATGGAGTATGCATTGACAAGGGCAGCCTGGAGACAGATGGTCCACTTGAGTTGGTCTTTGATGTGGGGGGAGCAGGTGTCATACTGGTGGACTAGAGTGGCCAAGCTAGTTGTGTGCAGATGGAGGGGTGCAATGATGGAAGCTGGGTGCTTGGGCATATCTGAGGTCGACCAGATTGAGTTTGGGAGGGATCTATCTGATGGATGGGTAGAGTGTAAAAAAAAGCTGTGATGAGTTGGTACATGGGGGCTCTGAACATGTTGACCAGGAGTTGAGGTGGGACGGTTGATTGTTGACATATGTTTTCCAGGATGGTGATAAGTTCACCTAGTGGGTAGTGTCCTGGGTGAGTTCCTACTAGTGACTGGAAGCTGAGTCGACATGCATTACTGTTGTTAGGGATGTCATCAGGGTCAAGGATATCCGGTGAGGAGGGGGGTGGATGGTGGAAGTTTGTGATGCCTACTGGCGTGTAGAAGGTGTATGCAGTTTTTGTGGTTGGGAGTGGTTGGTCAGTTTTGACTGGCTGCCTGGCTTGGGTGAGTGGTGCATTGTTGGGTTGAATGGCAATGATGACACTGTGGTACATGTGGGTCAAGGTGGCATGCATTTTAGTCAGGTGGCCAAGAATTTTGGTTGCATCTGCCATTTTCTGTTTAGTTGCTGCCCTGGTTTTCCTTGTAGGTACAGTAGGTTGGGCTGGAAGGATGGGTGGTATGGTGAAGCCAGCTGCCTTGCAACATTCTGCCCATGTGTTAGGCAGGTCCTGGACTTTTGGCCAGTCTAGGGGCTCTCTTGGGAATCCTGGGGGTGCTTGCAGGATTTTTGTGGAGTCAGTGAGTGCTGTAGGGGTAGTGGGGTTGTCTAGAAAATCCTGAATGAAGCTGTTGAGATCTTCCTCAGTTGGTGCCTGTGGGTGGGGAATAGGGAGTGGGATTTTGGGTGCTCTAAATGCAAGATTGGAGTTAGGGCTGGAACAGATAATTGAGGTATGGCCATATCCACCACAATTCCAGCATGTAATGGGACTGTGGGTTGTTCTGTCTATTGATCTTCTTTTTCTTTGGGTGAGGCGGTGATATGCTTCATCTGACAGAGTTGGTAGGATTTCTGGGTCAGAGACAGAAGGAGGAGGAGGGGGAGGGAGAAGGGGAGGAGGTTGTGGTGGAGATGGGGGAAGAGGAGTTGGAGGGGGAGGTGGAGGAGAAGGGGGAGGAGGAGGGGGAGGAGCAGGAGAAGGGAGAGGAGGAGGTAGGGGGGGGAGGAGTTGAGACGTTGCTTCCACTTTGACTTTCCTGCTGGAGCCAAATGATGGATCATGGTGTAGGGTTCAAGGTACCATGGGTCATCAGGTAGGTCATTGTCTGGGTGATCAGACGGTGATGGCTGGTACAGGCTTGTGGTGTAGAGGCCACTGGCTGATGATACGTAGCACTTCAGACCAATGGTGTAGCAGACCAGGCCATCTCCATGCTGGTAGGGCATTTCAATCTGTGCATGACAAGGATCAGTGTAGATTTGGATGTCATCATCATAGGTCATGATGGCAGGGGCACTGATGAGGTTGAAGGAGTTGGACACGGGCACAAGGAGGACATCTAGGAGTGTCACTACAAGTCCTATACCCTGGAGTACAGCCGTACCAGAATAGAAGCAGATAACTGGTGCTGTGGAGCCTGGTGGAATGACTGATACTGGGGGATTTAGGGGTGTTACCCTAATGAGGCAATCAGCATTTGAGGTCATGTGGTAGATGGTGTCTGTAGTTAAACACCAGTGGCCATGGAAACAAGAAGATAGGTCACTGGGGGAGATCTCATGAGTGGAGGGGCACTTTACTAGCTCAGAGTCAGTGGTATCAGATTTCTCACCGGTGGTATCTTCATCTCCAGAGTTGTCTCCAGGGCTGTACAGTGGGGACTCCAGAGTGGAGGTCTTCTGGCAGGGGTTTGGGCAGGCTGGGTCTAGATGCCCATATCCTTCACAGCGTGTACAGCGAGTAGTGTCAGTTGGGTCAACTGGGATGTATGAGAAGCATTGCTTCCCATAGTGTCCCCTGCCATGGCAGTTGACGCAGACCTCTGTCAGCTTGTTGGCGTGGGGCTCAAGCGACGGACTGCTTGGTCTCTGACAACTAGTGCACTGACCTTCATGATGCTTGGATCCACCACAGTTTGCACAGTTGTGGATCTTGGATGCATATGGCGATAGGTTTGGACAGTAGAAAGCTGTGTGTCCAAACCCTGTGCAGATGGTGCATTGGGATGAACTTGGTGGCCACAGACCCTGCTGTGGATTCTGGCGTCTGTGTGATGGTAATGCTCGGTCGTCAAGGTGAACATTGATTCCAAACGCACTGAGCATTGGTATAGCCCTGCTCACCAGGTCCGCTGCGACTGCTGCATCTTGGGAAGCTCGGATGTCGGATGGCTCCCCGTCCGAGGTTGGCGATGGTGGTGCAGTAGACACGTCCTCTTCACATGAGGATGCGGGTGGCTGGTGGACAGGGGTGGATGGGGCAATAGCATCATCCTGGGCAGAGGCTGGATAGTCGCAGAGAGGGTGATTTAGAGTAGGGAATGAGTCGTAGTATGGATTCACCCCTTTTTTGACGTTCGGCATTAAATGGAACCCTTGGCCCCAGTCCTGCCGAATGTAGCGCAGAGCTCTAGCTGCGTTGTTAGTACGCGCGTCTATGAGATCAGCGAGAGGAGGGGGACAGTGTTGCAGAATGTGGTTCATAGCCATGTAGTTTGATACAGGTGTAATTCTGCTGTTCCTGGGGTAGTTATAGCCATCTGAGGGCTCATCTATGGGCTGGTAATCGAGATCGGCGTCGATAACTGAGAAAACCGATGATCTGAGTAGCAGAGGGGCTACAAGGTTCGTATACCAATCGACGAATACATCGGGACCACCCTTACCAGCATTTGGCGCTTGGAGCATTGCGACGGCTTGGGATGAGGTGCGGGTGGTTTGGCTTGCGGGGCCAGAGAGGGTAGGAGAATGCGGGATTAGGGAGAGGGGTGGTGGGGGCGCAGTGGTGTGTTGCGTGAGCAACGTACTGGTGTTCCAGCGGAGTGCCTAGCAATCAGAGAAGATTCTGCAACTGAGATCCTTTTCCTTCGGTTGTTGCGGCGGCAACTGTAGAAGGCACTGCAGGTGCGCGGGAGCTCGGGATCTACGGACAGGGTAACAGGCTTGATGCGCTCAAGTCTGTTGCAGTGGAACACGGGACGGCAGTGATGAGCGATAACCTTTAGCTTTCCGGAGTATTATCTCTTGAGGACTGACACAGGGAATGGACTAGGGCGTGTGCTTACAATCGTGATAGCTTGTCAAGCGACAAGGAAAGGATAAGAAGGGAAAGGCGACAGTACCTCAGGGAACTGCCGCCGGTAGGTGCCGGCCCTAACGGGCGGAGGCACTACAACGGAAGCTTCCAGGCAGAAGGCCTGGCGCCTCAAGACACTCTAGCTGAGCCGGGAGAACCGGTCTATAACAGATAGAGTACCATGGTAACCGCAACTTGGCAAAGGCCAACCACATGGAGTGATCTCAAGCCGGATTCCTAATCCAGTTTGGCAAAGGGTCGTTTGCCAAACCGTTTGCCAATACTTTTGGCGCGTACGGCATATGAAGCTTTCCGGAGTGTTACAACTGAAGCGACACAAGGAATGTACTGGAGGATTTGAATCGATTACATGCGAGATAGCTATCGGGCAGTAGAGCCCGACTTATGAAAGGAGATGGCGGCAGTACATCAGGATACTGACGCCGCTGCTGGGTGCAAGCCCTATTGGGCAGATGCACTACATCAGGTGCAGCCAGGCAGGAAGCCTGGCACTCTAGGACACTCTAGCAGGACCGGGAGAACCGGTCAATAGCAGTATATAAATGGTAACTTTACCCTTGTCAGACTGCCTTCATCATATGATATCATATGATGACATGTTCCCGTTCCCTAGGAATATCATACTAATATATCGGTTTTGATAAGTTACAGCTATTCAACTTAGGTTTCAATTCTGGCGGAGCCCCCTCTTTAAGGGGGCGGGAGCCCCCAGGGTTACCCATTTGTCCGTTTGTCCGACCGAAAAAACTCTTGAAGCCTGACACGTCATTCAACGGTTCGGTCAGCTCCATTGTTGCCACCTTTCGTTCCGTTGCCAACACACTCCGCCAATTTTCTGCGTCGCTTGTGACGCTGCATAGGACTTGTTAAAATTAACTAACTGTAAAATTAAGACTTAGAAAATAGTCAAAATTAGAAAACGTTGAATTCGAGGATTCGAGCAATCGAGCCTAATATATAACTGATGGACCAATTTACCTTTTTCGTGGTATTTGTGTTGTATTGCCAAATACGGCGACCAACCAAATTGCTGGCTGGAGCCATGTAACCAAGTTCAAGTTCAAGTTACCCAGTGTTCAACTGCTTATTTCAATTAGGACCTCCTAAAAATCTAGAGTTGATCTTAATTGTTTTAGGTATGGCAAGTCCCTTTAGCCAAAGTGGCTACCCCTGGAATGTAACACGGATACATAAAGACCATACATTATTTTGTTACAGGGGATCTCACCAGGGTTGTTCAGGACGCTGCATCCTGCCTTGCAGACTCAAGGTCGAGGGGTCTGTTGCGTTCTAAGACGCATCGTGGGACGGTTCCTTTTCTTCGCAGAAGCAACTTCGGTGCGTTTGTCGCGTCACAGGACGCAGGCTGTGGGCCGGTTACGTATTATAACGCAGGCAATGGAATTGATTGCGTCTTAGGATGCAGAGCTGAGGGGTCCTCCTGAGCAACCCTGGATCTCACCCAGGCAGGTGGGTCTTTTCAAAAGACTGTTGTGAAAGTGAAAGGTCGAGGATGTGGGTCTGTAGACACCCTAACAAGCAACAGGGGTACTAGGGATAAATTAATAAATCAAATCTCAACTTCCAAGATATCTCACAACGACACTTATAAGGACGTGGTGTTAAGGAACCGGCTCGTAAGTATGCGATGGACGGGCTTACATCACACATAGAGTCCCAGGTGACCTCGATGGTGTTCGAACCAGCAACCTGATAGGACCCCGCACCTGCTTCCATCCGATCCGGGATCGCTATACGATAGAGACATCCCGTTCCGAAAGGGGGCGGGGTACTTGGGATTACATTGCCGTCTACGCATTTCATTGTCATAGACAGGCCAGTGACCCAAGATAATCCTATACCACAACTTCAGGGGTGGCCTTCCAACTGTCCTTTCTAAATCATCACAACTAATGGGCATATACGGTAGGTAGGCATTGGAAGACGGTGTGCAGCCAAGACTTTTCTGAAACATGTAACAATCCAATCCAAACCAGCAACCAAAGGTATGCGATTAAAATCAAGTTCATCTAAATAAAAACACTACATGCAATGGTTCAACACACGCCAACACCTTCTACACATGTACCCTCTCATCTTGTCCTTCTTCCCAGGGGAGAGCGCGACCTAGACCTTGACCTACCACGATACCTGCAATGGTTGTGCCAGGGGCCGGGGAGAACATGTCACGTGTAAGCTAATTTGGTTGCTTTTTTATGGTTGTTGATTGGTTGTTTTAGATGATTGGCTTGGGATGGTTGATTGGTTGATTGGTTGTCCTCTTCCCCTGGGGAGAGCGCGACCTAGTCCTTGACCTACCACGATACCTGCAATGGTTGTGCGAGGGGCCGGGGAGAACATGTCACGTGTTAGCTGTTTGGTTGCCTTTTATTGGTTGTTGATTGGTTGCTTTAGTTTATTGGCTTTGGTTGGTTGCTTGCTTTAGTTTGCCTGTCCTCTTTTCTGGGAAGAGCGCGCCCTAGACCTTGACCTACCACGATACCAGCAATGGCTGGTTGAGTGAAGCATGGGGTGTGTGTGTGTGTGTGGGGGGGGGTATTATGGTGTGTGTTCGTTGGTGGTTAGTTTATTTTATTAGTTTGAATATAGTGATTTGTTTACGCATTAGGGTACTACATGACGCGCGTTATTGCACGCCACCTGTGAGTGAATGAACCAGCAGGCAGGTCGTTGTTCCACTTTTCCCCTGGTGTCCCATTAAAGTTATGTCCAGAAACAAAAACCATCACAATCTCACCATCTAGGAGCAAGGTACTACAAAGCGTGCGCAGCAGCGCGATTTCGTGCACACTTTTTGAGCCCCATTGTGTGTTTCGCGCAGCTTTTTCAACCCACTATGGGCGCAGCGCGCAGTTTTTGTGTTTTTTGCACTGCAAAGCGCTGTCCAATTTGATGTTTGTGCGCTTTAAGCGCTGACCAATGTGACAAAATGTAGTACCCTGTCTAGGAGAGGGAGAGCGTCTCCGACCTACTGCATCCAATGGGGAGATCCTAGCTTGACGCCCCCTCTCTTTCGGTACCCAATGCAAATCCCAATCTCACTACCTGGGTGGAGCATGGCTTGCCGACAGTACAATCAAAACCCATCCCAATCTTACCGTCTAGGAGAAGGAGAGCGTCTCCGACCTACTGCGTCCAATGAAACCCTAGCTTGGCGCTCCTTCTCTGTCTGTGTCGAAAGAAACAAGCATGCAGAGGGACTCGAGTGAGATGGTGGGTGAGGTAAAAATAACATTGCAACGTCTGTGCTTCGCCTCAATTCACCATCCCAAGCTTGTCCCTCGAACGAGCAGGCAAACAGAATAATACGAGATGGAGGGTGAGGTGAAAAGAGCATTGCAACGGCTGCAGTGTTACCCGCCATAAAACCATGAGTTGCACCCAACAAGCAGGCATGCAGAATCGCGATGAGATGGTGGGTGAGGTAAAAATAACATTGCAAAGTCAGTAATTTGCCTCATTGCACCATCTCGAGCTTGTCCCTCGAACGAGCAGGCGAACAGACTCAAACGAGATGGAGTGTGAGGTGAAAAGAGCATTGCAACGGCTGCAGTGCGTCCCGCCACAAAACCATGAGTTGCACCCAGCAAGCAGGCAGACAGAATCGCGATGAGATGGTGCGTGAGGTCAACATGACATAGCAAACTCTGTACTTCGCCTCATTGCACCATCACAAGCTTGACCCTCGAACGAGCAGGCGAACATAATCAAACGAGATGGTGGGTGAGGGATACAGAGCATTTTAATGGCTGCAGTGCGTTCTGCAAAAAAAACGTGAACTTAACAACGATTCACCTAACAAGCAGGCAGGCAGAGTCGTGATGAGATGGTGGGTGAAATAAAAATTACATTGCAACGTCTGTAATTCGCCTCATTGCACCACCTCGAGCTTGTCCCTTGAACATACGGGCAGACAGAACGAGATGGTGCATGAGGTGAAAAGAGCTTTGCAGCGGCTGCAGTCCGCTCACCACAAACCCATGGACTGCACCCAACAAGCAGGCAGACTGCACCACAATTAGATGGCGGGTGAGGGGCAAAACACATTGCACACGCTCGAGTGTCTCACCCAAACAAGCATGTAGACAGAATCAAACGAGGCAGCTGTGAGGGATACAGAGCATTGCAACGGCTGCAGCACCAAAACACTGTTTCTGGAGGAGGCCTAAAACCTTAAAGCTACAAAAAAAGACTTGCAAATTTGAAAATAAATCACTGACCCAGCCATCAAGCATGCGGACGGAGTCAAAGGAGATGGAGGGTTCGCTGTTTTTGATTTGTGGTTGTTCTTAGGTGAAAATGAGTTTGCCCCAATAGGATGCAGATACGACAAGACTGTCAGGCATGTAGAGTATGTATAAGAGGGACTATGGCATACAGAAGAATATGTATATTCTTATTATATATATACATATATATATATATATATATATATATATATATATATATATATATATATACGAGGGGGGGGCAAGAATAAAGTTGGCAGACTGCATGTTCGGAAGTTGTTATATTGACCCCTGACCTCATATCTGAACACCCAGACAGTTTAACATAGTGAAAGGGGGGTCCATGAGCATCATCTCGTCAAGGCCTTTCCAACCATACAACCAAAAGATACAAATATCAAGTTTGGACAAAGTTATTTAGATTTCAGTATTTTTACAACTTTCTTGAGCGCTCCGCAGTCGTCCGCACCCTTGGAAGAGATCACTAAGGTATGTAAAGGACTGAAGGCGCTATTTATCTGTCTACCGTATCTAACTTTATTATCATCATTATCATGGCTTCATCGACTCAACTTGTATTCTGGAGCCTGATGGTCTGCTCGGGTGGTGTGTGTGTGTGTCTGGGGTGTGTGTGTGCGTGTGTGTGTGTGTGTGTGTGTGTGTGAGTGTGTGTGTGTGGGGGGGGGGGGTCCACTGCTTTAGGAACCTTGTAGGGGACCAGAGTTCAGAACGCGCATCCAAACGCGTTGCGCGCGCGCCTTTTTCGCCGCCAACTGCCGCTCGTGCGAAGCTGGGCGCGAAGGTCTGGGTGACGTCCAGCCTGGCGTCCAGCCTGGATGTACCTTCCAGGAGATCCACCTATTACACCCTGCGTGTAACTTACTAACGAATGCAGATTCGCACTCCTCTCGTCGAGACCTTCTCATTGGTGTACCTCACGCTCGAAAATTCGCACTGGCAAGAAAGTTACACGAGGTACAAATAAAATTGGGAAAACGGTGAGACCCCCCCTCCCCCCCCCCCCCCCCCCTCGTATCTCGGCCGCCCGTGGGTGTATCGACATGATTTTTTTTGTATCGACTATTGCTCGCGGTTCTCTATCCATATCGAACATGCGGTACGAAATCTTTTTCCTTGCCCCCCCCCTCGTATATATACATTATATATATATATATATATATATATATATATATATATATATATATATATATATATATATATATATATATATAATATATACATATATATATATATATATAATGTATGCGAGGGACTATGGCATAAAGAAGAAGAACACATACTATAAATATACAAATATGTATTCCTCTTCTTTATGCTTTAGTATATATATGTATACAAGGTAGGGGCAACTAATAAGGGGTTGCTTTGCATGCCCCTCACAGCTTGAGGGATACATGTTTTTGGTCCACCTTCCACATAAATATAAATGCAGACATATATATGCAGTGATGTGGGGGTGTACGGGAGGAGCAGTGGTGAAACAATTGCAATTGCCATGCCTTGCTGACTTGGTGCAGACTCCTGGGGATAGACTTCGTGTATAGGCTCCGACTAACTCTATATTACCAGGAGTGCGTGGAGTATGCATGAGGGGGGCAGTAGTGAGGGTATGTATGAGAGGGACAGTGGTGGTGGGGAGAGAGGAGCAGTGGTGAGACAATTGCAATTGCGATGCCTCGCTGACTTGGTGCAGACTCCTGGGAATAGACGTCTTGTGTAGGCTCTTCGCACACTCCTCCTTGTACACTCCTGGAGACACCTGCGGAGTCACCTGCATCTTCCAGACTGGGCTGTTGTAAATGGCAGTCATGTACATCGCATCCAGCCCAGATGTTGTACATGTATTGCCCCTCCCCCCCCTCCATCCTGCGGCCTCCAGCCTGGGCTGTTGTACATGTACTTCCCCCCCTCACCCCCCTCCCCTCTCTTCATCCTGCGGCCTCCAGTCTGGGCTGTAGTATATGGCGGGCATGGCTGTCACCCGTCCCAATCACCGACCTGCAGTTTCTTCTTTTCAGTCACTACCACGTCCTTCTGGGCTTGTTTGTTCAGCTGGGCCTGCATGATGCGCTTCAGTCGCTCCTGGGGGGTCTCGACTGGGGCAGAGGGGGCTGCGCCCAAACTGCTGGCGGGGGGCGGCTTATTTGCGGGGGCCTGGATGACATACACACAAGGATAGCAGGTAAGTTGACAGCTTTGTTATTCCTTATATACAAACTTACAAGACTTATATATAAACTTACATGACTTCCAAATATAATTCGAAGACAAACATAGTACATATATACTTATAAATACAACATAGTACACATATACTTATCAATACAACATAGTACACATATACTTATCAATACAACATAGTACACATATACTTATCAATACAACATAGTACACATATACTTATCAATACAACATAGTACACATATCCTTATCAAGTTGTTATTTTGACCCCCGGGGACCCCCCCCCCCCCCCCTCCCCCTCTTTGAGTCCTCATATCTAGACACCCAGACAGTATTACTTAGTGAAAGGGGGGTCCATGAGCATCATCTTGGCAAGGCCTTTCCAACCATACAACCCAAATGTATAGATATCAAGTTTGGACAAAGTTATTTAGATTTTAGTATTATTACAACTTTCTTGGGCGCTCAGCAGTCGTCCGCGCCCTAGGAGGAGATCACGAAAATCGACTGAAGGCGTTATTTATCTGTCTTTTTATCTTTATCATCATCATTATCATGGCTTGATCTACTCAACTTGTATTCTGGAGCCTGATGGTCGGCTCGGGTGGTGTATGTGTTTTGGGGTGGGGGTGTGGGGGGGAGGGGGGGGAAGGTGTGGGGGGGGGGGGGGGGGGGGGGGTGGGGGGGGGGGGGGGGGGGGGGGGGGGGGGCTCGAGTGCTCGACCCCAGGCTCGACTGCTTTAGGAACTTCGTACGGTAGGGGACCGGAATTCAGAACGCGTTGCGCGCGCGCCTTTTTCCGCCCAACTGCCGCTCGTTCCAAGCTGGACGCGAAGGTCTGGGTGACGTCCAGCCTGGCGTTCAGCCTGGATGTACCTTCCAGGAGATTCACCAATTACACCCTTGGTGTCACTAACTAACGACTTCAGATTTGTACTCCTCTCGTCGAGACCTTCTCAATGGTGTACGTCACGCTCAAAAATTCGCACTGGCAAGAAAGTTACACGAGGTACAAATAAAATTGGGAAAACGGTCGGACCCCCCCCCCCCCCCCCTCGTATCTCGGCCGCCCGTGGGTGTATCGACATGATTTTGTTTGTACCGACTATTGCTCGCGGTTCTCTATCCATATCGAACGTGCGGTACGAAATCTTTTTCCCCCCCCTCGTTCCCAAGTATGTGAAGTAATGCTGACGCCTGGTAGGGCGCCCACTCACACCCACCCACACCTGGTTGTGCCACACCCACCCACACCCACCCACCCACACCTGGTTGTGCCACACCCACCCACACCCACCCACCCACACCTGGTTGTGCCACACCCACCCACACCCACACACCCACACCTGGTTGTGCCACACCCACCCACACCCACCCACCCACACCTGGTTGTGCCACACCCACCCACACCTGGTTGTGCCACACCCACCCACACCCACCCACCCACACCTGGTTGTGCCACACCCACCCACACCCACCCACCCACACCTGGTTGTGCCACACCCACCCACACCCACCCACCCACACATGGTTGTGCCACACCCACCCACACGCCTGGTATTAAAGGAGCCCCGTCTTACGTTGGTAGGTAGCGGGCTGTTAATAAGTGTGTAAACAATATATACAAGCTTGTAAGCTTGCGTATATATTTTTATGCCTTATATACAAACTTACACAACTTAAATATAAACGTACATGACTTACAAATATAATTTGAAGACAAACATAGTACACATATACTTACAAATACAACATAGTACACATACACTTATAAATACAACATAGTACACATATACTTATAAATACAACATAGTACACATATACTTATAAATACAACATAGCACACATATACTTATAAATATAACATAGTACACATATACTTATAAATACAACATAGTACACATATACTTATAAATACAACATATTTTATATAATAGTTTTTGTTTTTCTTGTTTTTTTGTTTAACAAGTTATTGTGGCGGACGCACGCACGGACATTTTAAATAGAGCAATCCCTCTTTCAGTTTTTATTCTTCATGCGGGTAAGTTCTCCCCTTCTTTTTCATTCGGGTACGCAGTTGGGTAAGTCTCTTTAGCCTCTTCAGCCTACCCCTGGACTGTACCATACAAAGACGCTTGGAATCGCCTCCTTTATGACAGGGTTGGGTTGGGCCAATCCATTTAGCCTATATGGCCTACCCCTGGACTGAAACATACATACACACAAGCTTGGAATCACCTCCTAACTCCTGTATAGAAGGGTTGGGTTGGACAAGTCCTTTTAGCCTATTTTGCCTACCCCTGGACTATAACATACATACAAGCTTGGAATCGCCTCCAGTATGAAAGGGTTGGGTCGGGCGAGTCCCTTGATACTATTTGGCTTACTCCTGGACGGTAACATACATACATTCACTAACCGCGCTCACCTTGGCTCTACTATCCAGCTGGGATAGGATTTCAGGTGGTTTGCAATGAAACCTGAACAAGTAATTGTGGCGTGGCGCACGCACGCACCCATGCACAGACATCAGGTAGGTTTTCCCCTTTCTTTTTCATTCGGGGACCGCGCTCACCTTGGCTCTACTATCTAGCTGGGATAGAATGTACCGATTCCAGGTGGTTTGCAATGAAACCAGAACAAGCAATTGTGGCGGGACGCACGCACGCACCCATGCACGGACATCAGGTACTTTTCCCCCCTTTTTCATTCGGGAACCGCGCTCACCTTGGCTCTACTATCAGGAGCAGTATTGACCCCTCCCTTCTTCTTGTCTCTGCTCGAGCTCCTGCTGCGCCCCCGCCTGCCCCTGCCTCCTCTGTCCCCACTCCTGCTCCTACTGCGACCCCAAGACCGGCTCCGACTTCGACTGCGTCGCCGGTACCGCCCCCTTGACCTGCTCCGGCTTCTTCCCCGGTCGCGCCCGTACCGTTCCTTCGACCGGCTGCGACTGCGACCACGGCCGGAACGGTCGCGATCCCGATCCCGCCGGTCTCTCTCTTTCTCCCGCTCACTGCGACGGTCGATGTCACTAGCTCTGTACGGGGTGGGGTGGATGTAGGGGGGTGGGGTGGGGTAAGAGGTGGGGGAGGTGGGAGGAGGGGGGGGGGGGGGGGTAAGGGGGTATGCGCCGGTCAATGTCACTAGCTCTGTACGGGGTGGGGTGGGTGTAGGGGGGTGGGGTGGGTGTAGGGGTGGAGGAGGTGGGAGGAGGGGGGGGTGGGGGGGGTAAGGGGGTATGCGCCGGTCATTGTCAATAGCTCTGTACGGGGTGGGGTGGGTGTAGGGGGGTGTGGGGGGGTAAGAGGTGGGGGAGGTGGGAGGAGGGGGGGGGGGGGGGGGGTAAGGGGGTATGCGCCGGCCAATGTCAATAGCTCTGTACGGGGTGGGGTGGGTGTAGGGGGGTGGGGTGGGGTAAGAGGTGGGGGAGGTGGGAGGAGGGGGGGGGGGGCGGGGGGGGGGAAGGGTAAGGGGGTATGCGCCGGTCAATGTCAATAGCTCTGTACGGGGTGGGGTGGGTGTAGGGGGGTGGGTGGGGGGTAAGGGGGTATGCGCCAGTCAATGTCAATAGCTCTGTACGGGGTGGGGTGGGGTGGGTGTTAGGGGTGGAGGGGTCTGTGTGTGTGGGGGGGGGGTGGGGGGGGCTAATATGTGTGTGGGGGGGGTATGGGTGTATGCGCCGGCCCATGTCACTAGCTCTGCACGGGGTGGGTGTAAGGGGTGGGGTGGGGGTGCAAACAGGTATGCGCCAATCATTGTCACTACCTCAATACAGTTCAACACAGGGGGGCGTTAGTGTGGTGTGTTGTGGTGGCATGTGTTGTGTTGTGTTCTTGTGTGATGTGGTGTGGTGTTATATGGTGTGGTGTAATGTGGTATAATGTGGTGTGGTGGCGTCTCCCTCTCACTGCGCCGGCTGATGTCACTAGCTATTTACGGTTGAACACATGGGGACATTAGTGTGTTGTGGTGGCATGTGTTGTGTTGTTTTTTGGTGTGCTGTGGTGTGCTGTGGTGTAATGTTATATGGTGTGGTGTAATGTGGCGTGGTGGCGTCTCCCTCGCATTGCCCTGGCTGATGTCACTAGCTATGTACGGTTGAACACATGGGGACATTAGTGTGGTGTGGTGGCATGTGTTGTGTTGTTTTTTGGTGTGCTGTGGTGTGCTGTGGTGTGGTGTAATGTGGTGTGGTGGCGTCTTCCTTGCATTGCCCTGGCTGATGTCACTAGCTATGTACGGATTAACACAGGGGGGCGTTAGTGTGGTTTGATGGCATGTGTTGTGCTGTGGTGTGGTGTGATGTGGTATGGTGTTATATGGTGTGGTGTAATGTGGTGTGGTGGCGTCTCCCTCTCACTGCATCTGTCGATGTCACTAGCTATGTACGGATTAACACAGGGGGGCGTTACTGTGGTACGGTGTGGTGGCATGTGTTGTGTTGTAATGTGGTGTGTTGTAGTGTGTTACAGTGTAGTGCAGTGAAGTGTGTTATACTGCGGTGTAATGGTGCATTGTGTTGTATTGTGGTGGTTGGATCAGAGACAAGAGAGGAGGCAAGGAGGATGGTATAGGGATGTGATACCACCCACATAAGTGTTTGTATTATTTTGCATATTTAATTATATTGATATCCTGATATACATATATATATATATATATATATATATATATATATATATATATATATATACACACACACACACATATATATATATGAATTGATATTGATATATATATATATTAATTAAGATATGTGACCACCCACCTGAGTGTTTGTATTTAAGTTAATCTCCATCTCCATCCCCATCCCTAATATCTTCCCTATCACCACCACGCACCATGGATTGGTGCCAAATGTGTGGGGAAACAACGAGGGCCTGCCACAGCCAGATCTCTATCACTTACTTTACCCCATGGATTGGAGCCAAATGTGTGGGGAAGCAATGTGGGCCTGCCACAGCGGGATCTCTATCCAGTCCCTCAAGCATGTGCTCCTCATCCCTGCATTCGCACAAATAAAATAGATGTGCTTACATGATGGGCAGGGTAAAGATGGTGTTAATGGTGGTGGTGATGATGATGATGGTGATGATGGTGATGATGATGGTGATGATTATGGTGATGATGGTGGTGATGATGGTGGTGATGATGGTCATGGTGGTGGTGGTGGTGGTGGTGATGATGGTGATGATGGTGATGATGGTGGTGGTGATGATGGTCATGGTGGCGATGATGATGATGGTTGTGGTGGTGATGATGCTGGTGGTGGTGATGCTGGTGGTGGTGATGATGGTGATGGTGGTGATGATGGTGGTGATGATGATGGTGATGGAGATCATGGTGGTGATGATGATGATGATGGTGGTGATGATGATGATGATGACGGTGGTGATGGTCATGATGGTGGTTGTTGTGGTGATGGTGCACACATGCAGACAACAAGAAATAAGTTGTTATTACTATGGGGGAAAGTTAAAGGTGGTGATGATGGTCACGGGGGCAATGGTGATGGCAATCCTGCGGCAAGACCTCGTATCACCACACACACGTACCCACACACACATCTATATCTATCTACATATCTATACTCTTAAACACACACATACACAAATATAAATATACTCTAATACGCACACATACACATATGCATACTCTCTCACACAGACACTCACCTTTCAAATGCCTTTCTATCGATGGTAGGGCCAGCAGTGTGTGATGTGAAAATGGAGGAGCCAACCCTGATGGAGCTTGAATCAGTCTCGCGGTGAGATCCCCCAGCAGATTTGACATCGTTGAAAGCCGTGATGTACTGCCTGTGTGGGTGGGTGGGTGGGTGCGAGGGTAATAAAGCAAAGGTAGTTATGTGTGGGTGGGTGGGTGGGGGTGAGTGGGTTGTGTGGTTAGAACATACGCTTCCAGGACCTGCTGGGTGGGGGTGGGGGTGGGGGTAAAAAATAAATCCACCTCCCTATCACGCATTGCCTGAATTGCCTCAATGATAAGTGGAGCTTCAGGCTGGCGGAGCTTGAATCAATCACTCGATGAGATCCCCCAACAGATTTAACATAGTTGAAACCCATGATGTATTGCCTGTGTGGGTGCAGTACACTATATATATGACATTGTTGAAAGTCGTGATGTATTGCCTGTGTGGGTGGAGAACAATATTTATATGACATCGTTGAAAGTCGTGATGTATTGCCTGTGTGGGTGGAGTACACTATATATATGACATGGTTGAAAGCCGTGATGTATTGCCTGTGTGGGTGGAGTACACTATATATATGACATGGTTGAAAGTCGTGATGTATTGCCTGTGTGGGTGGAGCACACTATATATATGACATGGTTGAAAGTCGTGATGTATTTCCTGTGTGGGTGGAGTACACTATATATATGACATGGTTGAAAGTCGTGATGTATTGCCTGTGTGGGTGGAGAACAATATTTATATTTGACATGGTTGAAAGCCATGATGTATTGCCTGTGTGGGTGAAATACGGTATTCAGATTTTACATCGTTGAAAGCCGTGATGTATTGCTTGTGTGGGTGGAGTACACTATATATATGAGTATATGACATGGTTGAAAGCCGTGCTATACTGCCTGTATGGGTGAAAAACGGTATTCAGATTTACATTGTTGAAAGCTGTGCTATACTGCCTATGTGGGTGGAGTACGGTACTTCGATTTTAAATCGTTGAAAGCTACGATATACTGCCTATGTGGGTGGAGTATGGTAGTTAGATTTGACGTCGTTCAAAGCTGTGATGTACTGCCTGTGTGGGTGGCGTGCGATGTTCAGTTTGCACTTAAGTTAGTATATTTATAGTTCAGGGGTGTGCAAACAGGCTGAAGGGGCATGCCCAGCCTTGAACACAGGAAAGGCAGTTCATATTTGAATAGGATTTCCATATTCAGGTCCCCATGTTGGGAATGTGAATGGTACCCTTTTCCTTCTCTTCTTTCCCTCCCTCCCTTCCTTCCCCTCCCTTCACCTCTGTTTCCCCCCTCCCTTCCTTCCCCTCCCTTTCCCGTCCTCCCTTCCTTCCCCTCCCTTTCCCTCCGTTTCCCCCCTCGCTTCTTTTCCCTCCCCTCCATTTCCCTCCCTTCCCACCATCTACGCTGTTCATATTTGAATAGGGTTTCCAGGTTCAGGTTCCCATGTTGAGAATGTGGATGGTACTGCTTTCCTCCTCTTCTTTCCCTCCCCTCCCTTCCCTCCCTTCCCTCCCTTCCCTCCCTCTACGCTGTTCATATTTGAATAGGGTTTCCAGGTTCAGGTTCCCAGGTTGGGAATGTGAATGGTAATGCTTTCCCTCTCTTCTTTCCCTCCCTCCCCTCCCTCCCTTCCCTCCCTTCCTTTCCCTCCCTCTATGCTGTTCAGATTCGTTTAGGGGTTCCAGGTTCAGGTTCCCATGTTGGGAATGTGAATGGTACTGCTTTCCTCCTCTTCTTTCCCTCCCTCCCTTCCCTCCCTTCTCTCCTCTCCCTGCCTTTCCCACCCTTCCCTTCCTTTCCCTCCCTTCCCACCCTACCCTCCCTTCCTTTCCCTCCCTTCCCTCTATGATGTTAGGATTCGTTTAGGGGTTCCAGGTTCAGGTTCCCATGTTGGGAATGTGAATGGTACTGCTTTCCTTCTCTTCTTTCCCACCCTCCCTTCCCTCCCTTCTCTCCTCTCCCTTCCCTTCCTTTCCCTCCCTTCCCTCCCTACCCTCCCTTATTTTCCCTCCCTTCCCTCTATGCTGTTCAGATTCGTTTAAGGGTTCCAGGTTCAGGGTCCCATGTTGGAAATGTGAATGGTGCTGCTTTCCTTCTTTTCTTTCCCTACCTTCCTTCCTTCCCTCCCTTCTCACCCCTCCCTCCCTTCCCTTCCTTTCCCTCCCTTCCCTCCCTCTATGCTGTTCAGATTCGTTTAGGGGTTCCAGGTTCAGGTTCCCATGTTGGCAATGTGGTAGTGCTCCTTCCCTAAATCCCCTCCTTCATTCCCTGCATGCTCAGATTCCCTCTACGATGTTCAGATTCGTTTAGGGGTTCCAGGTTCAGGTTCCCATGTTGTGAATGTAATAGTGCTCCTTCCCTAAATTCCCTCCTTCCTTCCCTGCATGCTCAGATTCCCTCTACGATGTTCAGATTCGTTTAGGGGTTCCAAGATTAGGTTCCCATGTTGCCAATGTGAATGGTACTCCTTTCCTCCCTCCCTTTCCTTATCTTCCATGCCCTCCATTCCCTCCTTCCCTTTCCCTCCCTTCCTCCCCTTCTTTTCCTCCCTTCCCTCCCTTCCTCCCTTCTTCCTTTCCTCCCTCTCTACCTTCCCCGTCCTCCCTTACATCCCTCCCTTCCCTCCCTTCCTTTCCTCCCTCCCTTCCCTCCACTCACTTTCTTCGCCTCCCTCCCTTCCTTCCCCTCCCTCCCTTCCCTTCAGCCTAGCACCCTCCCCTACTCTCCCCAACCCATCTTTCCCCCCTCCACCCCTTCTCCAACACCTCCTCCTTTCATCACTATCCTCCCTGCCTCACATTTTCCCAGGTGACCTTGACCCGGATCGCCCACCCCTTAGGCCCTCTGGACTGCACCCACATGCCCTGCACCACCACCACCACCTCCTCCTCCCATCTCTATCCCCCATGCCTCACGTCCGCACAGGCAACCTTGACCTTGACCTGGATCTGGACCTTCCGCCCCTCAGGCTTTCGGGACTGCCACCCTTCTGAGCTCCGCCCCCATACCTTGCATCGCCACCACCACCACATACCATCACTATCCGCCCTGCCTTACCTTCGCTCTTGTGACCTTGACCTTGACCTAGATCGTCCACCCCTTAGGCCCTCTGGACTGCAACCACTTGCCTTGCACCACCACCGACACCACCACCACCTCCCATAACTATCCCCCCTGCCTCACCTTCGCCCAGGCGACCTTGACCTTGACCTGGATTTGGACCGTCCACCCCTCAGGCCCTCTGGACTGCCAGCCCTCTGGGCTCCGCCCACATGCCTTGCCCCAGCAGCTGCTGCAGCACTGTTGCCTGGCACTCCACCACTGTAAGCTAGTTGGGCGTCTCGCCATTCCTTGGGCTCCGCTGCAGCGGTACCTTTCATGCGCTTGGCTCGCAGCATGGCCTTCTTCCGCCCACTGCGCCGCCTGTGTGGAGGGAAGAGAAGGGGGTGGGAGTGGGGAAAGGGGTGGGGGAGGGGGTGGGGGGATAAATCATAAATTATGGTTATTTGCAACAAATTATCCTTCCCTCCCCCGACCCCCCACCCTACCTCTACCCCACCCCCACCACCACCACCACCACCACCAATAAAACAACATCAGCAGGCTCGTCAATAACCTGTGAGCTTGAACAACGAAAGTGTCATTAGCCTTCTAACAATACTTGGAAACCCCAGATTTCCATGTATTGTTGTGAATCTGGGCGCGAGATTCACCCTGTTGTCCGTCTGTGTGACTGTCGGACCGACCGATCGTCCGTCCGAAAAAACGAATCCTGACATGTCAGCCATATGTCTTTTAACTAAGTGTCTTCGGTCACCTCCATCGATGCCACCTGTTGTTCCGTTGCCAACCCTCTCCGCAAATGTTCAGCGTCGCTTGCGACGCTGCATAGGACTTGCAAATTGCAAATTGGGGTTATTTACCATTGGTGGTATGAACCTGAACTCGATCTTACCTGATGCCACCCCTTAGTAGTAGACACCAAATCCCTGATCGCTACCAGAAACTCCCTTTCTGAAACAAACTGAAACTATGATGTATGACTAGGGACCGGCAAATCATATGATGTTGACCAAAGGCGTGTATGATATCATACAAATTGCATCATATAATAATATATATAATAATATCATATATATATAATAATATTGTAACTAAATGGTAACTTTGGCCTAGTCAGACTGCCGGCATCATATGACATAATACAATGATACAAGATCATATGATATCATATTGCCGTTCCATAGAGCCACAAATGACAGCTCAACAAATACAACACGCATCATGTAACAAACACGGAAATACGAGCAAGTTTCAGGAAACCCACCCAGGTTGGTTTCAGATAAAATCAACAATTCAATTGGGTTTAATAAATAAATACATAATTATGAATAAATAAAGAAACAAAGAATAGATGAATAAAGCATGCAATTGTAAACCCACCTTGGTTGGCGGCGCATAAGTGCCTCTTGCTCCCCCTCCTGCTTGGCTGCCTTGTGAACGCAGTAGCAGAAGTCCTCCATGCCATAGCGCTCCATCGCCAGTCGGTCCATGTGCTCGTCTTCTGCCTCCTGCTCCTCGTCAGATCCCTCTGCCTCCTGATACATGAAAAACATGACAACAACTTAAATGCAAACATGATACATTAATTGTTTGGAATGCTATGCCATAGCAAACAAGCAAAAACTTCCTTTAATTAAAAGCATGATTAAATAATTGTTTTGAATGCTATACCATAGCGTTCCATCACCAGTGGGTCCATGCGCTCTTCCTCCGCCTCCTGCTCCTCGTCAGATCCCTCTGCCTACTGATAAAAAAACCAGCAAAAAAACAATTAAATTAAAAGCATGATCAATTAATTTATTTGAATGCTATGCCTTTGAGTTCCATTGCCAGTGGGCCCATGCGCTCTTCCTCCGCCTCCTGCTCTTCATCAGATCCCTCTGCCTCCTGATACATGAAAAACATGACAACAACTTATATGCAAACATGATACATTAATTGCTTGGAATGCTATGCCATAGCAAACAAGCAAAAACACACTTTTATTAAAAGCATGATTAAATAATTGTTTTGAATGCTTTACCATAGCGTTCCATCACCAGTGGGTCCATCTGCTCGTCTTCCGCATCCTGCTCCTCGTCAGATCCCTCTGCCTCCTGATACACGACAAACACACCAAACACACTTTAATTATAAACATACTAATACTTCAATAAAAACGCGATAAATTAATTGTTTTTAACGCCATGTCATCGTGTTCCATCACCAGTGGGTCCATGCGCTTTTCTTCCGCCTCCCGCTCATCGTCAGATCCCTCTGCCTCCTGATAAAAAAACAAGCAAAAAACACTTTAATTAAAAGCACGATTAAATAATTGTTTTGAATGCTATGCCATAGTGTTCCATCGCCAGTGGGTCCATGCGCTCATCCACTGCCTCCTGCTCCTCGTCAGATCCCTCCACCTCCTGATTTAAAAAATGATGAATTAATTGCTTTGAATGCTGTGTCATAGCGTTCTATTGCCAGTCAGTACATGTGCTCTTCTTCCGCCTCCCGCTCCTTGTCGGATCTCTCCGCCTCCTGATACACAACAAACACGCCAACACACTTACATAAATTAATACAAAATAAAAACAATTTAATACATTAATAAAAGCATGATTAATTAATTGTTTCGAATGCCATGCAGTAGCGTTCCATCGCCAGTTGGTCCATGCACTAGTCTTTCGCCTCCTGCTTGTTGTCAGATCCCTCTGCCTCCTGAAACACGACTAACACGCAAACGTTCAAAAACACTTAAATAAAAACATGAAAACAAACACTTTAATCAAAAGCATGGTGAATTAATTGTTTTGATAGCTATGTCATAGCGTTCCATCGCAATTGGGTCCACGCGCTCTTCAGCCGCCTCTTCCTCCTCCTCGCCAGATCCCTCTGCCTCCTATTACACGACAAAAACGCCAAAAACACTTTAATATAAACATAAAAATACTTAAATACGAACATTATACATGTATTGTTTTGAATGCCATGTCATAGGTTTCCATCGCCAGTCGGTCCATGCGATAGTCTTCCGCCTCCTGCTCCTTGTTGGATCTCTCTGCCTCCTGATACCAACAAACACACTTACATCAATTAATACAAAATGCAAAAAACAATTAAATACATGAATACAAACATGATGAATTAATTGTTTTCAATGCCATGCCATAGCGTTCCATCACCAGTGGGTCCATGCGCTCTTCCTCCGTCTCCCGCTCCTCCTCGGACCCCTCAGCCTCCTGATACATGAAAACATGAAGAAAAAAAACTTCAATAAAAACATGAATAATTATTTGTCAGAGCTGTCATCAGCATCAGAATCTGATGAGCTTGAGGCAGCCTGGGTCACAAGTCCCCCCCCCCCCCCCCTACCGCACCGTCCAAGAATAAGGCTATGGTCGCCACTTGTGGCTACCAAAATGACCTCCAGATTTATGAAAAAAAGACACTGCCCCCACCCCACCCCTCCCTCTCCCACCCTCACACACATACACACCTCTGACTCATCAGAGTTGTCATCAGAATCAGAATCTGAAGAAGTTGATGCAGCTTGGGTCGCCAGTCCTTCCCCTCCGTAGCTGAAGCCCATTGAACTGTACATGCCTTGACCTGATAGGGGGGGCGGAGGGGGGCATGTGTGTGTGTGCTTGTGTGTGTGTGAGTGTGTGTGTGTGTGTGTGTGTGTGTGTGTGTGTGGGGGGGGGGGGGGGGGGGGGGGGGGGGGGGGGCTTGGGATGAACTTATCAGACTCAGAATGTGATGAGCTTTTAAACGTGTAAGGCTTTCCCCTCCGTGGCTGAAGCCCATGGAACTGTACATGCCTTCACCTGATATGGGTTGGGTGAGGTGTTTGTGTGTCAGGGGAGGGGGGGGGGGGGGGGGGTGGGGAGGCTTGGGAGGAAACTTATCAGAACTCAGCATCTGATGAGCTTACACTTGTGAGGTCTTCCCCTCTGTGGCTGAAGCCAATGGTACTGGACATGGCTTGACCTGATGGGTGTGAGTGGGAGGGGTGTGGGGGGGAAGGGGGGGCATAAGTGTGGGTGGATGGGGTGGGGTGGGGGTATGAGGATTGGGGTGGGGTGGGGGTCACCCACCCACCACCCACCCACTTGCTACTGACTGCTGCCCATGATCGAACAGCATGCCTATACTTCGGTGGCACCTCACCCATCCACCCCCTGATGTAACCCACCCACCCACGCACCCCATCCACCCAGCCCGTTGCTACCGTCAATCCTAATCCCATGCCAACCCCTCACCTGCCGCTGCCACCGCCGACGCTGATGACGTCTGCTGTGCCCAGTAGCAACCACCCAGCCGCTCCCATGCTGCAACCCACTCACCCGCCCACCCACCCACTACCCCCCACCCACCCACTTGATACTGACTGCTGCCCATGATGACAGCTGCTATACTCGGTGGCACCCACCCATCCACCCCCTGATGCAACCCACCCACGCACCCATCCACCCAGCCACTTGCTACCGTTAATCCTAATCCCATGCCAACCCCTCACCTGCCGCTGCCACCGCCGACACTGATGACGTCTGCTGTACCCAGTAGCAACCACCCAGCCACTCCCATGCTGCAACCCACTCACCTGCCCACCCACCCACTTGATACTGACTACTGCCCATGATGATGGCTGCTGTACTCCGCGGCTCCCACCCATCCACCCCCTGCTGCAACCCACCCATGCACCCATCCACCCAACTTCTTGCTACCGTCAATCCAAATCCCATGCCACACACTCACCTGCTGCTGCCACAGCCAACGCTGTTGACGTCTGCTGTACTCAGTAGCAACCACCCAGCCACTCCCATGCTGCAACCCACACACCTGCCCACCCACCCACTACCCACCCACCCACTTGATACTGACTACTGCCCATGATGATGGCTGCTGTACTCCGCGGCTCCCACCCAGCTACCTCCTGCTGTAACCGACCCACGCACCCATCCACCCAGACACTTGCTACAGGCAACCTACCCACCCATCCTACCCACCCATCCTACCCACCGACCCACCCATCCTACCCACCGAACCACCCATCCTACCCACCCAACCTATCCACCGACCCACCCATCTACACACCCACCTACCACCAGACCCCACCCATCCTACCCACCAACCTACCACCGACCCACCCATCCTACCACACCCCAACCACACCGACCCAACCCATTCTAACCACCCATCTACCACCGACCAAACCATACTACGACCCAACCCCCCCACCGAAAACCACCCATCTACCACCCAACCAACCCCAGACCCACCCATCCTACCACCGACCCCAACCATCCTATCAACCCAACTACCACGACCCACCCATGCCTACCAAACACAACCTAACAACAGACCCACCATCCACCACAAACGACCCCACGATACCACCATCCTACCACCCACTACCCACCGACCACCCTACTAACCCAACGACCCACAAGACCTACCACCGACCCACCCATCCTCCACCCACTAACCACGAACCACCATCCTACCAACCAACTACCACAGGAACCCACCATCTAACCAACCGGGACCCACCACAGGACCAACCCAACCTTACCACCATCCCACCCATTTTACCCACCCAACATACCCACCGACCCACCATCCTTAACCCACCCTCCTACAACCGACCAACCCACCTACCGGACCAAACCTTACCACCGAAACCCACCCATCCGACCCACCCAACCTACCACAGACCCAACCATCCTACCACGACCCACCACATCTATCAAACCCAACTAACCCCGACCCACCCATCCTACCCAACCCCAACCTAACCACAGGACCCACCAATACTAACCAACCTACCCACCGGACCCACCATCCTAAGCACCCAAACCTACCACCGACACACCCATCATACCCACGACCCCCACCCGACACAACCAAGAACACCCATTCCACCCACCTAACCTAAACACCGAAACCACCATCATACCCACCAAACCTAAACCACATGGACCACCATCCGACCACAGGACCCACCCACAGACCCACCCAACCTACCCACCGACACACCCATCCTACCACCCAATGACCACAGACCCACTCCATCCTAACCCACCCAAACCTACCCACCCAACCTACCCACCGACCCACCCATCCTACCCACCCAACCTACCCACCGACCCACCCATCCTACCACCCAACCTACCCACCGAACCACCCATCCTACCCACCCAACCTACCCCACGGGACCACCCCAAAATAAAACAGAACCCACCCACCTACCCACGAACCCCACCATCTACCAACCCAAACTAAACCACGAGCCCCAACCCATCTACACACCAAACTACCCACCGCCCCCCACCCATCCCCTACCCATCAAAACCTCCCCTACCCACGAACCACCATCCCTACCACCAACCTACCACCCAACCACCCATCCTACCACCACATACCCACGAACACCCATCCTACCCATCAACCTACCACCGACCCACCCATACTACCCACCCAAACCTACCCACGACCCACCATCCATACCCACCAACCTACCCCACGACCCACCCCATTCCACACCACCAAACCTTACTCACGACCCACCCATCCTACCCAGATCCACCATCTACCCACCCCAACCTACCCACCGACCCACCATCTAACCCACCCAACGACCGCCAGACCAACCCATCCTACCCAACCAAACTTACCAACCGACCCACCCATCCTACCAATCCAACCTACCCCACATAACAACCATCCTACCCACCCACCTACACCCAACCACCCATCCTACCACCCAACCTGACCCACAGACCACCCAACTACCCCCGAACACGCATCCTACCCAAACAAACCTACCACCGACCCCACCAATCTACCCCACCCAACTACCACAGACCACCCATACCTACCACACCTCAACCTACCTCACCGACCCACATCCTACCCAACGACCCACATCCTACCCACAAACCTACCCACCGACCCACCATCTACCACCAAACATACCACCCAAACCCACCACCCACATACCAACCCAACTACCCACAGGAACCCACCCATCATCCACCCAACCTACCCACGACCCACCATCCTACCACCAACCCTACCCAAGACCCACCATCCTTACCCACCCAAACCTTACCCACCGATACCACCCATCTTACCACCCAACCTCCCAAAGACCCACCCAACTACCACACCCAACCTTACCCACGAACCACCCACCTACCCACCCAACCTTAAACCCAAAGACACACAATCCTACCACCCAAACCTCCCACCACCACCCATCCTACCCACCCAACCTACCCACCGACCCACCCATACTACCTAACCCCCGCCCCACCACTAAAAACCTACCACGACCCCCATCAACCACCGACATGCTGCTACCATTATAATCCACCCGCTCACGAGCTGCTGCCACCGCTGCTGATGATGACAGCTGCTGTCCCCAATGTCACCTACCCATCCACCCCCTGTTGCAACGCACCCACCGACCCATCCACCCAGCCACTTGCTTCTGGCAACCTAACACCATGCCACCCACTCATCTGCTGCTGCCACCGCTGATGCCGGCTGCTGTGCTCGGCGGCTACCACCCAGCCACTCCCTGCTGCAACCCACCCACCCACTTGCTGCTGGCAACGTAACCCCATCCATCTTCACACCCACCCACCCACCCCCTGCTGCAACCCACTCATTCACCACCAACCCACTTGTTACTGACCGCTGCCGATGATTACGGCTGCTGTACTCAGCTGCACCCACACACCCACCCATCTACCCACCCACTTGCTACTTGCAACCTAACCCCATGCCACCCACTCACCAGCTGCTGCCACCGCTGCTGATGATGACGGCTGCTGTCCTTTGTGTCACCCACCCACCCACCACCCACTAACCTGCTGCTGCCACTGCTGCCGAGGATGACGGCTGCTGTACTCGGCCCGAGGCAACTGCATAGGCTGCGGTAGCGGCAGTCCTCGCTGCAGCGCGTATGCTAATGTTTTCTGACGATGCAAACGCCAGGCCCTTAGCTTCGTTTAGCCCCATCGCCTCCAGGCGCACCAGATCTCTGAAGCTCTCGAATCCAAGTTGCTGCAGGGGGGGGGGGGGGGGGGAAAGGAGGGTAGGGGGTAGGTGTGTGTGGGGTGGGTGGGTGGGGTGGGTGGAGAGGGGTGGGTTGGGGTGGAGGGTGGTGGGTGGTGGTGGTGGTGGTGGTGGGGCAGTTTGGCAGGGGAGGGGAGGGGTTGTGCTGGATTTCCTGGTTGATAAGTCCCATCGCCTCCAGGCACACCAGATCTCTGAAGCTCTCGAATCCAAGTTGGTGCAGTGGGGGGAGGGGAAAGGAGGGCAGGGGGTAGGTGTGTGTGTGGGGGGGGGTAGGGGGTAGGGGGGAGATGGGTGGGTGGGAGGGGGGGGGGGTAGTTTGGCAGGGTTTGGGGAGGAGAGGGGTACTGCTGGACTTCCTGGTTGATAAGCCCTCTCGCCTCCAGGCGCACCAGGTCTCGGAAGCCTTCAAATCAAAGTTGCTGCAGTGGGGGGGGGGGAGGGTGTGTGTGTGTGTGTGTGTGAAACCTAAACCCTACCCCCCACCCCACCCTCCCATTTTTTTATTTTTTTATTTCCACCCCTCCCCCTCCGCTGTCTCCTCTCTCCCCCTCCTCTCCCAACCCACCTTCTTCATGTTGACCTCTGTCTTGGTTTCATACCTACCTGGCCGCTGCCGGTCATTATAAACCAGGAAGTCCAGCAGCTACCCTACCCCTTTCCCCCCCTCCCCTCCCCTCTCCCCCTTACCCCTCCTCCTTTCTGAACCACCTTCTTCACTTTAACCTCTGCCTCTGTCTTGGTATGAGGTCTACCCGGCTGCTGCCTGTCCTTATCAACCAGGAGGTCCAGCAGCCGCCCTCCACAACTCTGCCAAACATCCCCCCCCCCCCCCCACACACACATACACACTACCCCCTCTACCCACTAACGTCTTAACCCTCGCTACCCACCTTCTCCAGTTAGAACTCTGTCTCTGTCTCAGGCCTACCCGGCCGCTGCCGGTCCTTATCAACCAGGAAGTCAAGCAACCTCCCTCCCCTCCCCAAACCCTGTCAAACACCCCCCCCCCCCCCCCCCCCTACCCTCCCCCCCTACCCACTAACTTATATCCCCTCCCAACCCACCTTCAATTTAACATCTGCCTTTGTCTCAGGCCTACCCGGCCGCTGCCGGTCCTTATCAACCAGGAAGTCAAGCAACCTCCCTCCCCTCCCCAAGCCCTGCCAAACACCCCCCCCCCCCCCCCCCCCCCCCTCCCCGCCCCCCCCCTCCCCCCTAACTTATATCCCCTCCCAGCCCACCTTCAATTTCACATCTGCCTTTGTCTCAGGCCTGCCTGGCCGCTGCCTGTCCTTATCAACCAGTCAAGCAACCTCGCTCCCCTCCCCAACCCCTTCCGAACACCCCCCCACCCCATCCCACCCCCACCCCACCCCCCCTACCCACTAACTTATTTCCTCTCCCAACCCACCTTCTTCAGTTTGACTTCTGTCTCTGTCTCTGGTTTACCCAGCCGCTGCCTGTCCTTATCAACCAGGAAGTCCAGCAGCGCCCGCCCGTCTCCCCTCCTCCCCTTACCCCTGCCCCTCTTCTCCCAACCCACCTTTTTCAGTTTGACCTCTGTCTCTGTCTCAGGCCTGCCCGGCCGCTGCTGGTCCTTATCAACCAGGAAGTCCAGCAGCGCCCGCCCGTCAAATCGATCTATCAAGTTGTCTTGGTCACCATTCCAAGGGATCAGTCCGTCCTGCCGCTCTGTCGCCTTGTACTGCTCAACATTTTTGTGCAGTTTACTTGAGCGGCCATCAACCACCAGCAAGTTCAGGGGGTGTTCCGCCTGGAAAAAGAATCACGTATGATAAAAACAGAGAAAATATGGAAAAATATGAAAAATATGACAAGTATGATAAAAGTATGATAAAAGCAGAGAAAAATAGAGATACGTTAGAAAATATGAGAAAAAGAGTGAATCAGATATGAGCTCACACAGAGTGAGATAACACACAATACAGTCCGTGGTGTAGATGGATATATGTGCTGCTCAACATTTTGTGTAGTTTGCTTGAGCGGCCATCAACCACCAGCAAGTTCAGGGGGTGTTCCGCCTGGAGAAAGAAACAAATATGAGAAACGCAGAGAAAATAGAGAAAAATATGATACATTTGAAAAAACAGAAAATATGACATATATGATAAACACAGAGAAAATAGAGAAAACAGAGGAAAGAGAGGGAAATGTGAGAAAAAGAGAGAATCATTGGCAAATGCCAGGTCACATGCTCTCATCAGGGTACTACATTTTGTCAGTCGGGGTTGCACTTTTGACGCAACTGCCTCCTTTTGGGTTGCGCTTTTAACCCAACTGAACATGGAAATCTGTGTGCTGCACCCAGAGGGGGTTTAAAATATTGTGTGAATCGCGCAGTCGGGCGCCAAAACCTTGTAAGCTAACGCGCAATAGTGCACATCAGGTAGTATCCTGGTCACGACATGTTGGGGCATATACATGTACAGATAACTACTTGCAAGATTGGGCCTGGTAAACTAGTCAGAACTAGCCCCCCGAACTCCCCATGCTCCGCGCTTTGCTCTCCTTGGGGTTTGGGGGGCAGCCCATTGCACTGGGGTCCCACCTAGTCACTCAATTAGCAACGCGTCACACACAACCTTTCCCACCCTTCCAGGTACTACTCAACACTCTTCTCACCCACTGCCAACTATACACAAAATAAATTCGAAATAAATCAACCACTCATTGGGTCTTGGCCTCAGCGCAAGCGAGCGGGCTGGCCCCCTCAACCTCACGCTTCGTCAATAGGCGTAATATACATGTATGTATGTATTTTATAATGGAAATACTAATACTAATGCTTATAATAATGCTAATAATAATAATAATAATAATAATCGGGATAATAATATATATATATATATATATATATATATATATATATATATATATATATATATATATATATAGTCAAGTAGTACATATATATATATATATATAGTCAAGTAACCGCGCGATTTTTTCAGACCCAATTTATGCATCATTTTCAGAATTTGATGGCCAAATTTGAGGCACCAAGTACAACCTACAGCCTGGTTTGAAAGAGAACAAATATTAAAAACATCCATTAAATTTTTTAAATCGTTGCACTAACTCCCGACCTGTCCAAGGTAACCAATTGAAGTCAGCTCTCTGTACAGGCTTTATTGCACTTCTGCACTAAACTAAAAAATGTAATAAGAATAACACAATCAAATGATTATCCCATATAAGATGATGATTTAATTTTATTGTAGAATTAGACAATCACTGTAGCACAAACTCAGGGCCCCTGCCAGTAAAAAGATTGTTTGAGGTTCAGTTCATCAATGCTTTTTCTTTGCAAGCCCTTCTTATCACGGTTGGGCCCACGGTTCCTTCCAAGCCTATTTGGCCTACCCCTGGACTGTAACATACATACATACATATCAAACTGCATTAGGTCTCCATAACCCCCAATTTACTACACACCCACAATGACACCCACCAGCCACCCTCCAACCTCACCCGTATCAATAATTCACACAACACCTGCACCCATACTCATACCCAAATCATCCCCCCCACCCTCACCCTCCGCCCAATCACGCACGCACACTTGCACCCACACCCCCTTGACCTGGCCAAGCCGTTGGCTAATTTGGAGTCCAATAGAGCACCAGGATAATGGAACCATCATCATCAACCCGACCGTCTACTGAGCACCCACCCCAACGGCCACGCGCTTCAAAAATATCTCCACAGTGTCACACCTGCGCATCAGCAACCTCTGCTCTCCTCTCTGCTTTTCGTTTGTTAGCCTCTGTCGCGACCTTCAGGTTTTTCACCTGCGCGCGCGCCTCGTGATAGTAGTTCGCCATATCAGTGCGATCCGCGCATCAGATTCAGTGCAGCAGGCAAGGGCAGTGAGCGGATGAAGAATCCCAAAAGTTAGATCGTGAGTTTCAGTCAGACAGCCCTGGGGTAAGGTTACGCAGCAGTAAATCGGTGGGAATCCATCGACGAGGACACGAAATTTCCTGTATGGGCCGTACGCCAGCCAAGTACACAAGGATACAGGCTGTACAGTGATCTGAACTAGATGCCTCTGTCTCGCTGCCTGCAGTGATCTGTAGAGTAGTGGATGCAACACATGTGTGTATTACCTTTCTAACTACTCCTATCTAACTGATGTGCGTAATCTCTGGAGCATTTTTTTTTTATTTGATCGTTACATGTTTTTTCAGCCAACTCTGGGCTGCTCACCTTCTTCCAGTTCCAAGTCATCCCGTGCGATACCCACCCACGGAAACCAGGGAGCATACTAAGCGGATCATTCGATTTAGAGACTTGTCCAGGTCACGGGGTAGTGAGCGTCAAGCACAGCCAGATGGTGGATCCGAAAGGAGGCAGCAGTTCGACCGGCCGGTCGTGGGATGAGCTCTTAGCAACCCTCGGCTCGCTAATTGCTTTCAGAAAAAGGGCCGACGCCAATGGGTGGAGGGATGCGTTTGAAAATATGCCAGTCTACATGCAGGTGGGAGTGTGCGTGGGGAGGGTGGTGGAGCGGGTGTGTGTGTGTGGGGGGGGGGGGGGGGGGTATGGAAGGTGGAATATTATGCAGGGGGGCGGGGGGTACGGAAGGTGGAATATTATGCAGGGTTCGAAAGTATGCCAATTTACATGCTGGTGGGAGTGTGTTTGAGGTGTGGGGTGGGGGGGTGGGGGGGTGGGGGGGGATGTATGTGAGCTGGAATATTAGGCAGGGTTGGAAAGTATGCACACACAATAAATGACCCGCACAAAATTACGTAATTGGCGGAGCCCCCCTTTCTGGGGGGGAGGAAGTCCCCAGGGTTACCCATTTGTCTGTACGACAAAAAAATTGAATCCTGACACGTCAGCCCACTGTCTCATAACTAAATGGCTTCGGTCAGCTCCATTTCCATTGCCACCTTTCGTTCCGTTGCCACTTTTCATCCTGTTGCCACCTTTCGTTCAATTGCCTACATACTCTGCCAATTTACCGCGTCGCTTGCAACGCTGCATAGGACTTGTTGTAGTTATTTCTGGTATCCCAAGGAGTCACTAAGAACGCATGCATGATAACCATCCACATCATAAACATACACTCAGGTAAAATGATATTTTGAGATTCAGTTCATCGGTGTTTTTTTGTTGTACGGCCCTTTTGTCCCGGTTGGGCAAGTCCCTTCAGTCTTTTTGGCCTATTCCTGGACTGCAACAACATACATGACACATTGCATTACATATACATATAAATTCATGATCCCAGCCTCATCTTCCATACATCCGTATATTGAAAATTAGTACGCCATGCCACAGGCGTTAGATTGAGAGAACCCTCCTGTTTGCAAGCATGTGTACATCATGGAGAAAGCTACCATGTTGGGTTTATTTGGTTTCGCATACCCTCTGCGCCTGAGCTTGGACTGCCGCGCTACATCCATATTCCATCCATATTACACACTCCTAATATCCCATGTCTTGTAGTTGCAATGTTCAATTTTCCATATAATATTCCATATTAGATATTTATAATATTCCATGTCGCATATATTTGCAATTGTATATATTCCATGCACACGCCATACAACACCCCACCCAACCCCCACCCCCACCCCTACACACCCTACACACCCTACACACCCTACAACAGAGGATTAGGCTGGACAAGGAGATTGGAAGCAAGAGTATCACCACCACCGCCACACACATGCAGACACAAACACAAGCACAAGCACACCCCACCCCATCCTATCCCCACGCCTGCACACCCTACAACACCCCACACAACCCCCAACCCCACCCCCTACACACAACCTACAGCAAAGGATTGAACTGGACAAGGAGATTGACAGTCTGAGCACCATCACCACCACCATCACACACTCACACACACACACCTTACCCCCCACCCCCACCCCACCCGTACACACACCCTACAACAGAGAATTGGAATGGACAAGGAGATTGACAGCCTGCGTATTATTATCACCACCACCTAACAAAGACAAACGCAAGTACACACCACACCACACCCCCACCCCTACACACCCTGCAACACCCCACCCAACCCCCACCCCACCCTAAACACCCTACAACAGAGGATTGGACTGGACAAGGAGATTGACAGCCTGAGTATTAATATCACCACCACCACACAAAGACAAACACAACCACACACCACACACCGCTCCCACCCATATACACCCTGCAACACCCCACCCAACCCCCGCCCCCACCATACACACCCTACAACAGAGGATCAGCCTGGACAAGAAAATTAACAGCCTGACCATCATCCACATCTCTGGTATAAACACTTATACACACACTCACACACACACACCGCAACCCCACCCCTACACACCCTGCAACACCCCACCCACACCCAACCCCACCCACACCCTCAACACCCTACAACAGAGGATTGGGCTGGACAAGGAGATTGACAGTCTGAGCATCATCCACGTCGCTGGTACAAAGGGAAAGGTAAGAACAAGAATAACCCTGTGCATGCAATTTTATACTCCACTTAATATATGTTTACGTTCCAGTAAATGTATTTTTACATTCCAGTTAATGTATTTTTACATTCCAGTTAATATTTACATTCCACTTAGTTTCTTTATACTTTCCACTTAATTGATTTTAGCAGTCCAGTTAATGCCTTTTACATTCCTGTTAATGAACTGTGGTTGCTCCACCCCAGGGTATCACGCATGCAATGGTGAAATCCATCCTCCAAAATAAAAATAAAATAAAATAAATTTGAATATTGGTTGCTCCACCCCACCAGGGTTTCACGCATGAATGGTAAAATCCATCCTCCAAAAACAAAATCAAAATCAAGATCAAAACAAACTGTGAAGGGGTAGCTCCACCAAGCTAGAGGTCCACCCGTGCAATGGCGAAATCCATCCTCCAAAATAAAATAAAAATAAAATAAACTTGAATATTGGTTGCTCCACCCCACCAGGGTTTCACGCATGAATGGTAAAATCCATCCTCCAAAATCAAAATCAAAATCAAAATCAAAATCAAAACAAACTGTGAAGGGGTAGCTCCACCAAGCTAGAGGTCCACCCGTGCAATGGCGAAATCTATCCTCCTTAATCAAAATCAAAATCAAAATCAACATTTATTTCTCCAATGTGCTAGGTTTTGATGTGAACAATGGTGGAATATATTCTCCAAAATCAAAATTAAAGTTCAGACACAGGCTCAAAATCAGACTCTCACTCTCACTCTAAATACAAATAATATGTATTGTATGTTTTCAAATTCAATTAAGCTCAAGCTGAAACATTATTACTCCAAATTCCAGGCCTCCACTTATGCAATGGTCGATTCCATCCTCTAAATTCAAATTCAAATCCATACGCCAGCGATCCTCTTGAGCCATGGTCGATTCTATCCTCACAATTCAAATTCAAATTTCGGATTTATGTGCAGGGCTCAAGTTGCGCAATGGTTGAATACATCCTCAAAATTAAAATTCGAATCCAATATGCCAGGGCTCCACTTGCCCAATGGTGGAGTCCATTGTCCTAAAAATCCCCTTTCAGTGACATACAATGGTCTAGTGGTAGACCAGATCGCTTGAGGAGGAAGAGTCAGGGGTTCGACTCCCCCTTTGGTCGCTCTTGGCGTTGCAGGTCGTTGTCAACCGCGATGGTAGCTTGTCCAGTTGGGGTAGGAGACCGCTCCCCACCCGCGTACGACGGGCTCCCTTAACACCATGACCCACCAGGCGTTATCATTACCTTTTTTCCATCCTCCTAATTCAAATTCAAATTCATATGCAGGGCTCCACTTGCGCAATGGTGGAGTCCATCTTGCGACAGAGCGGGTACCGTACTGGACTATTCACCTCGCCACATCTCATCGATGTTCGAGAGCGTGTGCGCATCAATGGGTGAGGGCCAAATTATGTGTGTGTGTGAGAGTGTGTGTTTTTGTGTGTGTGTGTGTGTGGTGGGGGGGGGGGGGGGGGGTATGTGTGCCTATGTCGACTATTCACCTCGCCACATCTCATTGATATTCGAGAGCGTGTGCACATCAATGGGTGAGGGCCAAAGTCTGTACATGCGTGTGGGTGGGCGGGTGGGTGTATATGTGTGTATGTGTGTGTGTGTGTTTATTTGTATGTATGTGCGTAAATGTGTGTGTGTGTGTTAATGTGCATGTGCGTATGTGTGTGTGTGCATGTGTGTATGTGTGTGGACTGTTCACCTCCCCTCAACTGATCGAAATTAGAGAGCAGGTGCGCATCAGTGGGTGAGGTCCGAAGTCTGTGCATCTGTGTGTATGTATACTCATGTGTGTGCATGTGTGTTTGGGTGTGTGTGTGTGTGTATACAATACAACTCCTAAACCCTTGAAAACGCTACAAGATTCATTCCTACAGTCCCAAAACTGCATTCCTACACGCCTTCCACTGCGCAGAGAAATGGTTTCAAAGGATGTGTTTGAGAGCCACTTTTGGGATTGCTACAACAAGCTAGAGGCCACTTCTACTCCAACGATGGGTATCCCTGGATATTTCAGGTTCCTCACAATCTTAGGTATGTCGTTTTTTTAGTTGTGACAGGAATTTCACCCAGGTCTCCCTGGCTATTTCGGTTTCCTCACAATGAATGGCGTTGCCACTCAAACTGCTCACTTTGGGTTAATATATATATGTTACGGTCGAGGGATAGGCAAATAGTGAAATTGGCAAGAGATAGCCTAGATCATGAGGAGGAGCTTATTGGAACAAAAACTTGGGGGATTGCTACAACAAGCTAGTGTGTATGTTACAGTCCAGGGGTGTTAACGAGAGAGTTAGGAGGCGAGATCAAAGAGACCTTTGGACAGTTTAAGCAATTGGAACATAGCTTACAGATGTTTTCCCGTCAAGTAGAGGAATTCAAATGTTAAGATACAGACTGGGTTACAGCTGAATGCTGACAAGGGGTGGGCCAAATAGGCTAAAAAGATTTGCCCAACCATGATAGGAAGGGCTAAAAAAGGAAATTGTTGTTGAACTGAACCCCAAACATTTTTAAAAACATATGGGCCCTGAGTTCGTGCTACAGTGATCATTGAATTATACAATACAATCTCTGATGAACTGGGGAAGCTGTATTCCGCACTCAAAAAGGGTAGGGTGTTTGGGGAGGGGAGGGGAGTACAGCCCCAGTTGAGTTAGTGCTACAGTGATCATTGATACAACAAGCTAGAGGCTGCTGCTACTCTGACAATCATTTTTCCGAAGAGGGCCCTGTTTTAGTGCTACAGTGATCATTGCTACAACAAGCTAGAGGCTGCTGGTACTCCGACAAGGGTTTTACCGATGAGGGCCTTGAATTTGTCCTACAGTGATCATTTCAACGACAAGCTAGAGCATGCTGCTAACCCAGCAATGGGCATTCCCACTGTTTGCCTGTGCAAGGCGACGCCATTCCTTTGCTGCATGGCGACGCATGGGTCTGGCTGGCTGAACTAGCCAGAAATGCCTCCCCCCCCCCCCCCCCCCCCTAATCTTTAGGGCTCCGCGCTTCGGGCTCAGGGGGTTGAGGGGGCAGTGCGTCGCACTGGGGTCGCACCTAGTCGCTCAATTTGCGATGCGTTGCACAAAACAAAAACTGCCCCAAAATGCACATCATTTGGATAAATCCTAAAACCTAAAACCTGAACCCTAATGCAAATCGTGTTTTTTGCTTTAGCCCCCTCTAGACCCCATAGGGTCCCGGGGCTGAAGATCTAAGTTCCCCCCGTGTCTCTCTCCGCCGTCTGTCTGTCCACTATCCGTCTGTCCGACAGTCCAGGCGTTTGAACGATTCCGACCACCTTCGCACCAAAACATTTTGCTCATAGTTGGAGAGCGCATGACTAGAGTTATCAGCATCGCAGCGGTCAAGATCCTTCGCAAAAGATGTTCAATGTTTGTAGCTCTATTCGGCTACGAGTAGCTACTTTCTCCACTACTTTCGAAACTCCCTGCCGGTAACTGCTAAAGCTTTTTCCCCCTTGCGACACGCTCTTAGAACTTGTCGAACCAACGAATGTATTGGCAACATGCAGCAAGTGGACGTAGTCATTCAGGAGGTTGAAAGGGGAAGATGAAGAAACAGTGATAAAGACAGCAAACTAGAAACAGAGAACTACACCCTAGGTACATGCTGTAAGCAGCAAACATGTTGTGTTCATCGTGCAGCATTGCGCATTTTTGTTGTCCATCAAGTGGAGGTAGTTGTTCTCTAGGTTGGAGGTTGTATGAGAAGAAGAAGTGGCACAAGAAGATGGAAAACTATCACAGGCTAGAAACTGACAACTATACCCAATACAAAATACAAACAATACAAAATAAAGAACAAGAAAAAAAAAAAAAAAAAAAAGAGGGAAATTAAAAAACTATCACAGACTACAAACAGACAACTGCACCCTAGCTAAATACTGAAAATATTAAATGTATTTTGTGACAAACATTCAGCATTGCGCATATTTGTCAGCCAGCAAGTGGACGTAGTCATTCTGGAGGTTGGAGTGGGCGGGAGAGTGGACGCCACCAATGCCATTCCATCCCCTGTTGTGTGCGGCATCACTTCCCTGGGTTTGGACCACATAGACCAGTTGGGTGACACCATCGAGGTAATTATGTTGTGTATTACATATATTTATTTATACATATATCAAGATTTTTTTTTTGAAAGGCATCATATTGTTTGGTCCTGACCACACCGACCAGTTGGGAGACACGATCAAGGTACGCCTCGTGTATATTCCTATACATTTTCCATGTTATTTGAACACTCTACTAAAAGTTAGTGCTGCGTTGTTGCAGAAAGATCATATGCTGATATATGATCCATTTTATTGATATAATTCGTTTTATTTTATTTATATAATCAAATGTATTGTATTCATACATTCCATTTATTTATATAATATCATATGCTCATACATATATTCCATTTTATTTTCAACACTCTCTACTAACAGTTAGTGTTGCGTTGTTTCAGAGATATCACATGCTCATATATATATTCCATTTTATTTATATTATATCATATGCTCGTATATATTTATATTGTATTGTCAACACTCTCTACTAACAGTTAGTGTTGCGTTGTTTCAGAGATATCACATGCTCATATATATATTCCATTTTATTTATATTATATCATATGCTCGTATATATTTATATTGTATTGTCAACACTCTCTACTAACAGTTAGTGTTGCGTTGTTTCAGAGATATCACATGCTCATATATATATTCCATTTTATTTATATTATATCATATGCTCGTATATATTTATATTGTATTGTCAACACTCTCTACTAACAGTTAGTGTTGCGTTGTTTCAGAGATATCACATGCTCATATATATATTCCATTTTATTTAATTATATCATATGCTCGTATATATTTATATTGTATTGTCAACACTCTCTACTAACAGTTAGTGTTGCGTTGTTTCAGAGATATCACATGCTCATATATATATTCCATTTTATTTATATTATATCATATGCTCGTATATATTTATATTGTATTGTCAACACTCTCTACTAACAGTTAGTGTTGCGTTGTTTCAGAGATATCACATGCTCATATATATATTCCATTTTATTTATATTATATCATATGCTCGTATATATTTATATTGTATTGTCAACACTCTCTACTAACAGTTAGTGTTGCGTTGTTTCAGAGATATCACATGCTCATATATATATTCCATTTTATTTATATTATATCATATGCTCGTATATATTTATATTTGTATTGTCAACACTCTCTACTAACAGTTAGTGTTGCGTTGTTTCAGAGATATCACATGCTCATATATATATTCCATTTTATTTATATTATATCATATGCTCGTATATATTTATATTGTATTGTCAACACTCTCTACTAACAGTTAGTGTTGCGTTGTTTCAGAGATAATCACATGCTCATATATATATTCCATTTTATTTATATTATATCATATGCTCGTATATATTATATTGTATGTCAACACTCTCTACTAACAGTTAGTGTTGCGTTGTTTCAGAGATATCACATGCTCATATATATATTCCATTTTATTTATATTATATCATATGCTCGTATATATTTATATTGTATTGTCAACACTCTCTACTAACAGTTAGTGTTGCGTTGTTTCAGAGATATCACATGCTCATATACTATTCCATTTTATTTATATTATATCATATGCTCGTATATATTTATATTGTATTGTCAACACTCTCTACTAACAGTTAGTGTTGCGTTGTTTCCAGAGATATCACATGCTCATATATATATTCCATTTTATTTATATTATATCATATGCTCGTATATTTATATTGTATTGTCAACACTCTCTACTAACAGTTAGTGTTGCCGTTGTTTCAGAGAATCACATGCTCATATATATATTCCATTTTATTTATATTATATCATATGCTCGTATATATTTATATTGTATTGTCAACACTCTCTACTAACAGTTAGTGTTGCGTTGTTTCAGAGATATCACATGCTCATATATATATTCCATTTTATTTATATTATATCATATGCTCGTATATATTTATATGTATTGTCAACACTCTCTACTAACAGTTAGTGTTGTGGCGGTTGGTTTGTCAAGAGATATCACATGGCTCATTATATATTCCATTTTGATTTATATTGATATGCCTATTCTCGTATATATTTATATTGTATTGTCAACACTCTCTACTAACATTAGTGGGTCTTGTTTCAGAGATTATGCACATGCTCATATATATAATGCCATTTTATTATATTATTCATATGCTCGATATAGTTATATTGTATTGTCGCACTCTCGCTCGGTGGCATAACTAACAGTTAGTGTTGCGTTTGTTCAGAGATATCACATGCTCATATATATATTCCATTTTAATTTATAGTATCTCATATGCTCGTTTAATATTTATATTGTTTGTCAACACTCGCTACCTACAGTAGTGTTGCGTTGTTTTCAGAGATATCCCTGCTCATATATATATTCCATTTTATTTATATTATATCATATGCTCGTATATATTTATATTGTATTGTCAACACTCTCTACTAACAGTTAGTGTTGCGTTGTTTCAGAGATATCACATGCTCATATATATATTCCATTTTATTTAGTATATCATATGCTCGTATATATGTATCTTGTGATTGTCAACGACTCTCCTACAACCTTAGGGTGCGTTGTTTCAGAGATATCACAGGGCTCATATATAATTCCATTTTAATTAAGTATATCATAGGCTCGTAATATTTTATATTGTATTGTCAACACTCTCTACTACAGTTTAGGGTTGCGGTGTTTCAGAATTCACTGCTCATACTAGATATTCCATTTCTATTATAATTAGTATCATCAGGCTCCGGAGTCACTCAAATAAACTATCCAAACTCTAGCTTGTGTTGTCATGATATTGTTCAAACAGAAGAAACATCTCGACTACCAGTTCGTGTTGCGTTGTTTCAGAGATATCACAATGCCAATATATATTCCTTTTATTTATATTAATATCATATGCTCGTATTAGTTTATATTGTCTTGTCAACCTCGCTACTAACAGTTAGTGTTGCGTTTTTTCAAGATAATCACATGCTCAATAGTATATATTACCCTTTTTAGTTATATATAGCATATGCTCGTATATATTATATTGTTATTGGTCAGACATCGCTACTAAGCAGTTAGTGTCGTTGTTTCAGAGATCACATGCGCCTATAGACGTAATATTGCCGAGGTTGGGTGGTGTATTGGTGGACACCTATATACTCTAGCTCTCGTATAGAAGGAGTTAGTGTTATTGTATTGGTCACACGGTGGGCTCTACTACGTCGAGTTACGTGTTGTGTTGCGTTTGTTGCTAAGAGGTGCTGCACGTCGAGAGAACGGCATGAGTCGCAGATAGTATGTCCATTTATTTATATTATAGGGTCATATGCTCCGTTATATTTAATTGTATTGTCAACACTCGCAACTAACAGGTAGTGTTGCTTTGTTTCAAGAATATCACTGCCTCATATATATATTCCATTTTATTAATAGATTATCATATGCTCGTATAATTTATATTTAAGTGTCAACACTCTCCTAACATAAACAGTGTAGGGGTGGTGCAGTATGTTTTTTTTCATGGAGGATGTCATCATTCGTGTCAATGAGATATGGGGGTTGAGTTCTTTGTGGGTGGTGGGGGGGGGGTGGTTCGCTTGTGGTAGTTTCTATTATGCTCTGTGGTGTGTGGGTGGTTCTGTGGGGCTGTCTTTGTTTCGTCTGTTCTTATTGGCTGGTGGTCTATTTGATTATTGGTTGCTGTCGATGTATTTTGTGCAGGTTTTGTTTTTTGGTTACATCAATGTTTTTTTACTATCTTGTAGATAGGCTTGGGGGCATCCTACTTTGCTGTGGCGTGGTAGATTCCGCTAAGCGTTAGGGTGTTGATTGGGTCATGTCTGTGTTGGTCTGGCAGTACAGGTGTGGGTGCTTAATGTCATCTTTTGTCGTCTGTCATGAGTGCAGGTCCTGGTACAGAATATATTCTACAGGGGGGTGTGTGGTCGGGATAGTGTCTGTGCGAGTGCGTAGAGGGTCGGTGAGAGTGCGGGAAGCGCGTGAGAGTGGGGTGTGGGTGTGGGTGGGGTGCGTGCGAATCTGGGCTGTCGGACGAACAGGGTGGTGTGTGGTTGTGCGGGTGTGGGGCGGGAGGAGAGCGGGGCTGGGGTTGCGACGGGTGGTGTGGGGGGGGTTCTGTGGGAGGGGGCCAGGGAGGGAGAGGGAGGCTAGAGCGCCAGAGGGAGAGGGGGAGGGGCAACTGGACGCGCGAGGAGACAGGGGGAGGGGGGGGGTGAGGGGGTTTGTGGGGTGGGGTCACTAGTCTAAAGTGACTCCGTAGTGGAAGGAGTCTACAAGGCGCAGAGAGAGCCAGGGGATGGGACGGAGAGCAGGGCCGGGAGGAGGGAGGGGGTAGGGCGAACACGCGCGACGAACAGGAGGGGGGGCGGGGGGGGCAGAAGAGCACAGGCGCAGAGGTGGCCCAGGGGAAGGGAGAGGAGAGCAGGCGCAGAGAGGGAGAGGGGGGGCACCACGCGCGACGACAGGGGGGGGCGGGGGCAGAAGGAGCACAGCGCAGATAGGTTCCGTGGAGGGAGAGGGATATCAGAGGCGCGATATAGTTTATCTGGTAGTGGTCACACTCTAGGACGAACGTGAGGGGGCGTTGTTTGCAGAGAATCATCACCGGCTCCTATATAATTCCAGTTTAGTTATATTAGCAGAAGGCGCGGAGATATTATATTGGGTGTCAACACCTCGACTAACAGTTAGTGTTGCTTTGTTCAGAGATATCACTGCTCATATATATATTCCATTTTAGTTATATTATATCATATGCTCATGTTTGCTCGTATATATTTTATATTGTGTGTCACACTCTCTACTCCCAGTTAGTGTTGCGTTGTTTTCAAGAGATATCACATGCTCATATATATATTCCATTTTATTTATATTATATCCATATGCTCGTATTATTAGGTTATTTGTAATTGCAACGACCTCTACTATTCGAGTTTAGTGGTGGCGGGTTTTTTCAGAGATATTCACATTCTCATAATAAGATTCCATTTTATTTATTTATAATATCATATGCTCGTATATTTTATATTTTATTGTCACATACTCTCGACTAACAGTTAGTGTTGCGTTGTTTTCAGAGATCTCACAATGCTCATATATATATTCATTTTATTTATATTTTCATCTGCTCGTATATATTATATTGTCTTGGTCCACACTCTCTACTAACAGTTAGTGTTGCGTTGTTTCAGAGATATCACATGCTCTATTATATTCCATTTTATTTATATTTATCATGCTCGTATAGATTTATATTGTAATTGTCAACACCCTCGACTACAGTTTAGTGTTGCGTTGTTTCAGAATATCACTGCTCATATATATATTCCCATTTTAATTTATATTATATCATATCTCGTATATATTTATATGTATGTCAACACCTCCTTACTAACCGTGAGTGTTGCGTTGTTTCAGAGATATCACTGCTTCATATATGAGTCCATTTTATTATATTATATCATAATGCTCGTATATATTTATATTGTAATTGTCAATCACCTCTTCTACTAACAGTAGTGTGCATGTTGCAGAGATATCACATGCTCATATATGTATTCCATTTTATTCATATTATATCATATGCTCATATATATTTATACTGTATTGTTAATACTCTCTATTAACACTTTGTGTTGCGTTGCTGCAGAAAATAGCAGCACACGTGGGAGGGCTCCTCAAACATGGATCCCTAGGCTTCAATGTAAAGCAACTTAAAAATAATACATGCAATATTATTATTTATATAAATCATGTACTCATACCGCGCCTTGTTGCATCGTTGCAGAAAGTAGCTACACACACAAGGGAGGGCTCCTCTTACATGAATCCCTAGGCTTCACTGTAAAGCAACTTATGAATACAATGTGCAATATTATGATATCTAAATCACATATTCAATTAAATTCTTGCTACTTTGTTGCAGAAAATAGCCGCACATAAAGGAGGGTTCCTCAAACCTGGATCTCTGGACTTCACTGTAAAGCAACTTATGAATAAAATGTGCAATATTAGGATATATAAATCATATATTCAATTAAATTCTTCCTACTTTGTTGCAGAAAATAGCAGCACATAAAGGAGGGGTCCTCAAACCTGGATCTCTGGGCTTCACTGTAGAGAAACTAATAAATAATGTATGCATAAGTAAAATAAAAGTAGCGCCTGAATGGGCATGCTGTTAAAGTGAACAATAGTACTATACAATAGTACTCATACCGCGCCTTGTTGCGTTGCTACAGAAAATAGCAGCACACAGGGGAGGGATCCTCAAATCTGGAATCCTGGGCTTCACAGTAAAGCAACTTATGAATTATATATGCAATATTATGATATATAAATCATTTAAT
The DNA here is from genome assembly GCA_013435795.1 of Chlamydomonas sp. ICE-L. Taxonomy (NCBI): domain Eukaryota; kingdom Viridiplantae; phylum Chlorophyta; class Chlorophyceae; order Chlamydomonadales; family Chlamydomonadaceae; genus Chlamydomonas; species Chlamydomonas sp. ICE-L. Next base: position 6,573,397 of record JACBWV010000099.1, on the reverse strand, counting down.
TCGGTGTACTCATATAAATTATTGCTTCGTTGTTGCAGAAAATAGCAGCACACAAGGGAGGGATCCTCAAATCTGGTTCCCTGGGCTTCACAGTAGAGCAACCAGAGGCGGCAATGGAGGCATTACAAGTGAGTTGGGGGTGGGAAGTGTGCGTGTGTGTGTGTTTGTATGTATGTGTGTGTGCATGTGTGTGTGTGCTTGCATATTGATGTGTTTGTGTGTGTGTGTGTTTGCATATGTATATGTGTGCGTATGTATGTAACAGTCCAGGGATAGCATGTAGAGCAACCAGAGGCGGCAATGGAGGCATTACAAGTGAGTTGGGGGTGGGAAGTGTACGTGTGTGTGTTTGTTTGTATGTATGTGTGTGTGTGTGCATGTGTGTGTGTGCTTGCATATTGATGTGTTTGTGTGTGTGAATTTGCATATATATTTGTGTGTGTATGTATGTAACAGTCTTCGGAAAGACTATAGAGAAACCAGAGGCGGCAATGAAGTCATTACAAGTGAGTTGGGGGTGGGATGTGTACGTGTGTGCTTAGTTATGCGTGTGTATATGTGTGTGTTTGCATATGCATGTGTGTGCGTATGTATATAACAGTCCAGGAATAGGCTGCAGAGCAACCAGAGGCAGCCATGGTGTCAGTAGAAGTGAGTTGTGGTGGGAAGAGTGTGTGTGTGTGTGTTTCCATTTGTATTTGTGTTTATGTGTGTGGGGGGGGGCACATGTGTGTGTTTGCATATGCATGTGTGTACGTATGTACATTAAAGTCCAGGGATAGACTGCATAGAAACCAGAGGTGGCAATGGAGTCATAAGGAGTGAGTTGGGGGTTAGAAGTGTACATGTGTGCTTGGTTATGTGTGTGTGTACGTTTGTTTGCTTGTGTGTGTGTTTGCGTATGTATGTATGCGTGTGTTTGTGTGTGTGTGTGTGCGTATGCATATAACAGTCCAGGGATAGCCTGTAGAGCAACCAGAGGCGGCAAAAGAGTCATAATGAGTGAGTTGGGGGTGGGTAGTGTGTGTGTGTGCTGGTGTGTGCGTGTGTGTGTGTGTTTCCATTTGTATGTTTGTTTATGGGTGTGTGTGGGTGCGCATGTGTGTGTTTGCATATGCATGTGTGTACGTATGTACATTAAAATCCAGGGATAGACTGTAGAGAAACCAGAGGTGGCCATGGAGTCATTAGAAGCAAGTCGGGGGTGGGAAGTGTGTACGTGTTTGTGTGTATGTGTGTGTATTGGTGTATTGGTGTGTGTGGGTGTGCATGTGTGTGTTTGCATATGCATGTGTGTACGTATGTACATTACAATCCAGGGATAGACTGTAGAGAAACCAGAGGTGGCCATGGAGTCATTAGAAGCGAGTCATTGTGTGTATGTGTGTATTGGTGTGTGTGGGTGTGCATGTGTGTGTTTGCATATGCATGTGTGTACGTATGTACATTACAATCCAGGGATAGACTGTAGAGAAACCAGAGGTGGCCATGTTTTTCAGTAGAAGTGAGTTGGGGGTGGGAAGTGTGTGTTTGTGTGTAAGTGTGTGTGTGTTTCCATTTCTATGTGTGTTTATGGGTGTGTGTGGGTGCGCATGTGTGTGTTGGCATATGCATGTGTGTACGTATGTACATTACAATCCAGGGATAGACTGTAGAGAAACCAGAGGTGGCCATGGAGTCATGAAAAGTGAGCTTGGGGTTAAAAGTGTACATATGTGATTGGTTATGTGTGTGTGCTTGTGTGTATATGTGTTTGCTTGTGTGTGCGTTTGCGTATGTATGTGTGTGTGTTTGTGTGTGTGTGCATGTGTGTATATGTGTTTGCTTGTGTGTGCGTTTGCGTATGTATGTGTGTGTTTGTGTGTGTGTGCATGTGTGTATATGTGTTTGCTTGTGTGTGCGTTTGCGTATGTATGTGTGTGTGTTTGTGTGTGTGTGTGTGCGTATGCATGTAACAGTTCAGGGATAGCCTGTAGAGCAACCAGAGGCGGCAATGGAGTCATAATAAGTGAGTTGGGGGTGCGAAGGGCACGCGTGTGTGTGCATGTGTGTGTGCTTGCATATTTATGTGTTTGTGTGTGTGTGTATGTATATAACAGTCCAGGGATAGACTGTAAAGCAACCAGAGTCTGCCATGGGGTCATTGGAAGTGAGTTGGGGGTGGGAAGTGTATGTGTGCGTGTGTGTTCATATGTATGTGTGTGCGTATGTACATAACAGTCCAGGGATAGACTGTAGAGCAACCAGGGGCGGCAATGGAGTCATTACAAGTAAGTTGGGGGTGAGAAGCGTACGTGTGTGCGTTTATGTATGTATGTATGTATGTATGTGTTTGTTTGTGTGTGTGTGTGTGTGTGTGTGTGTACGTGTGTGTGTGTGTGTGTGTGTGTGTGTGTGTGTGTGTGCGTATGTATGTGTTTATATGTAGCCATATGTTTGTGCATATGTAGTGTATGTGTGTGTATGTAGTGTATGTCTATGTGAGTGTATGTAGTGTTTATTTGTGCACCACACACACCACACACACCACACACCACATACCACATACCACATACCACATACCACATACCACATACCACATAGCACATACCACATACCACACACCATCCTCACCACACTACCAAACACCACACCCACAACTTCATGCCAAACAGGAGTGCGCTAGAGCTGTTGACACCTCCCTGGAAGTGGTGTCCCCTTTAGACAGCTTTAAAACGATCTCAGGTGGCGTGCCCCAACTTGGTATTGGAGGCAAGCATCAGGTGAGAGTTCAAAACGATCTCAGGTAGCGTGCCCCAACTTGGTATTGGAGGCAAGCATCAGGTGAGAGTTCAAAACGATCTCAGGTGGCGTGCCCCAACTTGGTATTGGAGGCAAGCATCAGGTGAGAGTTCAAAACGATCTCAGGTGGCGTGCCCCAACTTGGTATTGGAGGCAAGCATCAGGTGAGAGTTCAAAACGATCTCAGGTGGCGTGCCCCAACTTGGTATTGGAGGCAAGCATCAGGTGAGAGTTCAAAACGATCTCAGGTGGCGTGCCCCAACTTGGTATTGGAGGCAAGCATCAGGTGAGAGTTCAGAACAATCTCAGGTGGCGTGCCCCAACTTGGTATTGAAGGCAAGCATCAGGTGAGAGTTCAGAACAATCTCAGGTGGCGTGCCCCAACTTGGTATTGAAGGCAAGCATCAGGTGAGAGTTCAGAACAATCTCAGGTGGCGTGCCCCAACTTAATATTGAAGGCGAGCATCAGGTGAGAGTTGCTGTGGTCTGGATGGCATGTGGTGTGGGTGGTGTGGTGGGTGATGCGTGTAGTGTGGTGGGTGATGGGTGTGGTGTGGATTGTTCGGTGTGGGTGGGTGGTGGGTGGTGGGTGGTGGGTGGTGGGTGGCTGGCTGTGTAGCATACTGTACTAGTCAACCGTACACTCCCCTCACCTCGCTCCCTCCTCCCTCCTTCCCATTGTCCTCTCCTTCCACCAAAACTACCCTTCCCTTCCCACCCCTTACCCCTCCTCACCCACACCTCTGTCCTCCTTCCAAACCCACACCGAAAGCCCTCCTCCTACCCCTCTTCTCCCTCCACACCCACACCACTCTTCACGCCTCCCTCCTCCCTCCACACCCATTTCCACACATCTCTCCTCCCTCCTCCCTCCACAACCAACCCCCTCCTCTACCCCCTCCCACACCACTCTTCGCACTTCCCTCTTACCTCCTCCCTTCACACCTCCCTCCTACCACACCCAATATCACACCCCCCTTTCTACCCCCACCCACACCACTCTTCACACCTCCCTCCCCCCTCATCCCTTCACACCTCCATACTCACACAACCCACACCTCCCTCTCTACCCCTCCCACACCACTCTTCACACCTCCCTCCACCCTAATCCCTTCAGACCTCCCTCCTCACAAACCAACACCCACACCTCTACCCATACACACATCCCCCACCACCACCACCACCACACACACACACACACACACACCTCCCTCCACAACAACCCCCCTCTCTACCCCCTATTGCAGTTGATCAACGCCGGTCTAGCAGTACGCCTAGCATCCACCTGGGAAAAGGTGACATCAGCGTCAAGTACAAACAAGTCAGCCATAGTTGGCACTCGACTTGACACCTTGGGGCGTGGGCTCCTACCCCCAGTGTATGAATTAGGGCTTGCCAATGTGGCTTGGCCTGGCCGCAGTCAGGTCAGTTGGGGCTTGCCAGTGTTGCTTGGCCTGGCCACAGTCAGGTCAGTTAGGGCTTGCCAGTGTTGCTTGGCCTGGCCGCAGTCAGGTCAGTTAGGGTTTGTCAGTGTGGCTTGGCCTGGCCGCAGTCAGGTCAATTAGGGCTTGCCAGTGTTGCTTGGCCTGGCCGCAGTCAGGTCAGTTAGGGCTTGCCAGTGTGGCTTGGCATGGCCACAGTCAGGTCAGTTAGGGCTTGCCAGTGTTGCTTGGCCTGGCCGCAGTCAGGTCAGTTAGGGTTTGTCAGTGTGGCTTGGCCTGGCCGCAGTCAGGTCAATTAAGGCTTGCCAGTGTTGCTTGGCCTGGCCGCAGTCAGTTCAGTTAGGGCTTGCCAGTGTGGCTTGGCCTGGCCCCAGTCAGGTCAGTTAGGGCTTGCCAGTGTTGCTTGGCCTGGCCGCAGTCAGGTCAATTAGGGTTTGTCAGTGTAGCTTGGCCAGGCCGCAGTCAGGTCAGTTAGGGCTTGCCAGTGTTGCTTGGCCTGGCCGCAGTCAGGTCAATTAGGGTTTGTCAGTGTAGCTTGGCCAGGCCGCAGTCAGGTCAGTTAGGGCTTGCCAGTGTTGCTTGGCCTGGCCGCAGTCAGGTCAGTTAGGGTTTGTCAGTGTGGCTTGGCCTGGCCCCAGTCAGGTCAGTTAGGGCTTGCCAGTGTAGCTTTTCCTGGCCGCAGACAGGTCAGCATTATATGCATATTATGTGTATATTATATGAATATTATATGTATATTGTATTTATATGTACGTAACAGTCCAGGGTTAGCCAAGTAGGATAAAGTTTATTACACAAACGTGACAAGAAGAGCTATAGTGTGTGCTACAGTCCAAGGTTAGTCAAAATATGCTAAAGGGACTTGCCCAACCCAACCCTTCCATACAGTAGGTGATTCCAAGCTTGTGAGTATATATGTTACCATCCAGGGGTAGGCCAAATAATGTGTATGTATGTTAAAGTCTAGGGGTAGGCCAAATAGGCTAAAGAGACTTGCCCAACCTAAAGCAATGACAATCAACTCAACCAAGCCATGTTAAGTATGTGCATGCAATGACAAAATAATTGTGATGTTAATGTTATGTTGGTGATGGTATGATGCAACTTATCACCAACAGCAGCACCAGAACTAGCACCAACCACCAGCAAACACACCACACCATCACCATCACCAGCCCAGCACCATCACATCACCAGCACCAGCACACACCATCACCATCACCATCACCAGCACCACACCGAGCACCATCACCTCACCAGCCCAACACCAGCACCAACCACACCACACCACACAACACCATCACCACACCACCCATCACAACGACCATCACATCACAACATCACCATCAACCAGCAACCAAGCACCACACCAGCAACCAGCACCAGCCCATCACAGTCACCATCACCAGCACTAACACACACCAGCACCACACCATCACCATCACCATCACCATCAACCAATCACCAACACCAGCACCACACACACCAACAAACCATCAGCCAGCATCACCAACACTCAGCACCATGGCACCATCACCAGCACCAGCACCATCACCAACACCATCCATCACCAAGCACCAACAACGTACCATCACCAGCACCCACACCAGCACCAGCACCACACCGCACGCAACACCAGCACCATCAACCATCACATCACGCACCATCACCAACACCATCCCATCACCGAGCACACACCATCACCAGCACCACACCAGCACCAGCACCATCCCAGCCCACACCCATCACCATCACAAACAACAGCAACCAACACCAGCAACAATCACCAGCACCACACAACACAATCACATCACAATCAACATCTACCGACATCCACCAGCACCAACACACAACAGACCATCACCAACACCTATCAACCATAACCCACCATCACCATCACACCAGCAACTCACAACAGCACAACGACCATCACGCAGCACAGCACCAACACAACACCACCAGCACATCACCAACACCAGCACCAGCAACACACCACACCAAACCGCACTCAGCACCAGATCACCATCACCAATCACCAACAAGCATCAACCAACACCATCACCATTCAACAGCACCACACCAGCACAGCACCAGCACCATCACCAGCACCAACAACCAACATCACAACACCATTCACGCATCACCATCACCATCACCACACATCAATCACCGCATCACCATCCACCATCACCATTCTCACCCCACACCAGCACCAGCACCAACACCAGCACCAGCACCAGCACCAACACCAGCACCAACACCAGCACCAGCACCAGCACCAGCACCAGCACCAGCACCAGCACCAGCACCAGCACCAGCACCAACACCAGCACCAAAACCAGCACCAACACCACACCATAACCCGCACCAGCCAACCAGCACCAGCACTTCACAACAGCCCCACAACCAGCACCATCACCTATCACCAACACCAGCACCATCACCAACACCACACAACCACCATCACCATACCATCACCATCACCAGGCACCATCCCAACACCATCACCATCATCCAGCACCATCAAACCAGCACCTAGCACCATCACCAACAACATGCACCAACATCCTCACCATCACCAATCCACCAACACCAGCACCTACACCATCCCATCACCATCACACCAACAACAGCACGCACCACCTATCACCAGCACACCTAGCACCAGCACCTATCACCAGCACCACACCAGCACATCACCAATTCACCATCAACAACACCAGCATCACACCACACCCATCACCATCACCTCCCATCACCATCACCATACACCATCATCCAACAACCCATCACCTCCCATCACCACCCATCACCATCCCACACCATCACCATCACCAACACCAGCACCAGCATCATCAACCACACCAACACCAACGACCATCACCATCACCATCACCAGCACCATCAACCAGCACCAGCACCATCACCAGCATCCAACAACAAATCACCAACAACATCACCATCAACAACCCCAACATATCACCATCACCAACACCATCACCATCACAGCACCATCACCCAGCACCATCACCATCCCCAACACAGCACCAAACCCATCACCACCCCAACAGCTCTCCACCCAGCACCAACACCATCACCATCACTAGCCCCTCACCAGCACCACACCAACAGCAGCATCGCAGCACCTCCACCAACATCTTTCATAGCACACCAGCAAACCGCACATCACCACACCAGCAACCAGCATCCACACCAGCACCAACACAGATTATCTACATGATGAGGGTGCAATAACAGCATAAATTGATGTAAGACGCACTAACAGCATATTTCATCTGCATCGCTTTGTAATGCAAGACATAAGATTTGATTGTTATACCACGACAACATATTCTCAATCAATATGTGTGTGCAATGATTTGAGTCTGCTACCCTGCCCTTGACTAGCTCAGTGGCACACACGACCTCGTTTTTGCCAAGTATCTAAACACCACCACCAATCCACCATCACCACCATTACCACCAATCCACCCACCGAACTCACACCACACAGCAACACCAGCACCACAACGAACAAAAGATTCCTACTACATGAATATGTTGCCAATGATATGAGTTTTCGCTGGCCTGGGGCCCTTGACTTCTGACTCAGTGTCGTCACACAACCTCGTATGTTGCCAGTATCTAAATGCTTACCACACACCATTCAAACCATCTCACCACCAACACAAAATCCCCCACCAACAACAACACCAACACCAACACCAATCCACCATCACCACCACCAACACCACCAACACCACCAACACCAACACCAACATCACCAACAGCAGCACCAGCACCAACAACAACAAAAGATTCATCTACTACATGATGTGTGTGCAATGATATGCGTTCGCTGCCCTGCCTTTGACTGACTCAGTGGCACACACGACCTCGTGTTGCCAAGTGTCAAAGGCTGACCACCAACACCAACACCAACACCATCAACACCAACAACAACACCAACAACACCAACAACACCAACAACACCAACAACACCAACAACACCAACGCCACCACCATCAACACCAACACCACCAACACCAACATATTCATGTACATGATGTGTGTGACATGACATGACATGCAGATTGTGGCAGTATACGAGTTCGCTGTCCTGCCCTTTACTAAGTCAGTGGCACACACGACCTCGTTTTTGACAAGTATCTAAATGCAGACCACCAACAACAACTACATCACCAATCCACCACCAACACCACAAACACCACCAACACCAACAACAGCAGCACCAGCAGCACCACCAACAATATATTCATCTAAAAAATTGTGTGCAACGACATGCAGATTGTGGCAGTACACGAGTTCGCTGTCCTGCCCTTCCCTGACTCAGTGGCAGGCAGTACTGGCGCCAGGACCTTGACTGACTCAGTGGCACACACAACTTCGTTTTTGTCAAGTCTAAAATGCTGACCACCACCAACAACAACAACAACAACACCAATCCACCATCACCACCACCAACACAAACGCAAACAGCACCAACAGCAGCACCACCACCACCACCAACAATAGATACATCGAAATGATTTGTGTGCAATGACATACAGATTGTGGCAGTAGACGACTTCGCTGTCCTGCCCATGACTGACTCAGTGGCAGGCAGTACAGGCACCAGGGCCTTGACTGACTCAGTGGCAGGCAGTACAGGCGCCAGGGCCTGCAGAGCGCCGTTTGCCTGTTGTTACTTCATAATTGGCTGCCCATCATCCCTTCAAGCATGATGCGTGTCTCTCAGTGGTTTGCTCAAAGCAGCCGCATGCTGTTCATCAACTCCCTGGTAGGTGTGCTTGCTTGCTACCTTTCTTGCTTGTTGCTTGTGTGGGTTTGTGGGAGCAGGGGGGGGGGGGGGGGGGGGGGGTGTTGGGGGGGGGGCGGGGGGGGGGGGGGGTGGGGGGGAACTGGATATGTGGATGGGTGTGGTGTGGTGATGGGCAGTGGTTTGCTCAAGACCCTCTGCTTGCCTCATAGGCTCCCCTGGTGCGTTGCTTGCATGCTTTTTTACTTGTGCTGTGGGTTGTGGGTGTGGGTGTGTGGTGTTGGGTGGGTGTGGGTTGGGTGCGGGTGTGGGTGTGTGTGTGGGGGGGGGGCTTTGGTGTACATGGAGTGAAGGGGGTAATAGGGATTGGGATGGTGGTGCAGTGGTTTTCTCAGCCTCTTCTTGCTCATAAGTCCCTGGTGCGTGCTTGCATGCTTACTCATGTTGTTTGGGGGTGGGTTTTGTGGTGTGTGTGTAATGTGTGTGTGGTGGGTGGTGGGTGTTTGGGTGGGTGGGTGGGTTGGGCTTGGGTTCAGGGTTACATGTAGTGGGAAGAGGGGTAAAAAGGAGTGGTGGATGAGTGTGTGTGCAGTGGTTGCGTCAAAGCCTCTGCTGCTCATAAGCTCCCCGGTGCGTTGCGTGCAATTCCTTACTTAGTTGTGTTGTGTGTGTGGGGGGGGGGGGGGGGTGGGGGGGGGGGGGGGGGGGGGGGGGGGGCTTGGGCTTCGGGGGACATGGAGTGAAGGGGGTTCGTGGAGTGTGGATGTGTGTGGTGATGGTTTGCTCAAGCCTCTGCTAACTCAAATCTCCCTGTTAGTTTTCTTGCTTGCTACCGTTGCTTGCTTCCGTGTGGTGAGTTGTGGGTAGGGTGTGGTGTAGTGTGGGTGGGTTGGGGGGGGGGGGGGGGGGGGGGGTAACATGAGTGAAGGGTGGTACGAAGGAGTGGGGGATGTGTGTGTGCAGTGGTTCGCTCAACCTTCCGCTGCTCATCAACTCCCTGGTAGGTTGCTTGATTGCTGCCTCGCTTGCTTGCTTGCTTGCTTGCTTGCTTGCTTGCTTGCTTGCTTGGATGTGGGTGGGTGGGTGGGTGGGTGCAAAAGCCTTGTCAAAAGACTTGTCAAAAGCCTTGTCAAAAGCTTTGTCAAAAGCCTTGTCATATTTCATATCTCAGGTTTCAAAACACATTGAGTTATTATTTTCAATTGTATGAATAATAGGGATCCTTCTGGATTGCCACTCTCTCTGGCTCCTGGCTATTTAGCTAGCTTCCTGTAGCCTTCCATTTTACTCCTAACCATGCCGAACCTGGTCACACGCCCTGTCATCTTTGTACCTCGTCAAAAAAACTAACTAATTGCAAATTCAAAATGGAATTCCAGGTTTCAAAACACATCGAGTGATTCTATTCAACTGTATGAATGAAAGGGATCCCTCTGTATTGCTAACGTCTCTGGCGTCTGGCTTGGCGGGACGGAATGTACATATCAGTGGCACGTTCTTCGTACTGCCTGTATCGCAGTACGGTGTGCTCAAGAACAAGAAAGATGCAAGCAGTACGAGCAGTACAGATGGGCCTGATTTGAGTTGGCAACGCACACTACAACAGGTGTGGTTGTTTATTTCAAGCTGCCTATGGTATTTGAGTATTTCAAGTTGTTTGTATACTGACAGGAATATATATACTATATATATATACTATATATTCTGCGATTCCACATTCAGAACCTTTATGAATGGAAATGGCACTAAGACTTTTTGGAGCAACCTAGCCGACTATCTTTCTACTTGTAGAAGAGCAAGACAGGAAGCCGGACGCTTAGTGCAACCGTAATTTATTATCCCGTTTTTTCTTCTGTGAACTTCTCTTTGTAGCTTCTTACCTCCCCACTGTAAGTGGTTGAGATTCTGGGTCCCCTGCTTAGTACCTTAGCAAACTCAAAACGCGGTGGTTTGGGAGTTTGGTTTGTTGTTGTCCTCCACAACCCCTGATGTAATGGGGTTTTTTTGGCTTTTGGGTGGGTGGCTGCTTTTTCTTTTGTTTAAAGCACAAGTCCCTCATACACCCCTCCGCGGTGTCCAATAGACTTTAACCTGTAATGTCATATAGTGTATTTAGTAAATGTGATGTGATTGTGATGTCTTGTAAATGTATGTGATGTGATGTAATGTAATGTAATGTAATACTGACAGGAGCATTTAACGTTTCTAAAACTTGACGGTTATTTTGAAGGGTTTTATTATAATTTGGCGTTTTAAATTTGACGTTAAATTCCTGAGGAATAGACGAAAGACGTTATATTTTAATAAAATCAATTGACGCAACTGAATGTTTCTACTTATATGCGTTACACTGGTTAATTGCCTTTCTGCATAAGGTGGGCAGCCAATTTTACTTTCACTGGTTAAGATGGCTAGCAGCCAAGTTCCTGTATGTAGGCATGGAGGCATGTAACCACTAAAAATGATAACGCCTGGTGGGGCGTGGTGTTCAGAGAGCCCGTCGTACGCGGGTGGGGAGCGGTCTCCTACCTTATCTGGACAAGCTTCCATCGCGGTTGACAACGACCTGCAACGCCAAGAACGACCGAAGGTGGAGTCCACCCCCCGGCTCTTCATCCTCAAGCTATCTGGTCTACCACTAGACCATTGTATATCACTGAAAGGGGCTATGTAACCACTATGTAATATTGTTGGGATGAGTTAACCACATCAACAACAGAAAGAATCATGAGAATTAGCTTGTCATACACAATGTAAAATGATCAAATTAATTACATCAAACATTATGATTGGACAGCCTCGGATATTGGGTACTAAGGCTTTGCACAATGGGCTCGATGCTTCTTAAATGGTGTCTTATAGTGGAAGTTATGATCAGCCACTTGGAGTTAAGACTTGAGAGATGAGTGCCTTTCAATGGCCAGCAGCTTGTGGAAGGGCTCCCACTTCACATACTTCTTCGTCTGAGATCTGGTTTTTAACTCTGACTCATGTAGAAGGTACTCCAGAGTTTGCAGGAAGTTCACTGCCCTTTAGTGAAGTACTTGCTGCTCGTGTTCGCCGGGGTGGTCGAGGGGTTGCGAGCGACAGCCTCTCGAGCTTCGGCTGCAATTGGTTGTTGAAGGTGGTGATCTGTCCAGGTTCTAGACGGCCATGAGATCTGGGAAAGCTTGTCGAGCGCTGCGTGTTGATCTGGCAGGCGCAGGCGGCATGTCCCAAGGCGAGGTATTTTGGGGGGTATTAAGCCCTACGTGGAGCCTATACCCTATTATTGCGCCTGATAACGGGTTGACAGTTTTTTCGTCGCGGAATATCCTGTACGCCTCGATTTGCTGTTGCTACATATACATGTCATATATATACATCATCATCATCATCATCATCATCATCATCATATCTATATTATCATCATTATGTAGAATTAAATGATCAATGTAGCACGAACTCAGGGTCCCCGTCGGTACAACGATTTTTGGGGGCTCAGTTCATCAGTGCTTTTTCTTTTTAAGCCCTTCCTACACGGTTTGGCAAGTACCTTGCCTATTTGGACTACCCCTGGACTCTAACATAACATAACATAACACACAAACACTACCACCCTCAGTCGATCCCCTCCCTTCCTCCTTCCCTCCCCCTCTACCCCCTGCTTGCCTGCCAACACAACCCAATTAATAACATGTATCCGTTCCCTTTCCCTCCTCCCCTCTATCTCCCCCCACATCCCATCCTCCCTCATCCTCCCCCCCCACCCGCCCCCCGTCTCGACCCCCTCACCCTTCCCCTAACACCGTACCAAACACACACATGTGCTCCCCTACTCTCCCTCACTCGCTTCCGTCTGAGAAAAACGGACTTGCGCAGTCGCAAAGATCATACCTGAAGCTTCTTCTTTGCGCGCGCTTACCGAAGCTGGGGTGTTGACAGAAACAATCCAGTCAACTTGAACTTCACTTGGGTTAATTTATTCAACTGACTTTGTATACGGTATATGTATGACCTCATGCGTACCCCCCCTCCCCCCCCCCCCCCCCCCCCCCCCCCCTGCAACATGTGACTTCAGGTGTGGCAAGAGCACTGTGCTCCTATCATGATGGCCGTGAACCCCCCAGAGGGTGTTACAAGCCTTCCTCCTGCTCCAGTCTGTCGCCAAGGTGTGCTTCTATCACTATTTCTTGAGATGCTGTATGGATGCACGCATGTACGCATGTATGGTTGGCTCCTTATGGCGTGGGGCAATATCTTTGGGGATTTTTCGTCCAAGATCTTCTACAGCTGGTTGCCTGGATTCCTTGGTTGGTTATGTTTGCATTTGCACGTGCATTGGCATTTGCATGGTGCTTCGGCATCAACCCAAGGATGCATGGGGCAATATCTTTTGGGCCGTTGTCTGTTGATGAACCGGTACCCTACGCGTGCAGACAACACAACCAAGCCTGGGCCCCCAGCTTTTCCTGGACCACTAGCTCTTCCAGTACCGCCCCCACGAGCGTCCCCGGGACCCCCCATCACCACCCGAGAGTTCATTCTCCCATGGAAGTGGATGCCTGCAGTACTTAGGGCTCCTTTACTTCCCCCATGGAAGTGGATGCCCGCAATACTTGGGGCTCCCTTACTTCCACCCTTGAGGACCTGCAGGGCAATGTGAGACTAGATGGTCCTACCTAGTGAGCCGGTACCCTGCAGTGGGTAGGACCATTGCTAGTCTAGTCTCACTTGAGCACCTCTTGGGTTGCATCTTTGCCAAGGCCTATGCATTTGCATTTGCATCTCGTCTGTTTATGTTCCCTTTTCCTGTCCTCCTGTTGTTTGTTCATCTAAATGTACGTATGTACGGGTGTTACAGTCCAGGGGTGTGTAAATGCACTGTTCTTCATCCTGCGGACCCATGGTGGCTTTGGTGATCAGACTGTTGTCTGCTGTGTGAGCCAACTGGTGATCAGACTGTTGTCTGCTGTGTGAGCCAACTGGTGATCAGACTGTTGTCTGCTGTGTGAGCCAACTGTGAGCAGGACCTTATGCCTCCTGCTGCTTGGAGCTGATGTTTGATCAGACTGTTTTGCCTTGTCCTGTGTGAGCCAACTGGTGATCAGACTGTTGCCTGCTGTGTGAGCCGACTGGTGATCAGACTGTTGCCTGCTGTGTGAGCCAACTGGTGATCAGACTGTTGCCTGCTGTGTGAGCCGACTGGTGATCAGACTGTTGCCTGCTGTGTGAGCCAACTGGTGATCAGACTGTTGCCTGCTGTGTGAGCCGGTACCCCTTGGCCAGCAGATGACTTAGGCCAGGTCTTATCAATCCCAATCTTAACCCTTACCTCGACCCCCAATTCAGCCCCAATTCAACAACAGCCCCCCCCCAATTCAACCCTATCGCCAAATTCAACCACAATTCAACCACAACCCACAATCAACCCCAATTCAACCACAAGTCCAACCAAAATTCATCCTTCCAATCCCCAACCCCAATTCCCAACCACACATTACTAACCACAACCCATCATTCAACATACCTAACTGGTCAAAAGAACGCCAGCGCACACCAGCCAGACCCAAAACTTCAACTCCCCAACCGTCGTACCTTTTACCGCCCAACCCACATCCAACCACAATTTCCAACTCACAACCCATACACCCATCCAGCCTCAAGCACAACCCCAGCCCCTATATCAAAACCAACCAACAACCCAACCTGGCTCAATTCAAGCTTCCCAACCATCACCCTCCCATGGCAGTCGACAATCCCCGCACTACAAGGCGCGCGTGTCAGCTCCACACCCAACTGCCAATTCAACCTTATAATCTCCTCACGACCTCCCTCTGATTTCCCTTCAAACACACTCTCTCGGGACCGACCCACCCTTCAAAACCTCAACCACAACCCCCAATTCAGCCCCAATTCAACCCCAGCCCCTTATTCAACCCCAACCCCACCTTCCCACCCCACTACACTACAATCCCAACCCCTCCTTCGTCACAAACCCCTTCCCTCTCTTCAACACACACACCTCCCCTCAACCCCACCCGACAGGCAGCAGGATCAAAGCAGATCGTAGTTACATGGGGGTACTTGCCCCCTCTCTCACCGCACTGGTAGGACTTCAGACTGCCTCGTCTCTTATTCAGTCCCGCAATAGATCTGGCACAAATTATAGATACCCAAGAGAAAATCTAAGAGGGGGGTGGTGGGGTGCATGCTTAAACCTGTCCGCTCCTTCGGAGTTCAGTCTTTTCCACGAATGCACAGTCACAAAGGGAGGGGGGTCTGTCGATGCAGGTCTCCAGGGTTGTTGTTTGCAACGGGGATCATGATCACATATCCTCAGCAAACACTGGTTACATGGGGATGGCTGCTTTGACTCTCGACGCTTTTCCACCAGAAATAGAAATCTAGATTGTTGTTTCCTTGCCAGAGTTTTCCACGAGACTACGATGCAGTTCTCCAGTCTTTGTTTGTGCAACGGTATCATAATCCACTCCTCACACTGGTTACATTTGGATGGCCGTGCTTACTCTCGACCTTTTCCACCAGCAAGAGATTCTATAATAGTTGTTTTACTGCCATGATTTTTCCACGAGACTACAATGCAGGTCTCCAGGTCGTTTGTTTTGAAACGGCACATCATCCTCAACTCGTTACATGGGGATGGCTGCTTGACTCACTCTCGATACCTTTTCCACCAGCACGAGAATCTAGATTGTTGTTTAACTGCCATGAGTTTTTTCCCCACTAGACTACTATGCAGTCTCCAGGTCGTTGTTTGCGAAAACGTTCACTATCCTCAACACTGGTTACATTGGGATGGCCTGCTTTGAGACTCTTGTCTGATATCCTTCTCTTACTCCTTCCTCGAACTTTCTCCGACCTTTTTTCCCTTTTTGTCCACCATAAAGATTAAGCTAGGAGGTTGTTGTTTACTACTTACTGCCCACATTATTTTCCTTTTCCACGAGACCCTACGATGGCAGTCTCTCCAGGGGTCGTTGTTGTTGCAAAAAACGTGTATATATCCTCAACACTGGTTAACAGTGGGGATGTCTGCTGCCTGGCTTTTGACTCTCTTGACTTAGCCTAACCCGTAGACTCCAAAACTGGCGCTGCATGGTGCAGACGTTGGGCTGGATTGGATTGCGACATGTTATTTGGCAGAGCCCCCCTTTTCTGGGGGGCGAGAGCCCCCAGATTCACCCCGTTGTCCGTCTGTGTGACCAACCGACGACAAAGGGCCGAAACGAAGCCTGACACATCAGCCAACTGTTTCATAACTAACTGGCTTTGGTCAGCTTCAGTCTGTTGCCACCTGTCATTCTGCCTGTTGCCTACACTCTCCGCCAATTTTCTGCTTTGCTTGCGACGCTGCCTAGGACTTGTTCAGCCAACTCTGGGCTGCTCACCGCCCTCCAATGCCAGATCACGGCCCTCCAATGCCAAGTCCCCCATGTGATACACACTGAAACCAGGGATCTAAATATGCGGATTGAACAGTTTATAGACTTGTCCAGGTCATAGCTGCATGTTACAGATGCTGGACTGGAGGTTGTAAAAATAATCATTATATTGGTTGAGAGATTTTCTTGTGTTTTTTACCGCTAGCTCTGTGCAGTCCTGTAGTGGCTCTGTTAGTGCTGCTGCTGCTACTACTGATGTTGCCTGTAGCTCTGGTGGTGGTGTGACCACCCTCATGTAGAATTACGCACTTGGGGATCACACAATTCTTTTTCACATTTGCTTCTGGCCTCCCTCCACACTGCAGCTACTATACATGTTTACGCACATGGATATCACCCATCACCTACACACATTTGCTCCTGACCTCCATCCACCCCCACCACCATCACCACCATCACCCATCACCTACACACATTTGCTCCTGACCTCCATCCACCCCCACCACCATCACCACCATCACCCATCACCTACACACATTTGCTCCTGACCTCCATCCACCCCCACCACCATCACCACCATCACCCATCACCTACACACATATGCTTCTGCCCTCCCTCCACCACCTCCACCACCCTCCCCCCCCACACACCACCACCAACACCACCACCACCACCACACACACCACACACACACACCTCATATATACAATTTGCCTTTGCCCTCCCTCCACTTCCACCACCACCCCACACCACCCCCCACACACACCACACACACACACCACACCACCTATACACAATTTGCCTTTACCCTTGCTTCACACAGGTGCAACTCCAAGTTCTTGTCACGGGGTCACTCTACTTGGTTGGTGACGTCCTTGGCATGTTGGGCAACGCCCCCCACTAGGGCAGATGAAGTGTTCAGCTTGTGGAGTCGTGTCCACCTCAAGTAAATGAATGTTTGTTACACCTTATGATGAGGCGCGAAGTTACTTTGAGCTGTTTTGAGCTCCAAGGTCTTGTCACAGGGTCACTCTCCCTGGTTGGTGACGTCGTTGGCATGTTGGGCAACCCCCCACTAGGGCAGATACCGTAGACTCCTGGTGGAGTCGTATCCACCTCAATTGAAGTAAATGAAAGTATGTTACGCATTAGGGTCTAGGATGAACTGAACCCCGAGCAATCATGCCATGTTGCCCCCCCACCCCACCCCACCCCACCCCACCCAGTAGGGCGGATAAGGTGTTCTGCTGGTGGAGTTGCGTCCACCCATAGTAACTGAATGTATGTTACGCCTTATGAGGAGGTGCGAAGTTACTTTTAGCTGTATTGAGCTCCATGGTCTTGACACGGGGTCACTGTACGTGTTTGGTGACTTCACAGGGTCGCCGCATGTGGTTGGTGACGTCACAGGGTCACTCTACCTGGTTGGTGACGTCCTTGGCATGTTGGGCAACGCCCCCCACTAGGGCAGATGAAGTGTTCAGCTTGTGGAGTCGCGTCCACCTCAAGTAACTTAATGTGTGTTCCGCCTTAGAGTTTTGGATGACCTTAACCCCGAACAATCACGCCATGTTTGGCAACACCCCCCAGTAGGGCAGATAAGGTGTTCTGCTGGTGGAGTCGCGTCCACCACAAGTAAATGAATGTATGTTACGCCTTATGACGAGGCACAATGTTACTTTGAGCTGTATTGAGCTCATAGGTATTGTCACCGGGTCACTTTACCTGGTTGGTGACGTCGTTGGAATGTTGGGTAATGTCCCCCAGTAAGACAAAGACAAATATACCGGATGGAGGCAGTGGCATGGTTGTGAACAGGGTACTTCAGGAGGGCCCCCCCTGCTACGCAACGTACACTTCCTTCTGGTCAACGCCCCCCGCCCCCCCCACCCCCACCCCCACCCCCACCCCCACCCCATGTTGCGTCCTGTGACGGAGGACGGAGTGTCCTGAACAACCCTGGTTGTTAAGTTTGGCCGCCCGGGTTGTTTTAGGTTTCTTCAGAATTGAAGTTCTGTGAGCCGACTTCTACACCATATAGGGCAACGCCCCCCTGCAATGCAAACTAGACTGGATGGAGTCTGTGGCATGGTTGTGAAGTTTGTCCGTCAGGGTTGTTTAAGTTTTTTTCATAATCCAAGTTTTGTGAGCCGACATCTACTCCGTATTGGGCAACGCCGTCCAGGGGTAGCCTAATAGGCTAAAGGGACTTGCCCAACCTCGATATCAGGACTTCAGAGTCTACGTTTCGTGAGACAACATCTACTCCATGTTGCTTTGGGCAAAAAGCCAGTAGGGCAGACGGACGGGGTGGAGGCAGTGGCATGTTTGTGAAGTTTGTCGTATCTGTGGACCGAGGTAGTAATACAACTGTTATTGTCCGACTTACACGTCGGCACCTGAGCAGGAAAAGTACACACCGGTCCCTGTTCCCTCCAGGTCCCGTGTTGTCTGCCGCCAGGCGCCTACGCTGAATATGGTCTGCGCGCCTCTGCAGAGTACTGCAGTACGCATTAGATCCTCCTGGTATACTTCGCTACTGCGACTTACTCCTATCTTCATTCCATTGAGTCTTAACGTGTAAACTACTACGACTTAAAGGTTATGCGCGCCATCTGATACCGCTACAACGAAGACAACCACTGCGCACCGCCTCAGGTGTCAGTTATCCTTTGACTCGCTCGAAGGCCTGAAAACTGCTACTGGACTCGCTGGGTTACCCTCCGTGGAATCTATCTCCTACACTGCTCCGCCTACTGCTTATACCAAGAATTCTCTTGTACTCTGCCGCTGAGTCCACAATCGCTGGAGCGCAGCAAGAGCAACTTGCCTCTATATAGTTTTTTTTTTTTTTATTGTTTATGCATATTTTTATTTATTATTTAAATATGTCTACAGTGCAAGCACTGCTTCTACCAAGCCAAACAGGGGTGAAAAGCGACGAACGAATTTTCAGAGCCCAAAATTCTAGCCGGATTCTACCCGACCCCAAGAATTGTACCCGGATTATAGTAAGATTCTTACCCCAGAATTCTACTCTGAATCGAACAGAATTCCCCATAATTTCCCCCAAAATCCCCCAAAATTTCCCCAAGCTTCGTTAATCTGCTATTGGCTGGAAGTGCGATTGGGTAGACGTTGGCGTAGCTACCTGCAAGTTGAGCGTGTTTCAAGGTGCGATTGGCTCCCTGGAGGTGCGCCAAGCTTGTTAAAGTGCATGTCTGTGGTTTGGTTGCGATTTGGCATAAAAGGCGGATGCTCGTGAGCTTGTGAGCTTGTGTAAAGTACTTGAAGCGTTCACTGGAATGTTAGATAATATCTGTAAAAACAGGGATTTCAGGCAGGGTACTCCAAATGGTCAAATTGGTCTGCGCTTTAGCGCACTTGAAAACAAAAAAACTGCGCTTTGTAGTGCAAAAAGCGCAAAAATTGCTTGCTGCGCCCACAGGGGGTTGCAAAAAACTGCGCTCAAAGCGCAGAGGGGGTCAAATAGTCAGCGCTCAAAAGCGCAAAAGCACGCGCTTTGAATTACCCTGATTTCAGGTAGCCAGGTATGCGGGAGACACTCGAGAGGCGGTACAGTCACTCAGGTGAGGGACAGTAATACAGTATACATATTTGCGCTCTCCATGAGTGTCTCTGCTCTCCGCCGTGCGCCAACCTACCTCTTCTTAATCCAAAGCGTGTGTGCAGAAAGTACGCTAATATTTGGAAGGCTGCCTCTACGGTATTCGAGACGAGGATGTGCAGCTTGCAAGAGTAGGGCAGCATGTGGTTGACTGCAATTAGTAACAAGAACGTTTTGGGTTTCACCGTACGACCTGGTTATTAAATGCAACCCTTGGCTGGGCAGCCATGGCCCAATGCTGGTTAGCCAGAATTATTCAAGCCGAAGATGTATACCTTGTAGCAGTGGGCCAGCCTGTGTTTCCGTCAATAACTTCAATTAGTAATTGGTACTTATTTGTTTGTACTATAAAGACTGGTTATTAAATGCAACCCTTGGCTGGGATTTTTGTACTCTCTATGTCTCCCTCTCCCTTCCTTCCTCCCTGGCTGGCTGGTGATTTTCAACATGTAACAAGGAAATTTGATTTGGCAAAACGCCCCTTTGCCAACTGTTTTTAGGTCTAAACTTGAGCCATTTTTTCAGGTCGACAAAAAATGCCATGTAATACTGCGCATGCGGTTGTCGCTATGGCACAATGCAGAGCAACATTCTTCTCGATGAAGTGGGAGAAGATGCAATCAATGCTGACTTGA